>JBBIGA010000018.1:9700302-9725593 GCA_037576975.1 Alestes dentex
CCCCCACCCACCCACCTTAAAGCACATTCCTGTGTCCCTGATATCATCGCAAGTATACGGAACAATACGCTGCCGTATTGATTGACATTTGGAACACAGCCCTCGCCCTAATTTTCAATCACCAAATCTCATTTTCTCCGTGTGAAATTTCAGTTGCAAAATGCATCTACGCCTAGAGACTGCTTATCTTCATAAGTATGTAACAATATCAAGTCATAGTTTTTAGGCCTATTTTCATGAAAACACCCCTTACATTTTCAGAGATCTGTCATTACGCATGTCGAACAGCAGTGTTGTCTGCCACCACTAAAGATGTGGTGAATGAGAGGGCTTAAGCTTTTCTTTCCCCTCCCGATAAGCGCATTACATATCTGAGCCATTTGCATCTGGATTGTGAATGTCTGAGGCGCTGCTGGAGACAAAAACAGCTGAGGAGGAGTAGGACTGCAGCCATAGGTTTACTGACATAACAGCCATTCACAAGAGGACAACACTGAAGACGGAAGCCAAAGCATGGCGATCCTGTCACATCACTTATGACTCAGACTTTCAGCTTAAAGAAATATAAAAATAGCCTACATACATGCCCAGCACTGGTGCCACCATGTTCAGCATAATGAAATTTAAAAAAAATCAATCCAGCTATTAGCAAATATTTCTGTCTTGTCTATAGGAAAGAGCTTAACATGTGTTCATATGCTGAGTAAGCTTCAACAATAGCAGTTAGTCATGTTGGATATTGCCTATCAATAACTGTCAGTTTTCTCTCATGTAATATTCACAGCAGTAAATAATTAACAGTGAAGTCAATAAACCAGCAAGTAGCGATGGCTCTAGAAGCGATGCACATTCTGTTCAGCCAGATCGTCTTTGAAAACACTGGGTGGTATGAGAATTTGAACCTTCCAGTGTCTCCATGAACCCAAAGAATGTACTTCAGCCTTGTTCACACAGTCATAAAATGAACAAAAGCATGGTGCTTTCGTTTTATGCTGCAGCTCTTGAAGCACCGCAGAGAGAATTTTACTGACACACTGTAAACCAAGGAGAATCTCTTCAGTCGGCTTAAAAAATGAGAAGGCCAGCATGTCTACAAGGGAAAGAAAAACTCAACATTTTTGCCCTAACCTTGATTGCGTGTTGAACGCAATTTGTTTCAGTTTATTTCACCTGGAAGGATAGATTTTCTCCCCGCAAACCTTGTCACAAAGCAGATTAATTGCTCCCTGGTTCCCTAATGTTGTAGGAAATAGCATATTAAAGAGAGACTTTGGCAAAATAAAAAAAAAGGAAGAAAGAAAAAAATATATATTACTCAATTGTAGTGACTCAGCCAAGATATCCAATGTTTCTCCTTAATGTTACACTGGAGTAATGAGGATAATGCAGCCAATAAGTAATGGTAGATTATTCCTCACTAGTGCACTGTAAACCTAAATCATCACACAATTGCCATAAACCGTGTTGCAGTTATGTATTCAAACAGCCAAAGATCCTGAAACGTCAGGCTGACATTACTGTTTTAGCTAGGCAGTGTACTGCTGATCATTTTTATAGAACATTGCCATACACTGTCATAAACCAAAAGGAACATTCGTGGTGGAAACCAAAACAGACGTTCAAGAAAAAAAAAAATTAACTTCTTACATAAATGAACTGCTTACATAGAATAACTTCACAAAAATGATTATAGTACGTATGTACTACAGCATACGTGAACTTGGTTAGGGAGTTGTCCCTGCAATCGGAAGGTTCAAATCCCAGGACAACCAATGACACCACTGAGGTATTGGTCCTCAATGGTACCATTGAGCAAGGGACCATCCCCACACACTGCTCCCAGGCACCATTGTTGGTAGCCGTAAATGCAAAGACTCAAGTAATTTTCTCTGGGCTCAATATAGTATGTAAAATAAATCAACAAAAATAATAATAAAACAGCGAGCGGCAGGTCATCCAAGACCACAAATGACGTTATTAGTAGTTATACTTTGCACTTATACTCTGCACTTTGGCACTTCCATTTGTTTCATTAATTTTTTACATTTTAGGCAGTTAATGAGGACTCCTTTCTGCTTCTCTTGTCTTGTTGTGCTCTTCAGTTTAACAATGTCGAACAGAACGTTGAGTTTTCTAATAGCATCAAAAACGTTGTGAAAGTGCCCCAGGGCTACTCAGACATGAAAACAACTTGTATGTGCCTCTTCTGACCAGTGCAAGGAAGCAAAGCAAATGCCCAACATTTTCAATCACCCGTTATTATTTTCATTCAAATTAAACGAGTGTGTCGTCTTTTTTGACAATTCATTAATTCTCAGCCTATGTATTGGGGGTTTTTTTTGGTCAGAAAAAAAAAAATCAGTCAAAAATCAAAAATTTGTGTCACTTTTGACCATTTTCAGACAGGCAGTTGTGTTCATTAACTTTTCTAAGAACTCTAGTCAGAAACCACATAAGTTAGGTGTGAGATCCCTTAAGTGCACATTTAATATGCACAACACTAATGGTGAGCTTCCATTTGCTACAGTAGCCTCATCACTCCAGCGCAAAACTAAGGAAATGCCAGACATGTCTTGGCTGATTATCTACATATGAGAAGGAGGGAAATAGTGTAAATTAGATTTTCGGCCAGCAGACAAAGCAGAAGCTGGACAGGGTGAAAAGTAGATTCACTGCTGGGATCCATGTAGAGTCCCTTGGTAAGCTGAATGCCCTTTGATAGAGTCCCCCTGCTTCCAGCCATCCATGCTGCCACATCAAGTCCATGAGCAGGGAACAACTCCGCTTTTCCACAGCCCAGGGAGACCTGCAGCCACTGACATGCGCACAGTGATGTGTCACACAATAAACTCACTCACATTCCACGCAACACGTCTCCTAACATTCACGAACAAACAGATTGTCCATGCATCGCAGAGGACAGCGAGAGGATAGTCCAGCCAGAGAGTGAGGGAGAGGACACTAGTCTCCAGTTCCCATAGTTTTCAGGTTGCATTAGGTTTGGTGAAATATGATGGCCAGGCCTCAGAGCTGACCCCGGCATTGTCAGAGCTTGTTAGCGTCTCGCTGGCGGCCCAGGCGGGAATTCTGCCGCGCCGCACCCGGCCCCGCTTGCTACCGAACTATCTGAGGTCAGAGTGCCCGCGAGCCCTTTCCCCTGCCAGGCAGTAAGGTTAGTGTGGCAGCGTGCACTGCTGTAAGACTCTTACCATAATTACTGTTGAGGAAGTGTTGGCTGCAGAAACGAGAGAGGAGCGTCAGTGTTAGGAGGGAGAAAAAGCGGAAAAGGAGGAGGGCTCGGACTTCAGTGCTTTAGGTTTAGCAGCTCGTGGATAGAGCAAGCCGGGCTGAGAGTTTGGGGTCAACTCAGTGCAGACAGGGTTTGTGGAATGGCACTGTATGACTTGAGAATAATTTATGTAGTGAGAGGCTCTCGGCATCAAGGTTCAAAATCTTTTGACAGTGTCCAACATACCAAAAATCCAACATAAGGAAAAACAACATACCAAGTGCAACTTTTCAGGTTTATAATGCAGTATTCAGTAGATCTTAGACATTCTTTCAATTCTTACAATTTTCCTAAACAACCAGGTACTACTACTATTGTTTATTTTGTTGCATTCAGTATACATATTCCCCTCCATCAACATTGTGTATTATAGTGTAGGCATTATAATACACAATGTTGATGGAGGGGAATGTGGCATGGCACGCGTCATTCAAATCATGGCACGCATTCAAATCAATTTAGTTTGACTTTATTTGCATAGCACTTCTTAGGCCAGACACTTTCATCAAATAACCAATTCAGAAATCCGGGTCCAGACCCCTAATGAACAAGTAAAGGTTCACGGCGTCAGAAAAACAAACTCCCAGAACATGAGTCAGAAACACTTAGAGGAACCATGACTCAGAAGGGCCTGAACCCATCCTCCTCATGTGGGTAGTGGAGCTGTGACGAAGTTAGCGCGAGTTTGTGAAGAACACCAAGCGCAGGCACTCAAATCAAACAGGACGGATCTACCAGATGAGCCAGTGACCCATGTTAAAACTCTTTTAGAAAATTGTCAGAAAAAGATGTGATGGCCTTCCAATTGTATTACACATATACAGGATGTTCGGAGGAGCCCACAGTAGGTGAGGAGCTTGAAAAACAGGAACAAGTTATGAGTTCATGCAGGGATACAAGCAGCTTCTGACACAATCGACCAAACTAGAGTGCACTTGCTATGAATTTGTACTTTTTTATACAATTTTTGCTATAATATTGTTACAGTAACATTGTTAATAAACAAATAACAAACCACAGAAACAAATCCAAGCAAGGGCCGCATTCAAATGCAGCATGCACTTGGCTAGGCCGATACTTATTATGTCACTCTTAGGAAGAACTTTACAAATAACTCAGTTTATTCATTACAAAAATTAATTATTAATATGTTCATGTTTAGAAAAGATTAATCATCTATATAGTGGTAGGACACAACCATCCATTTCTATAAACCAGTTCAACGATAACTGTTTGGAAAAACACTGGCAAAAAGTGCAAAAAAAAGAGTGAGGTTAAAAAAAAAAAAAAAAAAGTATTCTAGCATTTTGGCCCATGTCCTGTTTGTAACTATATATGGCCCATACTATCAAATATAAAGAAATGTAAGGTTGTTGGTCAAAAACCACAGGAGGAACAACTGATTTACAGTGTGGTGTGGTGCCTGTACTTCCTAAGTAAGTGACGTATTTCTGTGCTTGAACTATTAGGATAGTAACATGATTTTAAAGGGGACATATTATACCTCGTTTTTAAAACAAGTTATAATAGGTCTATGGGCTGTACAAAACATGTTCATGAAGTTCTTTGGACAAAATCACTCTCACATAAAGAGATCTCACCAGCTCTATTCTTGACGGTTTCAGTCCCTTTCAAAATGAGCCGTTTAAGGGCTCTGTCACTTTTATGCAAATAAGCTGTTGCTGGCCACGCCCCACCCATCCCATGCTTACGCTGTGCGTTTACCACACGTGAAACAGAGGCGCTATCAGCCCTATATGTTCGACCCCGAGTCAGACCCAGAGCAAGATTAACACAACACTTCATGAGTGACTTGCCTTTCCTGTAGCCATGCTCGTAAAACCAGCAGATAAAAACGGCAGATCTTCAACTAATCTAGTGGGTGGGAGCTCGACAGGTGAGAGGTGGTTCTAGGCAAATTTCCTCATCCTGACCTCAGGATAAGGGCGCCGTCCAAATGGCTCATAGAAGCATATGATTCCTGACACCAAAATTTTTCAAATGATTCACAGAAAAAAAAAATTCGTGCTTGCAGTGTTTATAGGAGCAGTAGAGACACAAATGGAAATACAAAAGGATGCAAAAAGTGAGTTTTGCAATAATATGTCCCCTTTAAACGCTGTGGGAACAACTGTTGGTATAGGCTAATAAATCAGTTTTTCAGGTGGCATGTTTTTGTTTTTGAAAGTAATTTGACTTTCAAAAGTACAATTTGGTTTTAATGTCTTTGTGTTTTGGTATCACTGACACAGTGCACGGAAACAAATGGCTCTGAAACACAATTTATTTAACATCCTGTCCCACCTCACACCCACAAAACAGCATGGCAGTGTTCTTATGCAGTTCTGTCAATGTGTGTGTCTGTGTGTGCGTGTGAGTGCGCATTCGCGTACATGCATGCATCAGGCACTGCTATAGACGCAGCTTCCTCAGAAAAAAATTAATAAATAAAAAACCTACCTACCTTAAAATCCCTCTTCCACGTCTCTAGCTTTATGACTGCCCAACAGCAACTCTGCTTTAAGTGAGACAAAACAAACCTATTAATTTGACCAAACTTTCAGACCAAGTATTGTTCTGAAGTAACAGCTACTCAATCTTAAAGTGCACTTCTGCTGCGTGGTCCGTCTCTAGTGATGACAGGTAAGAAAAATCTCAGTCTGGTCAGTCCAGTCAAACTTGAAGAAGCGTCTATTCAAATTCAGCAGAGGGTGTTTTTCAAGGTCGCGTGAATGAATTCTTCCCCATCTTTGGCTCGAGATCAATCCAGCTGCACTAAAAAGCCTTTCGGAGGCAGCAGAAGGAGGCAGGGCTGTGTTTAGCCTGAGCGACAGGTTGGACACAGCTGGGTAAGATGTTAACATCCCTTCAGCTGTGCACGTCAGGTATGGCTGGTCATTTTTTGTGTATGTGCTTCCAGAGGCACTTGAGGAGTTGTTCTCCAACTTTTTAGGTCATGCACCGCCTTCCACATCACAAAATAACAAATAACACCCTTCCCCCTAACAAAAAAGGCCCTAACCCCCAAAAGAGATTTAAAGCCGCATGAAGGAATCAGGCTTAAAATTTCATATGAGCATAAATGAAGACTGAAACACTGAGTAGATCAACAATCTAATAACATTCAAATGCATTTACAGATTGCAACAAAGTTACGCAGCAGCTGGGACATTTAAAGAGTGAATGAGGCTGAAGAACGTTCTATTCTATTCTATTATTAACGACAAAAATGATATATTTGCATTTAATTTAATCATAAATACAAGTCATTTATAATGACCAATTATAGGCTATTTGGTTTGAACAAGATTGAAACAAGATGTGTTTGATATACATATGAAACCTAATAACAACGTTTTGAAAAAACAGCAAAAAAGCTGCCGAAGCAATATTTTATGAGGGCGGGTAGAGGGTTAGGCCCTTCACAGCTACAGATTTACGGCCACGCTAAATATTTGCATTGAGCTAAGTAATACATAAAAAGAATTTATCGCTATTTATCACCATAAAACCTCGTAGGCGAACAAATTCGATTATGAGAGAACGCAAAATGCACTTGACATTTAGCACTACACCAATGTTTCAACAAACTGCAACAAAGTCATGCAGGGCATGAGCCGCGGAACACAGAGAACGTGTGAGGGCGGTGTGGAAATTTGGGCCATTTCAGGAACAGAGATGTTGTTTAGAGAAAAGGATGGAAAAAAAGATTTAAAACTGAAGGACTGAAAAGTTCACCAAAGTAGATCAGTCCAGAGGGTGAATTCCCCAGATAGCTGGAGAGGGAGAGAGAGAAACAGAGATAAAGAGACAGACAGACCAACAGAGTCATGAGTATGTCTTTGGAGCCTACAAGCGAATAATAAGTAGGTCTACAAGCCAGTAGCCGCAGTAATATCACTGGATAAATGGCAGTGCTTGCCCATGTTAATGTGAAGGAGGTGTTGGGCTTGGCGGTGACTGCAGACAGTTTAAGCCTCAGGTCTTTTACAATAGTATCCAGTTTCTGACGACATTTAGTCTTAATTGATGTTAAAGCAGAGAAGCCATGATTTAATCTGCAACAGCGGTGCAGTTTCATCAGACTACAGTGCATTAAAATTGTATACGCTATATGAACAAAAATATTGGGACGCCTGTCCAGTACACCATCATAGACTTTAATGACACTGCATTCGAATACACAGATTTCAATACAGAGTTGCTCCTCCCTTTGTAGCTATAACAGCTTCCAGTCTTTTTGGAAGGCTTTCCACAAGTTTTTGGAGTGTTTGTGTGGGAACTTGGGCCCATTCATTCTCTATAGCACTGGGGCACAGTCTGCAAATGAAAAGGACCTTCCCCAAAAACTGGGTCCACAAAGTTGGAAGCATGGCACTGTGCAAAATGTCTTGGCATGTTGAAGCAATAAGATTGCCCTTCACTGAGAGTAAAGGGCCTGACCCAAAGCTAGGTCCATGTGTCCCAATACTTTTGCCCATACCGTGTATTTTTGACTGCATGTAAACGAAAAATAACTCAAGCAGTTTATTTCACATTTTCGATTTCCACTATTCTAATTTTTGTCTAGCGCATCCCCTAGAGGCAGTATACACCACGCTTTGGAAACGGAGGCATAGAGGAACTGTAAGTACTGATACTGCAGGTAATAAATCACCTAAACAACATCCACTACTTACATGGTAACACAGAGTGCAGCACTCACAGCCCTCTCTCGGCGATCTCTGAAGATTCCCACGGTACACTCCACAGCCAAATAAAAGGAATCCCATCCTGTTCTGTTAGGCTGTACCAGTGTACCAGTTTGCAGTGCTCTTCAACCACTTCTGCAGCACTAGTGTAACTTGCAGTCTGATTCCAGAGAGCCTGAGACTTCACAAGTTCTGACCTTCACAGCTTCTTGTAGGCCTATTTGCATTATTGGCATCACTGTAGAAGCCAAATTTAGCAAATGGCAAGCGCACTGATGACTGGTACTGAGGACCATCATCTTTAGCCATAATGTCTTCAACATTGATGAACTCCACTTCCAGGGAGAAGGGCTGATACCCTCCTCATTTCTATTACATGAGTAATCCATGCACTTCTTAGTAATGATCATGCGGAAACATGCGGTCATACACACCGCTGCAATAAGATACTAAGCTGACTGGCAGCAGTTCTGCATTTCCTTCTGTATTTACCTCCTAATGAAAAAAGGTTTATCTTATCTTAAGGTACCAGTTTGTCAAAAGTTCTTCCTACCTTCAAAACACCCCAGAAGAATGATTTCACAGTCTACAAACTATAAAATCTCCTTCTAGAGACACCGCTGGAGGATGGGAACAAGGATGTCTACAAAACATATAGTGACGGTTACATTTTTCTTTTTGGCCAGTGTGTCCTTTTAACTTTATCTCGATTTGATATCATGATCTAAAAAAAGAGATGTTTTAAGAACTGATTTGCACATGACAACACTTCAGAATGATTAATGTGGGGGTTTTTTTGCTGCCTCATATATGCTTTGCATCTATAATTCGGATAGCTATTTCCTTTATATACCTCACTGTTTGCTGTCAAAGACACCTTTAATGTGTGCTGACAGTTTGAATATAGGGATGCTTCCTTTATAATTACATTGTCTTGCTGTATCTGTGTTCCTCAGCTTTTCCAGATTCAGCAGATTCACACACTAAGGCTGTCTGACAGGGTTATTAGTGTTTGGAGATAAGAAGGAGAACATTTTTAGTTTGAAAAATATCACCTTTGTGCCACACAAAATATTCATTTGTCATTTCGTATCCCGATCTTGCCCGTGTTGTCACTGTTATTTTCTTGCTGCAGGTTATCCCTGTTGATAACTTGGCTCAGATAAATGAACGCTGCAGCTGTTTTCCATCTCAGTTTATCACTATAGATGTGCTCCCTACCTCATCACTGGAAAATATCACTCTGATTGGTCTTCATAGGGACACATGGTTCAAGTTGCCTATATTTTGCAGGAACATTAAATTCTAAGGTTCACTGCTAACCCCCCCCCGCCCCCATGTTGATGACTGGATCCATCTCTTACTCCTTTATATGGCGATAGAGTGATGAGTTGGTCATTCGCATTCACACATCATTTAACACTGATTTGCTGCGAGATGACCTCAGGACACCTGCCACCTGGCCCCCTTGTCTCCATGACGACCAGTCACTGACTGACAGCCATCTCTGCCTGGTCTCCACTAAAACCTGTGAAGCACTCTGACACTGGCTTCAGCTGAAACACTGATGCCCAACATGCATACATTATCTGAAGGTCGACAGCAATGTGGATGATTTCATGCAGAGAATGGACCGTTTTTTTTATGGTTTTATCATCATTATAAACATTACTGTTAATACTATTACTACTGTATTCATACATTCATTCCTTTTTCTGTACCCGCTTAATCCTTACCAGGGTCGTGGGTACCCGAAGCCAATCCCAGGGCAAACGGGCACGAGAGCGGGACTCACCCTGGGTGGTGCATGCCACTGTATTGTTATTATTATTAGCAGCAGTAGTAGTAAAATATTAATATTAATATTATTACAGAGCAACAGTAAATCAGAAGAGATCACAAAAAAGAAAAAGGTAAAGCCAGTGTTCTATCTCAATGTTTCACCATGCCACACGCTTTCTTGTCAGAATTCTTGTTTACCAACTATGCGTCAGTATGGCCTGCTCTTTCCACAGGATCATACTACCAAGAGTGAACCAATCAATAGATTTGGTATCAAATGGAAACATACTGAAAACTGCAATGCACAATTACTGCAATAAACAACTAACAGTTACATACATTAAATACATACGCTATATGGCCTAAATTATATGGACTCCTGACCATCACACCTATATGAGCTTGCTGAACATCCCATTCCAAGACTATGGGAATCAGTGGCCATCTAGCCAGTCAGACTAACGGTCTGACTTGATCCTGAATTGATGCTCCAATTCCAAAGCTGTGCAGGCGGCTGATGCTCCTCAACACAAAACTCATCAAACCATGTCTTTTTGGATCCTGCTTTGTGCACAGCTTGAAGAGAAAAAAAGGTCTTTAGCAAACTGTTGCCACAAAGCTTGAAGCATATAACTGTTTAAAATGTCTTGGCGTGCAGTAACATTAACATTACACCTCACTGGAAGTAAGGGACCTAGGCCAAACCCTGGAACACAGCCCCAGACCATTATCCCTAATCCACCAAACTTTAGTGTTGACACTATGCATTCCAGTAGGAAGCTTTCTCCTGTCGTCCGCCAAACCTAGACTCATCCATCAGACTATAAGATAGTGGAGCTAAATTCATCACTCCAGAGAGCATGTTCTCACTGCTCCAGAATTCAGTGGCAATGTGCTTTTTACCACTCCAGCCAACGCTTGGCATTGCTCATACTGATGTTAACCATACATACACACAAGCAGGAGACATGTCAGTAACATCGCATCTCTCGTTGGTGTTTCAGGCAACCTTTGTTGTCACATGAGAGTGTGTGCACTACCCAGCTTGTGACAGAGGAGAAAATGGAGAAAGAGAAAGAAAGTAGGTTAAGAGAAGACGGTCCTGAGAAAACAACAGAAAGTGTCTAAAGTTTAGGATAATCTCGCACACACGCACACAGACACACCCAGACACACACAAACACACAGGCACACACACACAAGTATGTAAAGAAGGTTCTAAGGAGGTGTATTAGAATAAATACATTCATTATGTGTTGGCTTTGTAAAAGCACCAAAAGGGAAAACATGGACGATGCGATGAAACATGGACTCACTATAACCCTTCTGTCCACTCCTTTTTTCCTCCGACACAAACCCTTCCAAAGACAGTTAAGGCTTATGTTATACTTGGTCTGTAGTTAGGTTGAAACTTGTAGGCCTGAGAGTTAACATGCACAACATAAAGGCCATGTTTATGTATACATTTAATACATTTTTGGCCTGTGTGTATACTTTTTCAAAAGCATTTTTAATATAGTTGTTTAGTCGTTTATTTAATTTTCCATTTCAGAAAATGTGTCTGGAATTTGGTACAGAAAATGCACCAAATGGGTTTAGTTTTGACAGAAATCATTGTATGTAGGAAACCAACTAGTTGTTCATTTTAAGAGACCTGTCTCTGTTGTTCTTTCAAAAAATAAAAGTTTTTCTAATCTGATTACTTGACAATTCAATGGAATGATGGCTAAAACACTCAATTCTCAAAGCTGCAGCCCCAGTTATACTTACCTTGCCATAATAAGGAGGGGCCTCCATGTACTTTTGACAACATAGTGTATACTTATATGCATACATTATTAAATACATAGCACATCTCTGCAGTGACGGCAATTAAGGGAGTCGTATCCGGCAAATGGGTTTTCTCTGCTGTTTACACTCTAAAACCCTGAGAAAATGCTGTTAAAATGTGAACTGAGGGCAACTGCCTGGTTCCCTGTGGTTAATGGTGAAATATTACAAGCTGGTCTGTAACAGCTCCAAGACAAAGTCAACTGTAATATAGACTAAATCCTCATTACAGCACACCAGTTATCTACAAGATATCTAAGCTGCTATTAACATATTTCCACCTCCAGTGGATGCATACAACCTCCAGAAACTCTCATGTTTTTCAGGCAAGGACAGAAAGGCAGTTATTAATGTGCTACTTGTAGCTGTCAGTCAGCCAAGAGCTCTTTTCTCCAACTATCAGTAGACCTCCCTATCAGACACAAGTGGATGTCCTTCATTTATAGTGATGATATTCCAACTAAGGTCCCAATACTGCAGTTTACCATTTACTGCAGTGAGTTCTAATAAGCAAAACACTAGCAACAGACAGTGAGCGCTTATCAATAAACTGCTTGACACTTTATGATTACACTGCTGTGTAACACATAAATAAATGACCAGGAGATACACAATGAAATCAGAATTATACTGGTATCAGCAGCTAACATATTTATTAACAAAGCTTTTACCTCTCTGCAATGCTAGACCAGATAGACGTAGCCCCAGAGTGCCTACATTTTATGTTTGTATAAAGTGTCTATTTGTCAGACATGAACACACCACAGCACACAGAGTGAACAGCACCAATTTTTGCTCTGCTTTTAACCCATTCACCAAGTGAAGCAGTGGGCAGCCAGGAACGCAGCGTCCGGGGAGCAGTGTGTGGGGACAGCACCTTGATCAAGAGCACCTCAGTGGTGCCACTGGCAGTCCTGGGATGCAAACCCACAACCTTCCGATCACAGGTGCAACTCCCTAACCACTACGCCACCAGCTGTATCGGCATGGGTAGATATGTACATGAAAAATATCAGATATAGCCATCAGCTCATTGGTCCTTGCAGAGCTTAATGATGAAGTCCTGAATAAAGACTGATCCAGGAGGTCAGTGGGGTGGAGGGAGGTCCTCGAGAAAAAAAAAAAAAAAAAGTGCAACAAACCCATAGCTTAGTGTGAGCCCTCCCCATAACACTGTTAACTAGATTCTTAAGCATTAAACTTCTTCTTTCTTCTTTCTCTTTCGGCTTTACCCTTTAGGGGTCACCACAGCGAATCATCTGTCTCCATTTAGTCCTATCTGCTGCGTCCTCAACTCTCCCACCAACTAACTTCAAGATTCTTAAGCATTAAACATTCTCTCATATTTTGATTTCCTGAAACTACACAATATCCTCTAAAATGTGAGCAGTTCATAAATTAGTGTCATAGTCCATTAGAGGTGGTAGGCCAGTGGAGCTGGGATGATTGGGTCCAGCGGACCAAGGCTCACCCTCCCCTCGAAAGTCATTAACAAATAAACCACAAGCAAACAAAACCAAAAATAAAAACGAACTTCCAAAATGTGACTTATTCCACTTTTTGATAGAGACCAATCATTTATTTTTTCCAAAAACACAAACCATAGATATTATGCAACAGGTAAAAAAATAAATAAAAAATCATATCACAGAAAAAATAGAATCATGGTATATGGACAGGAAATATGACCACAACTCATTCAGAAGTGCAAAAGCAATCGAACAGGCCATTTACCAATACATAAGCACAATGAATACACAGTGATCCAGCTCATTAGAGTTGAAGGCATAAATGCCAGAGACCAGCTGCAAGCATGTTACAGTTATGTCGGGCATTGCTCCTTTGCTGAAAGCATTTAGCTTTTTTTTTTTCCCCTCACAAATTCGAATCTGAATTTTTCCCGTTCTAAGATAAAGCAGATAACTCACTGTTAAGGTTGAATTATCACTTCATTGTACAAATTGGCCGCGGGAGTGAAATTCAAGGTCCGGCCACCTGTGAATTTGTCATGCCTATCCAAAGCGGCAGTCCTGGCACTGCTACTGGTCACAAGCCAGTGGCTTAGCACAACATTATTAAGGTCTTTTAGGAGATGAACAATGACAGCAGTAGCGTGACTGATAAACAGCACTGGCGTTGGTTTTATTCCCATTTCTGTCAGCGCAGTAAAGAAAGTGTTTGCACAGCAAACAGCATGCTATGTCCAGGTGAACTTTTTCATATTCCGTTTTATATATGAGTTTCATATTCTGTTTTATATATGAGTTTCATGCTGCTTCTTAATAAATCTCTACTGACCATCAAATGAATGTATTTAATACATTCTGCAATCTGGAAGGGTGTTGAACTCAGATCTGGCTTGTTCTTGCCCAGGGTGCTTATCTTATTATTAATTAAAGGTATTTTTTGTTTATCTAGTGAAAATAGCAGGTCAAAAATACCAGACCAAGCTATTTAGCAACTCTGCTAGATGATTTTACTGATTGCAAGGCACTGTAGGCCCTTTGATATTTTATGGCATGGCTACATAAGTAGCCCCTCAAGCGCAATCCTGATGGTGCCACAACACAGCAGATGACATAGTTTGGTCATACAATTAAGTAATTATTAATTAAGCCTGCTGTGGGCTGAATCGGCAGTGCAACAGCAGGAAAAAACGTTTTCTTTTATCAACCCTCAGGCTGGCGTCAGGTATTCAATAGCAGGCTGCTGAAAAAGGAAGTGGTCTGAAAAATGGATAACCCGAAATACAAGAGCATTTTGTTTTATTAAATAAAAAAAAAAAAAACATGGCATTAAAATGGCACCTTTAATGTAGCACACTGAAAATATGAATAAATTATCTAAAATAAGCCTGGAAGCATTTAGCCTGCTATTAGCTTGCCAGCAATAAAACCTTCCATCCCCCTCTTCCAAAGTGCTGCTGGAAAATGATACAGAACCAGAGTGTCCAAATCAGCCTCATCGGCAATGGCGGGGATAATGGTAATAGTGTTGGTGATGATGGGGTTGATGGTGATGATGATGGTGGTGGTATTTCCTTTTCATGGCTCCTCACACATGGTCAAGCCACTGGTCAGTGATCAGAGCGCACACGGCTCTGGTCTTTGAGCGAGTCTCACTGTGAAATCATCCCTTTCTTTTTAGTACAGCTCTTTCAATATGCCTCATAAGTCTTCATGCAGGATGATCCAGATGGCTGCCACATGTTGGTGGGGTTTCAGGTTAACTACTTGTCTTCAGTATAAAGAGCTGTTGCTAGCTATATCTCTTCCTGTTAGGCTCAGCATCCTGTATTTAACACATCTGTCCTCCCTCTGCTCTAATGATGCTGCTTCTGCAGTCCCTGTGCTCAACCCGCTGATTAAAACACAGCCAGAGCCAGCACGACTCACACACACACACACACACACACACACACACACACACA
Organism: Alestes dentex; assembly: GCA_037576975.1. Taxonomy (NCBI): domain Eukaryota; kingdom Metazoa; phylum Chordata; class Actinopteri; order Characiformes; family Alestidae; genus Alestes; species Alestes dentex. The sequence goes on from JBBIGA010000018.1 coordinate 9,715,325, forward strand.
CACACACAAACACACAAACACACAAACACACAAACACACAAACACACAAACACACAAACGCTACCTCCGTTGCTTCATGACTGAGTGGTGAAGAGAAAGATGAAAGTAAGTTCATCACTCCCATCCACCTCTGATTAGATACGTTTACGGCTCTAGGCAGGACAGAAAGAGGGGAAGAGTGAGAGAGAGAGAGAGAGAGAGAGAGAGAGAGAGAGAGAGAGAGATGGAGTGGAAGGGGGAAGAGAGCAAGACTGATTATTCAGACCCTCTCCCTGCACTTACTGCACAGAACCTCATAGGCCTTGTCGCTATACCCTTAGCACCACCCAGTGGCTGGGATCTGACTCTGCCCACCAGATCTCAACATGTCCTCTATGGCACAGCTCAGCTAATTAGTTTGGCCGCACTCCCCGCATTGTCCAGCCCTAAAGGCCACTAAAACTCTCAAGCCACTGTGCCACACAGTGGGGATGTGCTGAACACAGTGGAACAGCCCAGCACTCTAATCCACACCAGCCCCCAGAAGAGAGCGCAGCCACACTCGTGCAAAATCAGCCCCTTCTCTCACTCCCCTCACCATAAAAGCACAGCTTAACACCTCGACTTTATGAGCAAACACGCCGAAGAAACAGGTCAGCGCTTTTTAAAAGTGGTTTTATTCAGCCCCGGGGAGCTGTCTGCCGAGGCTTTCAGGAAACGGTGCATTCAGCACCCCAAAATAAAGCCCAAAATAGCCTCTTGCTATATAACACACTGAAATTGTTTTTCTTCATCATTGAGCCTCTGGGATCACGGACTAATCTTCTTTAGTTCTGAAGAAAATGGCAGGTAACCAAAGTCCAAACATACCAGAGCGTACTGCATTCAGATTTACAGTCCTGGAAGAGTGATGTGCACGCCGCCCGTGTTATTGGTGGATTGGATTATCACTAAAGCTCTTCCCATCCAAAGATAACAATCAAACAATTAAACTCATTAACACTTGGCTATTCAAGTGCTGACACCACAAGAAGAGGAAAGGAAAACGGGCCTTTATTCCCACAGACATCAATCTCCCCAACAACTCAATGGATCTTGAAGACCTATAGAGCACATTTTGCCAAACTTCCCCCCACACAGCCTGTCCCTAGACATAAATGGGAATTACAGATTTTTCTACATTTTTGCATTATTGAATTGATGAATAGATAGCCAATGTGTCTAACTGATGCATGGTACAGAACTTTCTTTCTTTATAGTAATGGTTGTAAGAACCAAAGGTTAACGTCTATAATGTAAATGGCTGTTTACTATCTAAAACAACCAGTGAATCAATACATTTCATATACAGGAGAACAGGATTTTCCATTTTCTCATCTGCAAAATAGAGCTTAATACAGCTCTAACACTGATAAGCATCTTAAAGTGTGTTTATTTGGCAATCAAGACTAGGATTGGACCACTTTTTCTCTATATCAGAATTGTTTCTCACCCTCTCTCCCTCTATCCTTATGTGACAGTTTTCAATGAGCATTTCACTACTACTGCTTGTCTCTAGAAAATAATGGGGAAATAACCCCCTACTGCTTCCATGCTAATAAAGACCTTTTATCTGGCAAAATAGTATAGATGTCTGAAAAAAAAAAGGTCTTTAATCGTTCAGCTTAAAAAAAAAAAAGGTGAACTTAATTAAAGCTCTGGTCCAAAGATGTAAAGACACTAGATGAGGTTTACCATGAAAGAGTTCCTTTTCAGTTATGCAAAAAGTAATTTACCCCCTTACGAAAAGTAGTCAATAATTTAATGAGACACAAACTCGGATGACATACTGTTATCTATAAATATTGGGACTGATCAATAATGTGGAGTCCTGGATTAGAAAACAGTGATTTAATGTGGACAGAGCTAACTAGTAGAGTATACGTTTTCAACACATGTTGATCAGCTTCAAACAATGTTCATGGCATGTAAGCAGCTAATTTTGACGGCAAGTACAAAATCCCTATAGTTCTGCACATAGTTATGCCATAACTAGGACCAGCCGACACAGGAACAGTTTCTTTGGAGTTGAACTGTCACACCGCTCACACCTACAGTTCTGCAACTGCAGTTTATGTACACTCTGTGGTATTCTTTGTATTCTTTGTTTTTTCTGTATATAAGATTTAGATTGTTTATTATATTGTATTGTTCATTTATACACTTCATTTAAATCATTCGTGCAAACATATGTACAAATAATTCTTATATACATTTATTAAAATGTATCTTTATATTTCTAAATATAAATCCATATTACATATTCATTTTGTAGATTCTATATTCCTGTATATTATATTGTTCAGTATATTGTTCATTGTATCTTTACAAATTGTTGTTGTTTTATACTATTGTGCTTGAGAAACACCACCGACCGGAATCAAATTCCTTGTATGTGTTCGCTCACATACTTGGTCAATAAACACGATTCTGATTCTGATAACAATGGGGTGACCCAACCACACCCCCCACCCAACACACCCCCCAACACACACACAGCTCCCTGGGTGCTGTGTTCTGTGCTCCTGGCTGCCCGCTGCGTCATTTGGTAAATGCAGAGAACAATTTCATGCTGTGCTGCGTGTTCACATACGACAAATAGCCACACCAATACTATTCTGAGCAAACCACATTACACAAAAGTTAAGGTTCACTTCTGTGGGGTTTCATCCTGTAGCACATCCTACTCTTTAATTTACTTCTCTTCTTGAAATCAGACCAAGCTTAGCTTATTTTGGCTATTATTGTCCCTTACCCTGTCTTGCTTGTACCTCCTTGTCATAAATTGATTTTATGTTATGTAGCAGAACATATTGCAGAACTATTGTGCAACAATGATTTGAACCATATGTAACTCTCACATCTTAGCTTTCTGTTATGTAACCCATTTGTAAGAGGTGTCCAATCTTATCTGCAAAGATCGGTGTGATGGAGGCTTTCATGCCAACACTGCAGCAGCTTACATGATTAACATGCCGATCAGAAGACTGAGACCAACTGATGAAACTAATTAAAAGGACTTTAAGAAACATTAAACCATTGGTTCCCAATCCTAGTCCTACTGGCTGCACACTGGCCTTTTTGTGCCCTGTCTAGTTTAGCACACATTCAACCCATTAATGAATTAATTTACACGCTCCTCATGCGCTGGCTCAGGTGTTGAGTGCAGGGAAAATACAAAAATATGCAGAGCATGGGGTTGCCAGGACCGGGATCGGGAACCCCAGCATTAAGCGCTTCAGACATCTGGTTCCTATCAGCACTGCTGTGAACAATTACAACTCAGTGAGTTTCTCTAGAGTGGTGCGTTTCACATCCAACCTCTCTGAACGACACTGTTTACATCTCAGAATCTCAGCTAGTAGAGGCATTAGGATGTTACCTGTCAAGCATGAGAAACTTTCACAGCTGCTTTTGACAGTCATAGTTTATTAGTAGTTGCTCAACTGGAGTGATTTATTTCACCCTCATTTGTAGGAACCAGAGAGGGTCGGTTTATTTGAGTCTGAGTCGAGTCTCGGGTATCTGAGGTGCAAATTTGAGTCAAGTTTCGAGCCTTTGGGCTTTGAGGGTGAGTCTCGAGTCTTTAGTAGAGACTTTTAGTTTAGCACAAAAGTTCAGTCTCACCACGGCATCAAAAAAACAGCAATACATCACAGAGAAACCTTCAGTCTGAAGTCTGAAGGACACAACTGAAGCACTTCATGCTTGTCACTGTTGGAACAAAACCTTATATCTCAAAACAGGTGAGGGAACTTTATTTATTTTCAGTTTAAGGTACTGGAAAAAGATTTTATCAAAATTGCGGACACTTTACATTGCTCTGATGTTCGTGAAATATTGGAACAATGTAAACAGCATTTTCAATTAGGTAGAAAAATATGACATTGTCAAGGTGCAAAGTTTTGTTATGACAAAATGTAATGTTTAAAAGAAATGGGCAAAAACAACTTGAAACTGGTTAGACTGCGGTCTGTTTATCAGATATGCTCACTAGCAAGCATTACAGCTAAGCAGCGAAAGTTCTAAGTTATAAAGGAATGTGATAATAATAATAATAATAATAATAATAATAATAATCATCATCATCATCAAGTTGAGACGTAGAGCAAGAAACAGTGTTTAAAAGACGTAGTCGAAATTTGGAGTCTTTAAATACCAGATGAACATAAAGAACGGGCCATAGGAGTTTACGAGTGCAGTAGCTCAGTGAGATAGACGGGGGGCAGAATAGTGGAGAGCTTTAAAGGTCATTCAAAGCAGCTTAAACAGGTAAGATACAGGTAGCCAGTGAAGTTGTGCTCAGACTTCTTGGTAAAGCTAAGAACATGGGCAGTTGAAGCATGGGCAGTTGTTTTTTGTTGGGAGACCATGAGATAAAGCATTGCAGGCTGTAAGTGAATGGGGCATGGTGACTGCAGTGGGGGTGCTAAAATAAATCATCAGCATAACAGTGGAAACTGAGCCCATGACATCTAATAACATGACCAAGAGGAAGCAGGTAAATTCTGAAAAGCAAAGGACCAAGGACAGATCCCTGAGGGACACCTTGCTTAACAATAACAGAGGGGAGCTGCTGCTACGGATGGAGATGAATTGCTGCCTTTCAGAAAGGAATAAAGAGAACCAGTAAAGAACAGTGCCAGAAACCCCGATAGCAGAAAGACCTGAAAGAAGAATGCTATGAGTAACTGTATAGAATGCAGAGCTTAGATCCAAGAGCAGAAGAATAGTAAGGGAACCCGAAAGGGGAGCGGTCTCAGTACTACATGGTGGGTACTGAAATGGCTCCTAGAGGTTGTTATTCTCTAAGTGAGCTTGCAGCTGAGCCACAACTCTTTCTAATAGCTTGGAAACAAACGGTAGCTTTGAGATGGGCCTATAGTTATTAAGATTGTCGGGATACGAGGTACTCTTATTAAGGACAGGTGTAACTGCGGCAATTTTTAAATCAACAGAAACAATAAAAGTAAGAAGAGAGCAATTAATTAATTAAGCTTGTTTTCCTTAGTAAATCTGTGACAGAGTCCAGGTTAGTGGTTGTACAGGGCGATTAAGGGGAGGGTCAAAGGACGGAGGGGTGGTCTGTTACTAAAACAACAGCTAGATTAGTTATTGGGCTTCCTCTGTCCATTTTCTCAAAATTACTTATAATAATGGTGGTAGTAGCCTAGTGGGTAAAAAAACTTGCCTGTGAACCTGATGACAACAAAGTTGCAAGTTGAAACCCCCACTTTCTACCATTGTGTCCTTGAGTTAGACACCTCAGGTGCTCCAGGGGGACTGTCCCTGTAACTACTGATTGTAAGTCGCTCTGGATAAGGGTGTGTGCCAAATGCTACCTTCTCTAATTAAATTATCATTATTATTAGCTGTGTTGGCCCTGAGATTTCTGTAGCCTATGGGAAAACGGGAGACCTTCTAAAACTGTCCCCACTGAAAACTGCCAGAGAACAGCAAAACTGACAAAGTCACATGAGTAAAATGTTCTTTTCTGCATTGAGTTTGGTGGTCCATGTGCATTTTTTCGGAAGTCTACAATCTTGAGTCTAAGTCAAGTCATGAGTCAGTTGTAGGGCGAATCCCGAGTCAACATGCAACTTATGTCTGAGGCACCAACTCTTGAAACCCCGTCTGGTAGTACATAGCTTCATATAATCGGCCACGCACAAGTAAATGCTCTAATTTGTCATATTTACAACCCAGTAAAGTAATTTCACCCTATGCTTTACCAAAGGTGGTCTTTCAAGCAGTAGGGATGAGCATATCTATATTAAAATACCAGACTTCTTACTTTTGACCCCTTTCTTTAACTGGTCATTCTAAATGTTACTTTTTAGATTAAAACTCATCTGATGAAAAAAATAGTAGCAAGTAATTGCAATTAAGACTCACTTTTCTTTCCACTCCCTCCTTCCATTGGCATGTAGAGAAACTGTAGCTTGATGCCCTGTACACATGACCATACAAGAAATACAATTTTACGCAAACACAGTCAGAACTTGTGTAGTGAAATGACTACATCCATCTCTGTTACCATGGCACCATAGACACTTCCATTCACACTTTATTTTTATGGCAATCTATAATATAAAGACATGTTTTGTGCCTTATAAAGACATGTTTAGTGTAGCATTTAGGCTTTAGGATCAAATTAGCATGAATTAAATATGAGTATTTTTAGAAATCATGTTCACCTCAAAATAACTTTCTGTTTCTGGAATGAACTTTGTTTAACGTACAAGGACGATATTATTGAGTAAGTTCATTTATACCCTCTACTGATGCCTTGCACCACGTTTCTTAGCCCCTCAGTACCAACACTACATGGACAAAACTATTGGGACACCTGATCATTGCACCAACAGGGACTTTGCATTGCATTCTAATACATAGACTTTAATATGGAGTTGGCATTACCTTTGCACCTATAAGTTTCTACTCTTCTTTGGAGTGTTTCTGAGGGAATTTGTGCCCATTCAGTCTGTAGAGCATTTATGAGGTCAGGCAGTGATGTTGGATGAGACGGCCTGGCTCGCAATCTCTATTCCAGTTCATCCCAGAGGTGCTGGATGGGGTTGAGGTCAGGGCTCTGTGCGGGCCAGTTAAGTTCTTCCACACTGAACTCATCCAACCATGTCTTTATGTCCACAAAGTTAGAAGCATGGTGTTGTCCAAAACCGCTTGGTATACTTAAGTATTAAGATTGTCCTCCACTGGAAGTAAGGGGCCTAGCCCAATTCCTGAGAAACAGATGTGACCCAAGACTTTTGTCCATGTAGTGTAGCTTCACACTGGTGAGTCACTGACTACTTTCCATTGAAAGATAGATTATTTATAAAGTTCCACAGTGCACACTTCAACGTATTCTTTTAGAACAGATCACTAAATCACACAAACATGTGTTGAAACATGAATAGCTGAACGAAGCTTCCTTTCCGATCTACGTGCACTAATTTCTCCTGATCTGTAGCTCAATGCCTCGCTAAATATGATTGTAGGTCTGACTAGTGGATGCACTTGACCACCAGATCAGTCATTATTCAGGAAAGGACAACTTGGATGCAGCCATGGTGGACATATGCAGAACACTCAGGAGTGAAACGAAGAAACGCATACTCACTGTTTCCCCATGCAACGTCGTCCTGTCTGCGCATCTTTTGGGCACTCTGGACATGCGCCAAGTTTTTTTTATTTTGTATTGTGCGCTTTTGTAAACGCTTTTCATTCATAACAGCTGTTACACTGTAACCATAGCGACCACATCATCACGTCGCACGAGTCACGAGTCAAAATCAAACAAGTGGCCGCAACGTCGAGCCCTACAGCACTTAACTGATGAGGAAATATTTAAACCATTAAACATCTTTATTTTATTGATAGACTTATAACGTGAAGCAGATGTTAGATGGTCACTGTTTCGCCACTGGCCTGAAACTGCTGTTGTGAACACTGCATCTCTGTAGTCACACAGTCTCATAAATTAATGAATCGATAGGAGAGACAGACAGACAGATATATAGATAGACAGAGAGGAAAAAGCAGCAACAGGTAGAACTGTTAAAAACTTCCCTGCTGAAGAGCTGGTAGTTATGACCATTCACGTCATCAGAACTCGAAATTACATTTCCGTCATATAAAGGTCACATAATGCGCAACCTCCGCTCTTAGCACAAAATAAACTTTCACTCTTCGATATCACAAAATAAACAAAAGCATTATTTAGCACCACACCCGTCTTGTTTCTGACCAAAACCAAGTACTTACGACCTCCGAAGTCCTTAAGGAACTTCCAATGAGGACCCGAGAGCAGACTTCAGTGTTTGCTTCATATACTAGCCTGTTCTCCATCTAGTTTTCTTCTCTAGCTCTACACAAAGTATAGCCGACGTCTAAAGCAGATACCCAGCTAACACGAATACGTTTACATCTTCTTGCACTGCTCCCTACTTAAAGATTTAGCATTTCGAACTATCCTCTGGTTCTCTCACAGTCCTGAAGCTTGAGTGTTTCCTCAGATTGTGAGTCGCTTTGGATAAAAGCATCTGCCAAATGAACGTAATGTAATGTAAAATAATGCACGTTCCATGAACAGCCACATTTTAATACTAAATGTGCTGCAAAGCAGTGACCTGTGATAAAGGACACAGTGCAGGGACATCAGATTTTATACCCCTCTGTTCTCCCATAGATGTCTCCAGGGCTGACTGACCTCAGTGACGTTCACTCCTGAGTTTTCACCTGATCAGCAGTATAATTTCTTTTCTTTCTTGTAGTCTTGTGAGTTTGTTGACTTCGTCTCCATATTCGTCAGATCTCAGTTTGCTCGAGCATCTGTGAGATGCGCTATAAACTAGACTAACCCATGGAGGGCCCGCCTCGGAATTTACAGGACCTAAAGAATCTGCTACAAACGTTTTGGTGCCAGATCTCGCAGCACACCTTCAGAGGTCTTGTGGGGTCCACGCCTTGGGTTAGAGTTGATTTAGTGGAACGAGGGGGATCGACACATTAGGCAGGTCGTTTTAATGTTATGGTTTTATATCAGTTTGCTAGTACTCAGCATATTTAAAATTCAATATAGTAGTGGTTGTTGGCCCTTGCTAACTATTATCAACAATCTGCAAAAACAAATGTAAACATTCCGTTTCGGGAGTCCTCCTGGCATATTTGATTTTGTAGTGCTGACAGTCTGGAACACATTAGCAGAGAACAGTTTTACACAAATAAAAGCCTGTTGGAACGCGTACTCGAAATTTTCCTTCTTCATATTAAATTACTGTGAGCAAGTCAGTGTTAGTGAAATAATATAAAAATATTTACGCAGTTATTTTTAATCCAGTCGAACATCAAACTTTATAAAGACCATCATGATAAAAAAAAAAAACTATTCCTGAGGGAAAGAGTAAAGAGGGAGAAAAAAATTCACCAGGACGGACCAGAAGAGGGAGACATAACGTAATTTGTCAAACATCTATCCTGATAGGGAACACTTCGCCTGGGAAAAAGACTCTTAGCCTCAGGAGAGGGAAGCTAGGAGATTGAAGAAATAAATCCCTATTCATAGACCACCTACGTTTGCAATCCGTGTGGCAAAATATACAGTTCTCATTGATTCGGTGAGGCAAAAAAATTACAGCTGTGGCTTATTTTATTTTTATTTCAGACATGGTAAAATAACATTCTGGAGTAAAGGCACATAGAGGAATTCTAATGAACACAATCACAGGGGGAGCGGATAAATACAGCTGTCAGTGTAGCTCATCATGACCATACATTACAGGTGAATAATACATTGAATATGAAAAACCCCACACGAAGAATGCATGAGGGAGGGGAAAACACTGTACACAGACAACATTTACAACCTTGTTGTTGTACATAGCAGCACTGTACATTCAGTAAGTGAGTGTCATACATTCACACCCACAGAAAAGAAAGCATTTACACAAAGGCCCTAACGCAAACTGCAAAGAAACGGTTAACTGACTCGAACAGGATGGTTTTGTATAGATTATTCTGATACGACATAAGCACAGCTGGTGCAGAGGCTGCATCTGAGAATCTACTGTTCTGTGATTTGTGCGATAGTATGGAATTAACCTCTTTAATCTCTAAAGTCAGGCACTTTCTGTCATTGCTTTCCGTATATCTGATCCCAAAATAGAAGATGATAGACAATACTATACAAGACTGATCACAAACCTGTCACAGAGTACAAGATGTGTATTTGATTTGTCTTCATTTTCTATAGCGCCGTACTGAATATTTTCAACATCGCTTAACATAAAGACCAGTGCCATTGGACTCGCATACAAATTAAACTCATCCTTCACTTAAACCAACATAATTAGCATCAGGAGTGCTTAAAATGCAAACACTTAGGAGCCATCTTTTAGTGCGGTATTTGTTTTAGCTGACATAGTTTTGGAGGTAATTTCCCAAGTCGATTGTTTTTGGAGGCGGTCCAGAGTAAGAGGTCAGGAATGAGAAACTCAAAGTATTCAGAGTAAGCCACGGCCGCGACCACACAGAAGAAATTACTCTGATGGGGATTTGTCATACGAATTATCCAGGATATAAAAACATTAAAATTAATCTCTTTCCCTAAACTAGACCTGTTTCTTCTAGGCCTGTGGAAGAAGTCCCAGGTATTTGTTCTACGTAAACACACACACACACACACACACGCACACACACACACACACACACACACACACACACACACACACATATAAAATCCCGCTGTCC
>JBBIGA010000018.1:9725693-9749724 GCA_037576975.1 Alestes dentex
GACGCAACCACGATATCCATAGATTCCTGGTTCAGTCCTCTTATCTACACACTTTCACACACACCATCATACACACCATCACACACACCATCATACACACCTTCACACACACCATCATGCACACCTTCACTCACACCATCATACACACCTTCACACACACCATCACACACACCATCACACACACACACACACACACACACACACACACACACACACGCATATACACTCCCTCTGTCCAGCAGAGCTGCAACCTGCCAGTAGCAATTCTTCTGAATATCACTGAACAATGCTACATCACACACACGCTCTTCCACCCTTGAGAAGTTAAAAAAATTATATCATACATTTAAAATATAATTTTATTACCCTTTCTCCTCATTTTGATTTCAGGTTGTCCTTTATCTTCTTAAATGGCAAGTATAGTGGTGAAGATTTTGTCGAGAATTCGAGAAAGGATTCAGTGAAATGTCAAAATGACAAAATCTTCCATTTAGCCCAGCTGTAGTTGATCAGCCGAGAAACATTTGGTGTCCTTTTTTTATTTTAGCACTTTAGCTCTGAGGCTAGCATTGCTAATAAACACTACAATAGTCAATAGTCACCCAAATCTTTGTTGTAAATATTTCTCGAAAACCAAAAATTCACCATGCTGCCGAACACTGCAGGGAGCCACTTTAGAAACACGGTATGTATGTAGAAATTCCTGCTCAGGAGTAAGAGTGCTGATCTAGAATCAGTTTTAGGGACAATATCATAAATGTGGAGGAATCTGATCCAAGATCAGCCTTTATTATTACTGCTTTTTACCAGCGCTAGTGTTGTCTGAAATGGTTCTAAGCGGCACTGTCGCTCATTCTTACAGATTTCTATTAGGCCCTAAACCATATTTATGCCCTAAACCATATTGACAGGTCTGTGTCACCTTAAAGAAGAGCTAGATGCAGGTTTGAGAGATGTTTTGGTGATGTAGTTTTACTTAAATAATTTGGGTGAATTATGTTCTATTGACTCCAAACACGTCTCGGCTGATTCACTACACCTTGTAAGTAAATCACTGTATGAATTTTATTTTTCTGCAAAACCCTTTCTATAAAGAACACCACTTGATAAAACAACACTGAAGGTGAAGGCAAAACATCTTAAAGCCTTGATTAAAAGGTCTATAAGACCTACCCAAGCATCAGGAGTGTTCATAACACTCAAATGACAACACTATTTACAGCACCAAATCCATCTATGGCTTCTGAAAACCAAAGCACAGCATAGGTAGGGAACACATGAACATGTTATGACAACTATGCCATTGACTGGTCACAAAGTAGACAACTGCAAAAAGCAAACCTAATCCTCAATGCCTGAAATGAGAACATGGCATTAGAGCTGACAGTGTTTTGTTGTTTGTGTCTGTATTCAAGTATTATCAGGAGCATAACGTAAAAACCTTTATGAATACTATTATCCCCATAACATTCTACATGTATACTATACACACATTTTGTAACACAGCTAATACTGCAGGGTATTTATTTATAGTTGACCCATAAAGATACTTTTTTTTTTTTTACCTCTATAAAGGTTTAAATATACTGTACATGTGTTGGTAATCTCTGACAATTCAGTTCTTTGTATGACTTCAGATTCTAAGTGATCAATTCCTCAGTCCAAAAATGCAAATTTTTGTCCAGCCCTTAATTTAACAGGGGTTATGTGAGCCGACTGAAAAAAAAAAAAAAAACTTTGTATACAGGGGCAGCGTTTTCCTCCAGAAGTTAAGGTTTTTGGTCAGTGTTCATGTATTGCTACAGTCATTACGACATGCAGGTTCTGGTAGTATGACTACTTACCAGTAGTCCTTATCCTTGTCTATAAACATGTCTTTAAAGTGTATTGTCTCTTTTTACCACAGTTGCTTTTCCTCAATTGTTTTATCGTTGTGCACGTTGTTCACATTGTTCCAAATCCAATGCTGCGCTTGTGATATGTTCCCACATCAGACCATTTTCAACCAAACAGGTCTCTCCAAGCAGGTCAGAATCCATATTTCAGACATCTTTTTCATTTCTAACCACAACTTTGATTATATGTGTGAGATGTGTAGTCACTTGTGTGGTTCACGCATGGTTTTGTTTCAGAATTCAGGTTTGGATCCTCTGGATTGTCCAGTTCTAGGTCTCCCAAGGTTCTGTTTAGTAATTAAGATCTGAGTAGGGGTAGGTTTTGAACACTTTATGAATCCATCCTGTATAGTGGGCTACGTTGACAAAAATGCTTGGTCGATTGTGTCGAGCACATCCTCTGCCATGGATACTTACGCCCACTATAACTTTACTCCCCTTTTCCTGACATACTAGTGGGCCACCATAGTCTTTCTGTTGGAAATACAACATATGTCTAGGGTTAATGCAATCCCAGTTAAATCTGAATAAATGTGTATGACATTGTTCACTGTGACAGTGTATTGAAAACCCCAATGAGATATGATGGAATATTGTGTCAATCTTCTCACCTCACACACTCCTTCATCCCTCTTTCCACCAGCACACACTTTAGCATCAGTGATCTGAAGACTCCTCCTATGCATCTGTTGGCAGCGTTCATTGCTGACAATAGGCAACTGAACGCTCTTTAATAATCCTTCATGTCCAGTACCTGGAAGATTTTTACATAGTTTGATTATTATATTGTGTTATGGTCCAATATTAGTACTCCACCAAGACAATGAAATAATGCTTACCTTTAATTTCTCCCCAGCCGTATGTAGAACACACAATGCCCTCCCGAATTCTACAGCCAGCTACAGGCAGTTGGATGATCCTCACATGTTCAGTTATGAGAGCAGGTCTAGTAGAAATAGACAGAGCAATTTGGTGACATTTAACGAGCTCTGTAAGAAACTAAAGTGGATGTTTAGGCTTCAAGCCCTAGGTTAATGTCTTAGCTGAAATATCTTACTGTGCCAGTTGCAGCAGGGCAAGTCCAGAGCCCTCTGGGCCGCAGACAACGTGAACAATCTTCCTTTCTTGCCTGCTCCAGCTACTCTCACCAGTCTCATTCAGATGTGCAGAACCAAGCCACACTCTGTACTCTGATAGGTCAGCGACACTGAGGACGAGACAAAAAAGCTTTGGTTGATGTCTGTTGCCTGGCATTTATCATTGTATTCATTTGATTCACAAAAGTGTTTGAGGTTATGTAAAATTCTTCATATCTATGGGATATATCTACTGCCCCTTTGAAACCAGAGAAGCTTAAAGAACAAGAGTTCCTAGTGTTATAATCATCATATCATTATCACTGCATTTTTCTGTATGTGATATTTGTGTGCTTGTGCAGGAAAATGTAATTGAATCTAATAAATCAACCACAAATTCCTCCAGTGACTCACATGGGTATTTGATAAAAATATACATACTAATATCACTAATATCTTTGGTCCCAAAGCATCTGTTAAGTCAGATATGTAAGACAAATGATGAGAGATCTGGAGAAAGAACCCTTTTGCCCTGAGAAACTGGAGGTCAAATACAGGACATGATGTGCTTGTGTAACAGGGCTGTAGATAATTACCACGAGGAGAAGCACTCTCTGTCTGTCAGCACCCACTCCTCACGAACCAGAGAGCCTCCGCACCAGTGAGTGGCCCTGAACAGATCAGCAGGACATGAGACTGTGAGCCGTCTAGATGCAGCTAACAGGAAATTTGCACATTATAAAACACTATGCACCAAGCAGACGTTTAAAGGCATTTCACATATAATGCAGCATAGATCACTACGCATTTTTGGAAGGGAATTTCCAGGGAATTCACATTGGATACTTGCCATGCTACAAATGGCACATTGTATAAAAACAAGATTTAGAAAAAGGTCCCACAAAGTGCAGCCAAGAGTATCAACATTTATTCCCACAATATTTACTGTGTCTTGTTGTAAACGTTCTAATAATTGGAAATAAACTTTTGGAGTCACTGTAAAGTTACCCACCCCTTTTGTATGCTGACCATCCAACTGCCTTCTTGAATTGGTACTGGGCCCCCACCCACTATTCTCACTTGCTTATGAACAAAACAGGAGGTCTGTGGGACTTCGGCTAGAGCAACAGAAACAAGGAGAACATTCTATTTACAGTTCTATGAAAACTGTTAACAGCATTCAGTTAAAATAACTGTTACATCAAATATACTCACTTAATTTGAATAAAAGCATATAAATTACCTTTTTGTGGTAGAGCATTTTCTAATGGCTCGCCTGCAAAACACACAAAGAACAATTATATGAACAAATTACTCTACATTTCTGATTTCATTATTAGCTGGCAAAGAACTAAGCAGTTTGTTTAAACTGTTTGAGTGAAAATGTGTGAGGCATTCTGCATTAACTGGGACAGCATGTGGGATTACTTAGGCTTCACACTGACTGTGCATGATCTACGATTGTGAATCACTTCTGCTCAGGTTATAGTGTGTGTCTGTGTGTGTGCAAGGGCTTGCAGCAGAGACAAAGGAGGTGCTGACAGCCAAACCCAGGTAGACTTTACTCTCATTAATTAAACAACAATTCTTTAGGAAAGTGTGTGTGCGTGGTTTGGAAATCATTGACCACATGCTATAAAGCCCAAAGTGTTGATATTAGATGTCAAAAGTGCAGTGCATGTGACTGACCAAGGGGCCAACGACGTCCAAAGTGCATAAACATTTGACTGTGGCAAGCTAAGGTGCTTAACTAAATTACATTTCTAATAAAAGTAAAAGTAGTCACTACAAAAACACTTTGCTGTTTGTTGGGTTTAATAGAGCAGATATAAATAGAGATATAAATGTATAAACACTTTTACAAAATTACATATTTTGAGGCCAAATGGCCAGGAGCTTTCAGACAAACTTTAAACTAGCTAAATTTGATGATGTGTGTAATGTCTATTTTAAGAGTCTGAGACAGCATATAAGTGTACATAGCTATGTACAGTATGTGTAACTCACAGAGCTTGACTGTGCAGTAATCCCAGGGGATAAGAGAGGTGTTGGTGTAGCACCATGGACCGTGCTTGTCCTGGTCTGGATTCCTGCAGAAATTTCCTTCCAGTTCTTCACTCAGTGTCACCATGTTTTGCTCTTTTCTGATAATAGAAACATCAGAAGATGCCCGCATAATGACGAAATGTAAAACAATGAGAAGACAAAACAATGTAAGGTTAGAGTCCTAATATTTGTATGAGCTTCTGAAATAGAATACTTTAGAGGGCAAATCCATTCACCTCTAACATGATGATGATGATGATGATGATGATAGCCTTTATTTGTCACTACACTGTTGCATGCAGCGAAATTGGACCTCTTCATGAGTAATCTAATTAGAATGCATGAGTAATAGATTCTCTTTGTATTTTTGCTACTAGAACTGTCTAGCTGTGAGGTTGACTCTCTGGAGGAACAGAGAAGCATTTGGCTTCAGTGTTACTCATGACATGACCTCTCACTCAGCTCTCCCACATTAACAGCCAGGAATCCTCCACATTCGGGGAACACCACTGTCAAAACACTGCAAATTTCCAGGAGAAATTCCATATGAGCAACTAAACCCAAACACTCCAGAGGCCTGAGAGGTTGGACACTTCAATCTAATTTCCAACCAGCTTCACACCAGCATAAACCCGTATGTCTGAGGTTTTCCTGTGAGCGGCCTCTGACCTGGCTGTGAAGTCTTGTAGGGTGTAAACCAAATGATGAACCTGACCACCTTTGATGTCTGCGTGGCAAGAGGTTTGTCTGAGGGGGGCAGAGGTCAGCGCTGAAGCATGCTGCTCCAGCTGGGGTAGACGGCCTGTAATTCTTGGGGAATTAAGTCACTCCAACTGCCACATTTTAACATCAATTAGAGCTCTCTAAAACAGGGTTCCTCCACTAAAATGTGTTTTTCTTCCTCAGAAAACTGTGAGAGGCTTATTTTCTCAAGCAAGACAAATACACCCTGACAATCCAGGAACCCCTGTGCTTTGTTTCATTACTCTGCTGGGTTTTCGCAGAGACAGGGGGGAGTGACTTTTGACCTGGAACTTGTTCATAAAACAAGGAAGTTATTTAACGGCACAGACTTCAGCGTCTGTGTGGAAACGGAAAATCACTGGTGTTCTGCACGGCCTGTTTTAATCAGAGAACACACACGAACAGACCTAACCTTAGACTGAACAGTCCAAATGGATACTGGGTGCTATGCATCTTACTGCACTTAAGTTAAAACTGTGATCATACAGAATGTTCAAAGAAAAGAGAGAACAGGGTATAAAAAATGGAAAACGCCTGTCCATGTGCCATCTTGCCTGTCCCATTAATTTTATTACAGAGCTGTACCCTTGAACCAAACAACCAAATAGATCACTCCTCTCATAAGCAGCATGGATGCATTATGAGACTGTCCTTGAAATCCTGCAATGAATAACATGTAGGAAATGGACCCAGTTTCGTTTCCATGGTAACTAAGTGAATATCAGTGGCTTAAAAGATTTGGTGTATGAAGATACATGTTTATTGTACTGTTTTATTGTAAGGTGCGGAAAAAATATTGGGATGCCACCTGTAATGGACACCTTATGTCTCACTCCTCTGTCTCATTTTGATTCTCAGCACGGGATGACTTCTACTGTATACTTAAGTTTGAAGCTTCAGAACAAAGTCTCACCTCTCAGAATACTCTTTCCATGGAGCACAGGTAATGCCTGAACGGGTCTTCACCTGCTTGCCTCTGTACGTCTCACCACTGCCTGGATAACACTCTGAAACACCACAGGAAAATAGAGAAACATGGTCAGGGGGGAACAGATTACAAAGTGTTACAGTGGATCTTACGCTAAGGCCTGATATACTTGTGTCAGCGTTCCTGCTCAGACTTTATTGAATATTCAGCGAATAATTCTGTAGTTGTAGGGATCTCAACAAGCTGGAAGGGCTTACAGAAACACACAATGGTTCCCTTTTCCCAAAGGTACCTGAGCCTCTTGTCCCAGTGGCCCCAATCAGAACTGCAGCTAAATCGATTTTAGCATCAGCGCCTGTGTAAGTTCTCCAATGCAACGTCCCCTGGGCCCTGCCAGTCTCATGTAGCTGTCAATGGTGATTAATGTTTGAGTCATTCTGTCTCCCACACTGCTGTTTTCTATGCAGTTGGGACTACAGGGACTGCACGAATGCCAAAAAGCAGACATGGAAGAAAAAGAACAAAAGCTGCATCTTTTAAGAATTGCTGCACTAAAAGAGAACTTGTGTAGACCTTACAGCCTGTAAGACCAAAGAAATCAAAGATAAAAAAAAAAACATGGAATATTTTAGGCTGATGAGTAAAAAAAAAAAGCGAAAACCAAAGGCAAATGGTCTCTTCCCAATTTTTTACAGAGGCTATTTAACATTCTTGGAGAGTAAAAGACAAAGGAAAGGAAAAACAAGCAGATGATGAGAATAGAAGAGAACAACAGTGTAAAGCCTTTCCAGAAAGTAAAGGCTCCCTTTTAATACCCTTGATTTCAAAAGAAGATTTTGATGAGCAGTTATCTACAAACTTTTGGACTTATTTTGTATGAGCAAGAACACAAGCACAGAATGTCAATTACGCCCAGTAAGGCAATGCTGGTCTGTAGTAAGTTGAGAATATTATAAAGGTGGGAACTATAAAACTAGCAAAGGACAAATACTGTTCTGAGGATCTTACCTTCAGATTCAGCAATCGTGACCCCACAGCGTGGAATGTTCACACAAAAGGCCCAAGAGACGTTAGGGTCAGTAGTGAAGCACCATGGGGCAAGACGACCATCAGGATTCCTGCAATAGTTCTCCCTTAGGTCTCTGCATATACACACACGCACAATACACAACACACACACACACACACAAACGCACACACACATAAAGCAGCATTACAGAGAATATGTGGCATAGACTAAGAATGTGTTTTGTGGCAAATATTGAGAATACCAAGTTTGTATAATTACATATACAAAATCATATATATTAGTAGACTCAATCCTGTTCCCAGATAGGCACACTTTGAAAATGAAAGATGAAAGATGAAAGATAAATACAGATTGGAATATATTAGGGTGACTTACTAGGGTGAGAATAAACTGATATTGAAAACCAGTGCCTCATAAAGGTGGAGCTTGATAATAGTGTGCTGGTCAACTCTGTCTGAATGACAACTTGCCTGTCATTAGCCAATAAATGTAACATACATTAGCATGGCCAAAAAGTCCTCCCAAAAAAAGCAGAGAATACCTTGCAACAAACATTACCTCTTGCAAGGAAAACTGTTCCATTAAACTAACAATTTCTCGCTAGCTAGCTCTTTTTGCTTGTGTTATTTGCTTGTGTTGATTGTACCTTGGACATTAAAAGAGCATGGACTAGAGAAAAAATTGAGGCTGGTTTTAGAATGCACATAGCCGTATTAATGGTAAATTTTGCTGTAATACAGCACCAAAAGCTTAACAAGGTGTATTCTCTTTATAAGCTCATATCTGGCCCCATGAGACATGTACACTAAAGAATAACACTCCCACTGCTACTGTGGGTATGGTGCAACTTTTGAATATCTGAGAAAAAATGCACAGTGTAAATTATTATACACTAAATTATTATATACTAAATGTGGTTTTTCACAGTTGAGCACTCACTTGCAGCGGTAATCCTGGGGTAAGTAGGAGTGTGAATGGGGAAACTGGGTGTCCCATCTTTGACAGGTTAGGCCATCACGGGGCACTGCTACTGTCCCACGATACCCTTCTCCATTACCGTGGAAACATGCAGTCGTAGTTTCAACATCACTATGGTTGTCAGAGTCTGAGAAGGAGGAAAACACATATAGAAAGAGAACGAGAGTCAAAAAGACAGAGATAAACATCACTCCTTCAGCATGATAAATGATGAATCACTCTCACTCTACAACTGTGCTCGTTCAGAGTGCAATAACAATAGCTCTGTTTTCCTTGAGAAAAAGCAATGCTTCCCAAGTGAGTCAAAGCAGTTGCTTAGTAGAACTGATAAAAACAGCTGACAGCAGACTTCTGGTAAAAAGCTTAATTCAATTCTTCATAGACATACACTTTAAGTTTTCAGCTCTCTATATCCGACCACATTCACTGATCAGACACAGATTCTACAGTCTCAGAATCTGGAGTTCCTTCAGGATGTCTGAAATCCATAAGGCCCCTCGCTAATGAACCTTGTGGTCGAATGAACTCTTTGAGGAAAAACGTTTATTTATAAAGCTTATATAAAAAGTTACTTTGCCACACACGTGCGTGTACGTGTGTGTATATATGCTTGCTTTTAACCAGGCCTTGCTTGTTAATATTGTTTATCCAAACTGCTGCATCCAAACTGCTGCATACTCAGGCTGTGTCGTGTAGGACTCAATCTCATTAGCAGAAAGAAAAACAGAATAACAAAAACAACAGAATACTGTGTGCTTCAAGTTTTTCTGTGTTTACTGCAGAGTAGCAGGGTAGGTTTTAAGAGTGTATCTGGTCCTAAAAAATGGAGTCTGACAGTCAACAAGCACATGTTCCAAGTGGACCAAGGCCATCTAAATGCACACAGACATTAATCGCTTTTACAGGCCTTGTGTGTCAGAAAGCACATTGTTGTCATACAGTATATGTGTCATATCTGTAGAGATTTCTGCACTAAAGAGGGCTTTTAAAAACATGATCTGCTCTACCGACCAGAAAAGAGAGCAGGGCAGATGCACATTTTCTGTGAGATCTGCCCATTTGGTTCTTTTGTTTTCTTTCATATAGAGCAGAAAACAAATGTGGCTGGAACACAAGCATAGCTCAGCGCACATCAGGCCTGTGTTTCTAAATCACTGCTCCCTGAACCCCCACAATGTCATATTGGTAATGAAAATAACCCCCAGCAGAGTCAGAGGAAGCAGGGACATCAGGTTAGGAGAGCTGAGAATGCTGTGGTGGTGGGGGGGGGACCTCCACACGTGTTATGTCTTTAGGGTGGATGGAGGGTTTACACAGCAATCCAAACCACAGCACGGAGTTCTCATGCAGATAAGGCCATGCGCCAGTGCGCTGATGAGAAAAAACAAATACTGCGATATTAGTGAACATGAGAAGCAATGAAGCATAGCGAAGAAAAGAGTTTTATGAGTGAACCTTCCACTCCTCTCTCGGCTGCAAACAACATTCCTGTGAGGGTCCCAACAAGAATGGAGCTACCAGAAGAGGAAGCTGTAAATTTTGCTTTTTTTTTTCTTTTCTTCTTTCTATCTCCTTATTTTCTGTCACATATACACACGAAACACACTCACCACACTGTTTGATGCTGCAGTACTCCCAAGGAGTGCTGGGATCAGTAGTGAAGCACCAGGGTCGCTGGCGCCCATTTGGGTTTCTGCAGTAGTTATCCTTCAAGCCTTTATCTGGGTACCTGTCAGAGGAAAAGCAATTCTAACACAAGACACCACACTCCTGCTGGCCCACAGCAGCACTGATTTATAACAGAGAGAACCAACAATAACCTGCAGCAAAGTAGAGCAACCGATTCTGTGCTAACGCTGAAGCCAGCAGGGTCTCTCTGAACTGCCTGGGTGAACCCTAAAGTCTCAAAGGCTTAAAACAACATGGCTGAACTTGCCTTTTTGGAAGGTTCACACAAAATGGTCACTTTTCTTTTGATTTATGTTAAACAGGGACATGACACAGTTCCCACACTGGCAAGTGCTGGGAATACACTTTATTGATTTTTTTTTTTTTCAAATGTTTTCAAAAGCTGTTGGCAAATGTCATTCCTTCTGAGGTAAATGTAGTACGAGTACTTCTTTGAGACTAAAGAGCTTTGGTTCTCTTATGGGAGAGTAGCTAAACAAACTGACATTTATTTCTAAACCCATGTCACTGTTGTTTCCCAAGACTGCTTGGATCTAAGCTAAGAAATATATCTGGCTCATGCTGATGTAACGTGGAAATCTGATTACGTTATTTAAAGAAGAAATTATTGCACATACCTAAAATATAGGTTGCACATATTTTCAGCAGTCAGTGCAGTGATGTGATTCTTGTGCATGGCACAAATAACAAAACTAACTTTCGGAAAGGTGATTCTTAAAAAGGTGAACCATCACTTCCAGGTAACTTTTCTGGCAAACAAATGTGCTCAAAATGTATAATTCTGTTACAATGTGGATGCACTATAACTTTTATGAACCTTATCTTGACTGAACACATACTTAGCATTGTTGGAATGGTTGCACCATGTCCTCTAATATGTCTCACAATACAATGCACTGCTCATGAAGTATCTCATACAGCATTATGGATAATTAAACTATTTAGCTTAAGGTAATCTGAACAAACAAAAAGGGTGACATGTAACGAGATGAAATTTATTCTAAACGTCATACATACCATAGCTTGAGAAAATATGTATACAGTGTGGCTGTCGGCTGCCTGGTTACCAGTTATAATTACACTGGAAGGGTTATATAAGTCCCAGGAAACATGGTGATTGATGTGGTCCCCTGAGCTATGCTTCACCCATGAGGGCTCCTACCTTTTGGGGTGAAAGAGATGTTTGTGAGGTTCATCCAGGTCCCAGCGCTGGCATTCTCTGCCGCTCTCCGTGTGGTCCATGGGTCCTCTGTAGCTTTCTCCATTACACGTCATACATTCCACTGTTGAGAGGAACATGGTTGGTAAGAATCTCAGCCTCAGCGGAGGACTAGACCCAGAGGAATACTCACAAATACAGCTGAGGTACATTAGCAATTCTCAAAGAGGAGAAATTTACTATAACATGGTTATGTTAAAAAGAAGAAAAAAATCAGATAATGGAATAATCATGGCTCGGTCACCTATGTTAAGGTTAATTGTAATCTAGTTTTTCCATCTTTCTCACCTAGCAGCAATCCAAAGTAGCCTTTGGATTAAGTGCTAAATCAGGTAACACCTCATCCTAATAACCTGAAACAACACACATTAAGCTGTTGGTTTGACTCCAGAGACTAAACTGTAGTTTCTAACAGATTTCATTTGATCAAAGGTTAGCGAAAGGAGTAATAGAAATGCAGGAGCTTAGTCATAACGACCCACTGTTGGAGTACACTGGACATCACAGCAGAAAGAGGTCATCTAAGTATCAGTACTCTCTCTAAAGCCTATTATGACTTGTACTTCACTATAAATGCTTGAGCAGCATATTGGAAACAGATGTTTATGCTGGCCATTTTCTTGAAACCTTGATTTTACATCTCCCTGTGTGTGTTTCTGATTATGGGAAACTAATTTATTAACAAACCCTCCCAGCTGTATTTTACCACAGCGCTCTGAGAATAGACAAGAGGCTGTCTCTGTTTGCTTGATCGCTATCTCCACTAAAAACCCCTCTCTATCCACTCTGCATACTCAGACCACATTCTCCCATGTCCTGATTTAGTAAACTGCAAAGTGCATTCAAGAATCCAGGTCCTTTCAAACTAAATATCTCGAAACCATGTATGTTAACAAAAACACATATACAGGTTGTAACATTTTCTTTTAATTTCTTTTTTTTTTTTAAAGAATAACACTATACATAGTGTTCCTTACCCTCTGAGCACTGGGGGATGTGGCAGTTTTGATAACGTATGTTGGGATTCTTTGTAAAGCACCATGGTCCTGTGGTACTGTTGTCTGGATTCCGGCATAAGTTCCCTTGAAGGTCCTTCTGCTTGTGCAGCCAGGGTAAGAAGCTGAATGGAGAATGGGGGTAAGCACAAGGGATTGTTTTATTTCATCTGTAAATTCAGAAAACAACAAACAGCTGTGCTACTGAGGCTTCTGTGTGCCTGTTAACCTCTTAAAGTCAATCAGATTTTAGAAAACTGAAGGGAAAATGTCAACAGAGACACAGAACACCATCCTAGATAGTGAAGTTACCTTTTCCTAGCCCTCCCCCACACTCCCACTCCAATGAGTAAATCACAAAACCATGACACAGGTTCAGATCAAAAGAGACAGAGACTCTCAGATTCCTTCAGGTTTTTTAAGAAACGGCCTTTCTGCCCAGAGAACATTTTCACACATCACATATCTCTTGAGGCTGGAAATGCACCTCTGACCTTCCATTTGGCTTTGAGCAAAGATGAAAAACATCATTACATACGTGGAAAACCTAAGCAATATGCCATTCAGCAGCACATCACATTCACAACAGCAGTTAACTTGCTCAAGTGCTCATACTCCATCCTTACTGTCTGTTCAAAGCACGTTCACTATAATGTTCACTATAGTGCTCTCAGGCAAATGTCACTCCTGACAATCTTAGGATTTCAAATTTTAGTACGATCATTAGAAAGATCTGTGACAAATTATTTAACGTAGTGGCACAAAATCCTTTTACCAGAGTAACAAAAAACATGCCTGTGATGTTTCACAAGGGAGCATTTCAAGCATGACCTGTTAACTGTACAACAGTCCATTAAGAAAAGATAAAAGGTTTTAGAAAAAGAAAAAAAAGAGAGTGAAAGAGACTTTAAACAAAAAGACTCAAGGTCTCTTCAAGGTAATCATCTTTTCATGCCTCCGCAGCTTTTGAAGTCAAAAGATCTATAGCTCTATTGGCAGAGAGACAGTGTCTTACTATTTTCTCCATCTGTAGTAAAAGCCAGGCAAAAAACTGACAGCACCTCTAACGAGCCCTTGCAGTCATAATGAACTCTTGGCAAATAAGCCCTCTAGATTATCTTATCTGAGCTTTGTCCTGCTTTGTGTCATACTCCCACCATTACACTGACCCTTCATAATGAACTTGTAAACACTACATCTCTCCCAACTCTACACAACTAAGGTTTTCTACTGCTTGTATAGAATAGAGTATGTTTGTATAAAGTTTTCACAACCGTGTCACATATCTGGTTGTATTCCATTGCACATTGTTAGTGCAGCATGTGTGTTTTTTCTGGATGCTCACATGCATGTGGAGCTCTGACTGTGTTGCTTTATTAGCTGAGTTCTATAAAGCTGAGCTCACCATCAGAGCTGGACAAGGGAGGTTCCAGTGAGCCACCGAGTCCAAAGAATCAGCTCCAATAACATGCTGAATTAATCACTAAATCATTTCATCATTAGATCAAATAATCCAAGCAGACTGTTGTGAGCTCTGAATGAAACTGTTCTCCATTTGTTATTCAACTACAGAGAAAACATGCCTATGAAACATGGCCATAAGAAAGGAGTGTAAAACTGGCCCCTTATAGCCACGCCTGAATACACCACAGCACACAGTGTCAACGATGTGAAAATCTTTCTCTGCATTTAACCCATTCACCAAGTGAAGCTGCCACCAATGGGGGATGCCTGGGGAGCAGTGTGTGGGGACGGTATCTTGCTCAAAGTTACCTCGGTCGTGCCACAAGCTGTCCTGGGATTCAAACCCACAACCTTCTAATCGTAAGGGCAACTCCCTAACCTCTAGGTCATCAGGTGCCCCAAGGTGCACCATTCCTGGAAGTACTGCAGTACAAAGCGGATGGAGCAAGCTCCTTTTCCTTATTCTAAAAATCACTTTAATATGTAGTCCTCATATTGAGGTACAAGAGGAGTTTTTTAAAGAACTCAAAGTGCAAATACTGGGCATTTAAGTTTAACTCTCCTTAAACAGAGAGAGAGCGAGAGCGAGAGAGAGAGAGAGGGGGGGGGGGAAGGAGGGATGGAGGGAGAGTCTTACCGATGTTCATGTGGAGTGCTTGAAGTCCAGTGCTGGCACTCCACACCACTCTCAGTCACTGATCTCCTCCCTTTGTAATTTAGCCCTGTGCCGATAATGCACTCTTTTACAAAGTCTGCAGGGGTAACACAGCAAAAATTACCAGGTCAACAATTACTTTTACTTCTCAATAAAAACAATATTTGTGACTTGGGGAAAAACTGTGCAGAAAATCTGAAGCTAAGCTGACATAGCATGCATGGTGATCATGACACAAACTCAAAATACTGTGCCATCTCACTACGGAGATAAACTTCTGACATTTATGTGAGTGGGTGTATGAGTGTGTCTATGTGTGCATATGTGTGTGTCAATGTTTATGTGTGGGTCATCTGCAGGTTGCAAGCCACTGAGGAACACCCTTCTGTTTCTGTATGAATGCTTCCATTAGAGCCAGCTTATAATAATAAATAAGGAAACACGTATTTACATACAACAGCACACACACTATTTTACATTGTCATATGTTTATTGAACAAGTGTTTTAAACGTTCAAGATCACTGATAAAATGAATCTCTAGTCCAAGGATCACACACACTGTGTCCTATATGGCCTTGCTAGTCTTGCTATGTTCTCCTCTAGCCTCATCCACTCATATGTGGATAATTCTTAAACTATCTAACATGTAAATGAAGAATGACCAAAACAAGGGGTATTCATGTGTGTAGACCAGAAAACAAAACATGCAAAACAGTACAACTGCTCTAAGGAGAGCAGTTCAGTGACCTAATATGCTATTTTCAAAGGTATAGGAGGCTAAACAACTACAGAAAAAAAACACAGAAAAATGGCATAAAAAATATCTGCATCTGTGCGGATGACGTTTTCCAAATTCATGACATGTAGGCTTTGATAATAAGCTGACATGCTAAATCAGGTGTGTTAAATGAGGTAGAATGCTAAATTCTGCAGCAATTTGGCTCTCCAGGATTTGGCTCTCCTGTGCTCTACAATAATTACCTATTGACAAGAATAACTGGAGTCAGATGTTCTAATAAGTGTATTTGCAGTTCTAATAAACTTGTAGTTGCCTGTTCACAACAGAGATTTCTTCAAATCATTTATGCCTTAAAAAAATGATTTTAGAGGACCCCAAATGAAATGGTGTTGAATCTCAAACCCAGAAAGGTTTGCAAAAGCACAGCCCTGCATTAGTTGACAGTCAGGCGGTTGGTTTACAAATAAAGGAAAATTACTTCCTTTGACGTAAGTATCTTACAAAATTCAGTGCATGGGTTTGCCAGAGAATCCTCCAACAAGACACGTGGGCCACATGGATGACAGCTAAGGATCTGCATGTATCTCCTGTACTTGATAATACATGTGACTGTGAGTCTAAATAAGAAAAACACTGGAAAAAGTGGTGCCCAAAGAAGATTGCTCAGAGGAAATATGTCTGTCTGTTTCAAATTTGCTGAAGAATAATAAATAGTTCACAGAAGTACTGTAAAATGTTTTATGGACAATTAAAACATTAGATGAAAAATGCAAGGGATTTGTTTGTAAAAAAAAAATAAAAGCAAGCACTGCATAACAACACTAAAACTGTGAGTTATGGTGGAGAAAGTATCACAGTTGGGGCTGTTTTGGGACAAGAAAATATTCCAAGAAGTATAAGGAAAAAATGTCAGGACATCTGTCTATAATCTAGTTCTAGAAAAGTCAAATTACCTGACAATCCAACAGCAACAAGGCTCTTATAAAAAAAATCCCTATTTTTGAATGGCCAAGTTAGAGTCTTGTTTAAATGTTGTGCAGTGATCTGAAGTGTGGATTCCAGGTAATATCCTCCATCAGTCATTTATATCTCCACATTTCATGTTGAAACTGTCCATCTTTAAAGATGACCTTTAGCCAAATTTACGCATGTTCACGGTTTCAGAAAGTACTCTTTTTTTTAAAGGCTGGATTTTATCATTTTTTGCTAGCGAAATCCATACATATGAAAACAATTCCTAAACAATTCTGATCTGAGAGGCAAGTTCAGCTATCAGTGTGAAAAGCCTCTGGAGTGATGGCATCCTAAAGCTCTAGGATGAGTTGGTGTATGTGATCCAAAACTAATCGCCCAGCAATAACAAATCTATTCACTGTTGCTCTTGCAGCTAAATGTGAGCAAATCCTTATAGGAACGTTCCAACATCTAGTATAAAGCCTTCGCAGAAATGTTAGTGTTGTAGAAGGGGGACAAACTGGCCAATACTACTGTTGAGTATAAGTAGAAAATAGAAGAAATATTAGATGTTAACGTGTCTACAAACTTTTGGACATATACTTAATCGCATGCTGAACATATGTTTCTGTTATTTTGATTATTTAAACAAATTGTTCAATAAAGATTTTGCACTGTCATGTGTTCTGTATTGAAATTACGATGGTCTGTACTATGATTAAATCAAGATCTGCCATGCAGAAATCCAGGAATTTACAAAGACCTCTCGTGCTTATCCCAATGACTGAAACTTTTATTCATTCTCTACACAAATAAAACCCCTTACCAGCATGCTAAGATTTTTATACAGTTTCCAGCAGGCATACACTGTCAGGATGGTAAATTGCATGTATGTAGCCTAAAAGTCTCCCATGAAAAACAAAGAAGAGATGTAAACAGCTGGACACACATTTTAAAGGCGGCACTCTCTCTATTCATAATCCAATTAAGAACGTACTAATCAAATCAGGGGAAGTTTACTATCTTTAACAAACTGAAACAGCAGGAGACTACATGGATGTAATGACAGCTATCTCTCTCTCTTACCTTTTTTCTCGTAAAGGTCAAAGTTGAAGTCATTCTCCTTGCGGACGCCCAAGGTCAGTCCGTCAAAGGACAGCAAATGACACTTTGTGCCATTCTGATCAAAGCTGAATGCTCTAGAGAGAAAGATTGTGTGCAAATTAGTTTATTCATTCATTCAGTTAGATGTTTAGATATTTGTAATATACATAAACTTTGAATGAAAAGAGAGAAATATATGATACACTATATAGACTCCATAAGTATTAGGACACATGACCATTACACTTACAAGCACTTTAGTGACATTGCATTCAAATACATAGACTTTAATATGGAGTTCGTCCCCCTTTGAAGCTATAACAGTTTCCACTCTTCTTGTTATTCTTTCCACAAGAGTTTGGAGTTTCTGTGGGAAATTGTGCCCTTTCATTCTGTGGAGCATTTATGAGGTCAGGCACTGATGTTGGGCAAGAAGGCCTGGCTCACAATCTCTGTGCCAGTTCATCCTAAAGGTGTTGATGGGGTTGAGGTCAGGGCTCTGTGCGGGTCAGTCAAGTTCTTCCACACTGAACTCATCCAACCATGTCTTTATGGAGCTTGCTTTGTGCACTGGGGCACAGTCCTGCTGGAATAGAAAAGGGCCTTTTCCCAAACACTGTCCACAAAGCTGGAAGCATGGCGTTGTCCAAAATGTCTTGGTTTGTCGAAGCATTAAGATTACCCTTCACTGGAAGGGGCCTAGCCCAAACCCTGAGAAACAGGTATGTCAAAATATTTTTGTCTATATAGCGTAACTAACTGCTAACAACAGCTGCTATATGTTCTGCCTGGTAAAGTAGGTTGCTTCCTGTGATTTTCCTTTTTTAAAGCATTTCCGGATCCAAACTTCATAGAGCAAAATAAGTGACAGAAGCCAACAAATCGTTGTCTCACTGTCACAATATGGCACTGGTGCAAAACAGCTGTTATCCAAAACATGAAAAAAGGAAGTAGTTGATCTGCTGAATCTAGATTTCCACTTGTAATCTAGCTTCCAGCTGCTTCCTCTGAGCACACTCTTCAGTGTGCATTAGGCCAATGAAAGACTATTGAAACAATCCTCAGGAGGTTCGGTTGGAGAAATGCTGTTCAGTGCTTTATTATTGGAAACTGTTTTGTAAAGGTAAATTCCAACAACTGCAAGATTAACCTTCACATGTTTCTATGAACGGACAATAAACAGACTGGTTGCACTTATTGACCTTTGTAGGCTTCAATACCTGCAGGTGAAGGGGAGCTTCCTGTTGCGGCTGCAGCGACGGGCACACTTTCCCACACTCATCTTCCTGCTTTTAGTCATGAACGAGGAATCAGGTGGAGCGACCAGACGAACTCCATCAGTCTTCTGATAATCCTGCAGAGCATTTCTCTTGCTTTCTGCCATGCAAAACAACACTGATTGAGCTATGAGGATAATGCTAAATAACCTTTTCATTAAAAAAAGCCTTAAAATAATGAATAAAGGATATATGAGACAGAGCATGTGGGGTAAAACAAGAAGGGAGTCTCCAGTAAAACTAATCAGATTGTACACTAGCAGTCTGACACAAATAAACAGAGAAGCAGTGGAGTACTGGAGTGGAAAATGAGCCTGTTCAGTGTGTTTCAGTGTAAGAGTAATCCAGAGTGTGTAATAAGATGCAAGGACATCCATCATTGTCTGATTAAGCATGGTGACTCAGGCCGAGTGGATTCATTGTGATTGCCGTGAGGAAGCGTGCCAAGTCCTGACTGACCGAGTAACAAAACTCCTCAGTGCAGAACTGCAGACAAACTTACACACGCATGAGCAAGCTACCGTCTCACCGTCCAAACTCACCGGACACAGAATAAGGTCTTAATGACCAGGAGAGAGAAAAAGGGCTCCTCGAAGATAAGGACAGCAGACCAGTCAGGCTGTTGCCAGAGTCTGGCTTGCATATTAGATTCAGCTTAGACCAAGAAGGAGGAGGGAAGAGGAAAAATTCACATCTGCATCACCATTCACAACAACTGTTCCCCTGGTTCCAGGCCTGAACCTTTGCCCATTAACTCCTGACATTTACATCTGAGGGAGATCAGATTTTCTCCAAGACTATTCTACAACAAGGCTAACTACGTTCTTATCCATAAACTACTATTAACACTTATAAAACAAAGAAACCGCCCCCACATGCCCACGTTCTCCCTTAATTAGGATGAGCTAATTAAAGCTGCACTCACTGAACATTCACTGTACCAGGAAGGGGACAGAGACTGAAATTATTCAGTTTTTCACCTTTCCTCCCCCAGAGCAGCGTGCAGGTCGTGGAGACAAACAACATCTGAATCTGAAGCCACCCTGTTGTTTTACAGCCTGTTTATCAGCACATCTCTCTCTCTCTCTCTCTCTCTCCATCTCCCTCTTTCTCTCTTCTTCCCTGCTCGATGACTCATTCATCCAGATGTTCTGGCGAAGACGACCTACTCGGCTGTTTTCACTATAACACTTTTTTGACTCCTGTTTATGAAACTTCATTAATGTTTTTGTAACAGTGTCACCAGACGAGGAAGACGCCGTAGACAAGTAGGTACTGGGGTTAAACTTACCTTTAAAACCTGTCCTGTCCTCACCTGAGATAACAGGGTGTCAGCTAGACTCGGGATTAATTATGTTAAATAAATCCCAAAAATGTCCTAAACCAAAGCCAGTACCGCAGCCCAGTGGGAGCCGTTAACTGGAGACAGTCAACTCCGAGCGCAAACTCACCTGAGTAAACGAGCACAGCCACGCAGAGAAAGATTTTATACATCCACATGGTCGTTGTAAACTGTCTGCTATTTTCCAAAAGTGACTGGATAACACACGTTAAGTTTAAAACCGTCCAAACGGATTTAGCGTTTAAGCTACTAAACTAAGGACGGATCGAGATGCTCCTCTAGCACCGAGAGCCGTTTAAGTACTGAGGAGAGTCAGGCGCGCGCTGCTCTTTGAGTTTTTTTGTTTCACACCCTTTTTATGACAACCCCCGCCCTTCTACGCTCTGATTGGCCCTCTGATTCGGACTTCCGTACTAGGATTGGTATATTGGCTGTCAACAAAAAAACACCAGCCAATCACAGTGCACAATACCTACTTTGCCGGAATACGGGTGTGATAAAAACTCAACGTCTTTTGAGTACCTCCAGATCAGCCCTCCTCTTTTTCAGACGCACACAGGCACCTCAGTGCCCAGAAACATGGCCTGTTAATCATGTGAATAATTTCCGGAGAGGTTGTTGAACTGCAGCGGAGCGGGAAGTTCTCTTAACACGAAGCACCAGATTTCAGCAAGAGCGTTTTGCTGACTGCCTGTCTGACGACCTCGGTGAGCATGGGGAACGTCCATGTCAGGGGATTGCAGCAACAAACAGATCTCTTCTCTTCCAAAAAAACTAAAAATGTGCTACAGCTGTCCTTTTAGCCTGTGTCTGGCAGTAAATATGGAAGTGATACCATAAGTTAGGAAAAAAAAAACACGTCAAGTCAAGTCAAGTAGGTTTTTTTTCACATCTTAGGATGTTCTTAAAAATGCTTATACAAATATTTCCATGCCTTTCTAGGATCTGGTTAGGCCTGACAGCTCATTGACAAGCATCAGTGTCTTAGTGGTTAGAGAGTTGCTCCTACAATCAGAACGCTGTGGGTTCAAATCCCAGGACTGCTAGTGGCACTAGTGAGGTATCCGTGAACAAGGTACCGTACTCACACACTGCTCCAGGGTGCTGTGAATGGGTTAAATCCAGAGTAAGAAGTTCACAGGTCTTGGGGTTTCTTGTGTTTATCTGTGCCTCTGGTTTACTTTTTCGCTTTTCAGGTGAGTGAAGGAGTGGAAGACTGTCGACTACTGTGCTGTGCTGTGGTGTGTTCACATCTGACTATAAGGGCCCTACTTGTCTTCTAGACTAAGAATACCTGCTGAAATAGCTCTATAACACAGGCCCGGCAGTTTTTATGGCCACATTGACATTGTCAGACGGCCTAATAAAACGAGACATTACTTTCTTGTCCTTGTTATATTGATCATGGCTGGTTTAGCTCATCCTCCATCCTGCAGTGAAGCAGGAGGACGCTGAAACCCCACCTGAGAGAGTGTCATCTCATGGCACGGTACACACCTGAGATTGAGGATGCAAGGTTTTAGCTCAAGATGGATGGAGTGGCTGTTTATTTTACACCACACTTCTCAAGGCCTTCTATGTACAGAGCACTTCTACACCATTTCACCTCACTTAGGGCACTCTCTTTATTTATTTGTCGCACTAATGTGCTTCGTCAAGTTTTAGCGGATGCTTTTCTTGACGTGTTTAAGTTTATCAAGTTTGAGTTTGTTTTTGCATGTCGTTTTTCTATGTGTTTATCTCTGTTTATCTTTGTTTGCATTAGTGTCGTTAGTAGGCTGGCTGTTTATTTGAGTCTCAGCTGGGACTCGCAGCAGCAACGCCTCTGCATCCTCTGATGACAAGAGAGAAGCTACGACCCTCTAACAGCAGGGCTAGTGCCCTCAGGGGAGTGTTCAATGACACAGAGAGAGAGAGAGAGAGAGAGAGAGAGAGAGAGAGAGGGAGAGAAAGAGAGAGAGGGAGAGAGAGAGAGAGACAGAGAGAGAGAGGGAGAGAAAGATAGAGAAAGAGAGAGAAAAAAGTGAGAGAGAGAGAAAGAGAAAAGAAAATAAGGGGGAGGGAGAGAGAGAGCCAGAGAGAAAGAGAAAGAAAGATATAGAGAGAGAATCAAACCCAAAAAGAATCAAACCCAAAAAGATTCAAAACAGATCAAAATGCATTCTCTACTCTTTACTTACTACTCTTCATCTCTCTCTCTCTCTCTCTCTCTCTCTCTCTTTCTCTCTGTGTCTGTCTCTCTCTCTCACACACACACACACACACACACACACACTGAGTCTTTCACATTCTCTCTTTTTCTTTTTCTCTGTCTATCTCTCTCACACACACACATACATTCTGTCTGTCTCTCTCTCTCTTCCTCTCTCTCTCTCTTCCTCTCTCTCTCTCTCTTTCTCTCTCTCACTTCTCTCTCTCCTTTTCTCTGTCTTTTCTATTACAGCCACCGCATACTTTTCTATAACATGAAAATGCAACATGGGGAATCAAAAGCTGTAAGACTGCACACTCTCGTACACCTCTATAACTGAGAGCAGATGTGCACAGCGGCTTCACAAGTTGCTGAAGAAGTTTGTGGTAAGCGGAGCAACAAGACAATCTGTACTTGTGGAATAATAAATCGCACGTTATGAGCGGCGATTATACAGGCTGTCACTCTGTCTACAACTCAAGAACAGTCCCATATCCATCACACAAGAGTGCTTGAGATCGTGGAGAAACTTTGACCTTTTAGACAAGATTCCAAAATGTTGCTTAATAATGAAAAGAATCATATGTTTTTTTTTGTTTCGTTTTTTTTTTTCTGATTCATCAGTATGGTTTTTGTCTCCCTGCTATGATTGCGACATGGTCCTCTTCCATAGTTATGGCCTTAATTGGTCCAGTCCACACACATACACCCACACACAGCCACCACATATGCACACACTCATTTCACCCATGTTTCTAACTCAGACCATGTGTGTCAGAACACAAACAAATAATGAATAAATGAGTCATTTTCTTCTGTGGTGAAGAAAGTGGTCAGGCCTCCAAAAGCTGCAGGGCAGTGGGGTAATTCAGCTTATACAAAGGGCAAACTCACACTCTTACGCGCGCGCACACGCATGCACACACACACGCACGCACAGTGAATAGAAATATAGAATGAAATAGCTGAAATAAAACAAACTGACATTATTGGAAACATGAATACTAGTCAGATGACAATTCAAAGAAAAAACTGTTAATATTTTTTCCTATTTGTCTCCACCATTTGATAACAACAGCTGTTACATAATTACATAATTATGCAAATTACTTAGGTACTTAATTACGTTACTCACATTCAGAACATTTCTGCTGTACTCTTTTGGATTTACGCTTTTTGTGCAGCGATGATGA
Source organism: Alestes dentex (assembly GCA_037576975.1). Classification (NCBI taxonomy): domain Eukaryota; kingdom Metazoa; phylum Chordata; class Actinopteri; order Characiformes; family Alestidae; genus Alestes; species Alestes dentex. The sequence goes on from JBBIGA010000018.1 coordinate 9,749,214, forward strand.
AGGGATGCTCCAACAGCAGAAAAAGGATGTCAAAGACAAGAAAAATGGGGAGAGAAAAGAAAATCAGAGGGCAAGTATCCATGCTAAAAAAGGTCACTCCCTGTAGGTGCTAATTGATTTCCTGCAGCTTTGTACAAATTTGTCATGCAGATTTGGAACTGGTGTTGAATTTCATCTTCAGCAAATTACCCAGCACTGACCCTTGCAACACACACACACACACACACACACACACAAGCAAATTCTGTCTGTCTGTCTCTTTCTGAAGGAGGCATGTGACACAGATTATGGCTTCTTTGGAAGATCCTCCACAGGATCGATCACACACAGATGTGAGTGTCAGACATCTTTAAGCCTGATCACAAATAGTTCAATTCCTAAGGGAAAACGTCCCAGGTAAAGCTGTTATAAATGAGGTTCTTCTTGTTTTTCCACTTACGGTTCTGATGGTTGACACAATTGAAGAACACTGGCTTGTCTTTGTTTTTCAAGCCATTGGGCAGTGTGTTTT
>JBBIGA010000018.1:9762713-9788934 GCA_037576975.1 Alestes dentex
GTGTGCTGAAGGTAGGATTCAAACCCATGACCTCTTGGTCCAGAGGCAAGTATCCTACCCACTAGGCCACCAGCACCTGAAGTCGCGAGTGCCGAGCCGTGATTAAGCGGGGGTTTCTGTCTTACAAACTAACATCTACTTAAGCTCACTTATGCTGTTTGAATAAATGCACTTAAAAGCACAACCAATGTCATATTTAGTCATCACTTAATTACAATTAAATACACTTAAGATGTCATAAGTTGTTTCAATTTTATAGATTTAGGTTGTATTGAAGTATGCAGAGATAGTTGAGATTAAAACCATAGATTTTATTTTAAGTGCACCTTTAAAAGCTAAACAGTTTTAAAGACTTTTGTTTAAGACTTCTTTAAGTTTTTAATCCCACTAAATATCAAAGGATGCTTTTGAAATTGTGAGTCCATTCAGGGTGACCCTTGTAAACCTTTGGAACTGAAGACGTTTTGTCAAAAGGCACAGGCAAAAGCTTATTACTTCTTATCAAAGATGTCTCAAAACTATAACTGTCAAAAATGACTTTGCAAAAAAATACAAATGTTATTAATCTGTGGCATCTGGCTGAATGCTTCTATCAATTTAATTTTTAAACATATTTTTGTGCTAATGAAAATAAAGTTTGTGTTCATATCAATAACATGAGGCATTATTTGTGTAAACATCCTCCTTACTGTTAATAGCTGCAGTAGTAGAAAGCAATGAAACAGCACATGCAGACATCAACAAAAAAACCTAGGGGGGAAACAGGCAGCTTTACTAAAAGAAGATATTTTTTTGGGTAAACTCAGCTTTTCTCTGCTGGTTACAACTTCAGCGGTGCATCTGAATGATTTATAAAGGTCATCATTTAAAAAACAGGCCTTTGTGGTTCAGATTATTGCTTTCAGGGAGAATAACCACTATGCTGATAACTCTGGTTTATCGCTGATGGCACTTTTTTCATACTCATACATTTCTCGGCCATGTCATTTAACAGTATTTGTCATGCTGGCATTTATTAGCTTTTTATCTGTGCGAACGTTGTATGAGTTACTTTTCAAGATGTCCGAGGCTTGGGTTAGAGTTACTGGCCCGCTTCAGAGGTTTTATCCTGTAACTAGATCTCACAACAGTGATAAGACAAAACTATGATATCATCCAATACTGGAAAGCAGTCACGTTGATTGGCGGTAATAAAAAGCAGCCTTTCTCCATCAGTCTTTGTCTAACACTTAAAGAGTCAGTGGTTTCACCTCAAGAAAAATGCATTTTTTGGCAAAACATCCAGGCAGCTGTCAATAAAATACATGCTCAGAGGAAGCTTACAGGCCAGACTAGTCCTGCCACATATCTAAGAGTGTCTACAAGATGCGTAAAAATTGTTTTTGTTCTGAAGTGCTACAGTTGGGAAAAAAAAAAAAAAATGACTGATTTTATCCATTCTGTGACTTCCATGTTATTCAGCATTACAGGTGTCCTGTCCTGTTAAATCTATTACATTCCATGTAAATCTCCTATAAATCTGAGAGCCAGTAAATCCTACTGAGATGTGTACTAGCATGAATACAAACTGTTTTAGAAGGGACTTCACCAAAGCGCTTAACTCCAACACTTACAGTGATTGACATTTGGTTCATGGAATAATCAGCCAAATAATCTTTAATTACTAACTTAATGGATAACACTTAGGTTGCCATGTTGACTTGAAAGGACGTACTGCATTTTGTCTTTGTGCACACAATCTTATACCATGTCTACAGTTACCTATAATTAATTTTACAATGTTTTAGAGTGGAAAAAAAAAAAATGGGATAAAAGCACTTCTTATACTACTAGCCTTGATGCTAGATAACTGATATAACCTTTGGAAATGCCTAGCGTATTGGAAAGTCTAAAATAGCACTGAAACCATTCAGTGTTCACTGCAGTTTACCTTTGGTGCTGATGCATGGTGAATTTATTCATCCACTATCACTGCCAGACCTTCTGAGTCAATCCATTTCAACAGTAAATAAATAACTAAGAGATGTCTACAGCATAACAAATCTCCTCCGAGAAGCGTGCGCTGAACTCGTGTGCAGTAGGGATGGCACGATTCCACTCATTTTCTTTAAATACCAACACTTTTAAAATACCTCTTGTACATTTAATAAGGGACAATTCTCCATAATTTCTAAAGTGAAAGCCAGTAATAGTTGGACATCAGAAATTATGTTTGAAAATGTTTGCATCAGTATGAAATAAACTGCCACATTAACTGCTCAATGAAGTAACTCCAAATGGTGCGCTGTTATAGCATGGCTGTCTGCACAAGTGCATGTATATGTGTACGGGAAACAGAGGAAGAGAGTGGAAGAAATAAATACAAGAATAAAAAGATAAATAAAATAAATAAAAAGAAAGAAAAGCAGTGTTTAATAACAATAAACTTTTATTGTGAATATATTATATATTTGCACAAGAATTAACACATTTGAATTCATTACAAACGTTTTTTTTTTTTTTGTACGATTTTTCTGTTGTCTTCTTTAATAACATTGTACAAATGTATACAAAATGATTTAATTTTTTTTTTTCAAGCTTGTCAATTGCCCCAAAAGACTAAACTGTTGTAGAGCGCAACCTGAAGGATAGGCGGGGCTACATATGCACAGGCCACACCCCCCCACCAGCAAACACACATTAAGAGCGACTTCAAGAAACACTCTAGAAAGAAAGCATGATCTCAGAGAAACCCTCCTGGGACATCGAGCATTATCAGCACCAGCGGTACGTTCCGGAGCATGGACACACAGCAGCCCGACAGGACAGCGCAGCAGCTGACAGCAGCATTCAGGAAACACTCACACACACACACACACACAACCCAAAAAAGAAAAAAGAAAAACAAACAAACAAAACAAACAAACAAACATACATCTACTTATCCCACTTTACATAAGGGGCGTCGGATGCTTGTGTGCAGTTACATTTAATAATACATGCAAGTTCACAGTGTTACACAGTACCTCTTTCTTTCTGAGCGGGAGTGAATTGTGGATGTACTCTGTAACAGCAGGAACACGTCCAGAAAGCTCATTTGTCATTCCCTCTTATGTGAAGTGGAATTCAGCGGTGGAAACCCAGGAATTCCTAGATGTCCTGATAAATATTCTTTCCTCTCCAAAAGTGACATTTATCATAAAAGAGAAACGGCGCTTCTCCGTAGCTTGCACAACATTATGCAGCATCTCCGAATGAAACTGTTTTTGAATGAGAAGCATTTGAATAAAAGTTGTTTTGGAAAAATGATGCTAATGCCAGGCCTGGAGCATGTGCTCTTACAGTACAATAGGAAAACAATGAAATCCCCGCATGAGCTTTTACTTGTGCTCATAACACAAAGCATACAGGCACTGCCAAAACGTCCACTTCAAGCTTTACCATAGATGTCACTGATCTGTGATTTGGTTTTGGAAAGGTGTTTGTTTTTTTTTTTTTTTGGTTTGTTTTTGTTTTTTGTTAGTTTTTTAGACACGACATAAGATGTACTACCACACACACACAGTGAAGGACAAACATTGCATTGTCCATATACATTCCATTAGGTTAGCCTATATACATAGAGTTCGGACAGGGCACCAAGGAGCGTCCGCTCTGCTCTCCGTGGCTCGTAACGGACCACACATCCTCTTAAAGTGAGGCGTTTGGATGCAGACGTTCACCACAGGCCTGAGACGAGAAATCTAGACCTACAAAACCTCCAAAAAGCCTTTTGGAGATTCATAAGAGCGATGCATATATGATGCTACATGATAGAGCAGACGCATTAGGAGATGAGTGTGTTCATGGGAAACAGTCTGACGAGCTTGTCCAAGTTTGCAGCGTCTCCACCCGCCCACACACGCCCTCCTACTATGCTACAGATTCACGAAAAGTACATTTCAAAACGCCGTATTTCACACACATTTGGCAATCACTTTGACACGTGAACTTTTCACCTGAAACATTCGGCATTGTTTAACGTCATTAGTGTGACAAAACCACAGCTTCAGCGCAGCCTCCACGAATGTGTCTAATCGAAATAAAAACGGCTACAGATCCATTAGAGAAGTCCAGCACACTCAGGCGCTTGTATTTGTGGACGCTGTAAGAAAGGTTGCAGGAACTCCATTTAATGCTGCTGCTGGCAGTAATATTTTCTATGGTTAAAATTGGCAGGGCTTTGAAACAAACATTGCACACTCTTGAAGGAGTCTCCACTTGGGAGCTTATTCTTCGATGATATGCTCTCGGAGGGTTGAAATGATAATCTGCTCTTGTCTTAGCATCTGCTGTTTTGATAAAGAAATGTTTCGATCCATTTCAATCTTCTTTTAAATAAATAAGACTACGCAATAAATGATTAAATCTGTAGAAAAACTCTGAAGTGTCCCTTCTGGACATGAGAAACCGGACATTGTTCAGCGTTTGGCACGTTCACTGCGTTTCACATAAGGAAAGCGATTCACGTGTCTGCGGTAATGGACATCCATATGATATCATGGTAAACTCATGTTGGAACAAGCTCTAGTAGATCAAGTATCTGGATGACAGACAGTAAAACACACAATAGCCCAGTAGCTGGCCAGGAGACTGGACAAAAAAGAAGAAAAAGAGAAAAAAAAAGAGCAGCATATTTGATTTAGCCAGGGGACTTGTGGATTTGTTTGACTTCTGCCAGAATAAAGAATTTTCTTTTCTGAATCCTGTTCAAGATATTCATCCAAATTACTGTTTATGTGCAATGGGATTCCATACAAAAACCGCCCACACAGAGTCAGGGTAAAACGTGGCACTTCATACTACTTAATTCAAAATTGTATGACCAAGTCGGACATTCAGATCTTGGGTCAAACCATCTGCAAGCTTCAAATGAGTGCAGCAGTAGTAGGCAAAAAGAAAAACAGCACAAAAAAAAAAAACCCAAACAGATTAACTTAAAAGGCTGCTACATTTACTTGGAGCATCACTCTCTTTCTCTCTAAGCATGGCAGTATGAGAGCCTCAGCATTCATTTTTTTTCAGTGACTTCAAAGGACAATTGAAGGACACCACCAAAAAAGCCCCAAAAACAAGAGAAATGCAGCTCTTTCAGTAGAATAATAGTCTTTTCACTCTTTTCAGAGGACCTGAAGTGCCTGAGTGGAACTCAATCGTGTCTGAGTATGAAGCTGACCCAGTTAACTATGATCTCTTGACTAGAACAACCCCTCTTCTTCTCTCTCGCTCTTTCTCTCTCTGTGTCCTGGCTTGGACAGGGTAGGCCACTGAGAAGGGCCTTTCACTGCAGATACACTCTGCTACTCGTCTCTGGCACTAGAAATGCATGTACTTTGTGGGGATGTGTGTGTCACAGTTTGTCTTTAATGGGTATTTCTGAAGATGACCAAGTCTGAGTGACTCTGTCGTTCATGTCTGCACTCCTATTCGTTCAGAACTGTGTCCGGCGTGTGGTTGGTAGCAGCTGGTCATGTGTGAAAAATCCAGTTGTGTATGTGCTGGTTAACTGTGTCTATGTCAGTCTGTGATCGTGTGGTGGTCATTCAGGTCGTGGACTCGTCAGGATGAGCAGCTGCTGGGTCCAGTAAGCAGCCAGAGAAGCAACAGCTGAAGAGCCATCACATGTAAGAGAGAGGGAGTCAAACTCCAGCCGCCACCACAGTCAGATGCGTCCTCCTGCAGCCGACATGGCAATATTAGAATATTATGTATACATACATACACACACATAAATATATATATATATATATACACACACACACACACACACACACACACACACGTACATAAGAGGGACATTCAAAAAGTTTCCACACTTCTATATTATTGTTGGAAACGGTGAAGGATGGAAGTGTAGTAATTGGGCATGTCTGAGAGTGTCATGTTCTGTAATAAATTGAGAAAAAAAGTGTGGAAACCTTTTCAATGTCCCTTGTATATATGTATATATACAATAAAGGTATTTATAGTTAACTATCTGGATATACAGGACAAATCAGACAGACACAAGAAATCAGAAAGACACATTAGGTGTCAAAAGGCATTAGGTGAGTGAATTTAAAGTGGATATATGAAATGGAAATTACTTACATACTGTGCACATGCTGATGTGTGAGTCTGTTGGCCTGTGTGTGTGTGTGTGTGTGTGTGTGTGTGCGTGCGTGTGTGTGTATTGGCATGAGGAAAGGGAGACTTGTCATCAGTGCTGGCCGTCCTCAAAAGAGCGGAAACACATCTGGAACTTCCTATGTTTATTTCCCTGAAAATCTCTCAGGGCAAGAACAGAAACTCCACTTCCTATTGCCAAAGCAGAGGGAAAGCCGTGGCGTCCTCGTTCTCCGTCTCTCTACCTTCGCAGTGGAGCAACTGCAGGGGACGGCCTGACCCATTTGTGGCCATTCACCTCTCATTTAATGTATAAATGCATACGCTCCCTGCTCGCGGCTATGCTGGGCTTCATGAACTACAGGCCATGTCCTGTATGTCGGATGTGCTGTATTTAATGAGGACACTACTAATGAGGTAGAATGAAGCAAATGAAACTGACCATCAAACACAAAAGAGAAACAGGAGCAAAATGACGAGCGGAGCTGAAGCCAAGGCAGAAGATGCACTGATTGGACACAAAGGCTCATCCTGAAAATGATGAACATGATAAGCAGCCGGTAGTGGAGCACAAGCACAAGTCAAAAAGAACAGAAATGAGATGAAAGAAAGTCATACAGTTGCTAACAGTAAGTCGTGTCAGCACGAAAACACTCCAGCTTAATATTCAGAAAGAAAAAGTGCACTTCAGTAAAGGGCCATTATAAACAGATGCCATTAGAACAATATCATACACAAAAAAACAAAAAACAAAAAAAATGTTGTTTTACATGATTACGTGGTTAATCGTAGGCATGCTTGGACAGTGCTGTTAACTTTGGCCCTTTAGTGAATGTGTTTCTAAAACAAGGACAAGGCAAACTAAAATAACTATAATTCATGCCCTCTGTCTCGTGACTGTTGCGGTATGTGTTTAACTTACATCAACGTTGTTGTCAAAGCAGACATCTGGGCCTTTCCTGTAGCGTGGATTGTGGGCCAGTATACAGGGATCTGGTCCAGTGGCTGATTAGAAACCATTAAGGAAAAAAAAAAAAACATCCTTCAAAACAAACTGTATCTCACTGTCTGCACACTACCTCGCTGCTATTTTCTGCATCTGATTCCTTTCACTTCCATAGGACAGTTGAGGAGGGATGTTTGGACTGAGGAGGAATAATAGAGCTGTATGTGTAATGCAGGGTTCTTCCACTCCAGTGTTTAGTCATCTTCCCCTGTTCATCTTGCTGTAGGAATGAAGAGTTTCGTAAATTGCTCATGAACCAAATCAACTGCACGGACTTAGTAATCATACATTAAGTAATTCTACTGCCTTCTTGAATTAAGAGTAAAGAGGATGAAGTCATGAACTCTTACGGGCAGACACACCACATATTTGGAAGCTACAATGACTTTGTAAAAATATACATGAAAATGTGTTTCCTCAAGAGACAGTGAACAGCCATGTGATTCTTAATCATGACTAGGGTATTCCTCCAGCGTTTAAAATGTCTGCCTAGCTCAATCACCGAGATAAAGAGACACAGTGACTCAGAGTGGTTTAATGCCAAATGGGCAATTACGGAGAAGCTTAATGACTCTTCGGTCGTGACTGGAAACGAACTAAATAACACTTTTGTGGGTCGTAACAGCTAATACAGCCATATTGCAAATATAGCCGTTTTATTTGCGATCCAAAAAGACCCATGCGCCAACAAATGACTTCTGAGTTTCTAAATCAGTGTCAGTATCATAACATTATAAAAGCTTTCTTTGGGTACAATTTGGACTTGGAGGCCCCTGGAGGGACACTCTTTACATTGGTGTTCCTCTAGAATGCATTCCACCTCAAACCACTTGGACTGGTTACCCCATTCATTATGCTGAAATTCTGCAGAAAAGTTCCCTTTAACGTACAACACAAATATTTAACTAGCGTACCACTAACTGATTCCTAATTTGTTTGGCTCCTGGTGATTAGTCTGGACATATTTATTTAATCCTTCATCATATCCTCCTCAAGCTGACATTAGAAGTTTACAAATCATTAAAAACTGGCCAGTGTCAGGGCCTGTTATCAACACACAGGCTGGCTTTTCCTGTATGCGTTAGAGTAAGCAAACCATCATTTGGAAACCTGCTGTGTTGAGTGCCAGCAACTGTGACTGATTCTTAAGAAAATTTCTCAAACCTTTCTGTCATACAGATGTCCAACTGTCCAACTTCTAAAACACTATTTGCTTCCATACTGCAGCACGCACTTGATGAAGCCTAGTGTTGCAGTTCTGACTGATGCGTGGTACTGTCCAACAGGCAGAATGCTGTCTATGGGGGCCTCAGTGTTTATACAGACAACAGCCTTTTTACAGATTTCACAGAAGGATACAGGGCTGCTCCGCCTGTCTCAGTGGTTTGGTGTCACAGGAGAGGCAGGTGCTCCTTGCATCAGTGATCAGAAACACCAGGTTAGTGCTGGGGAGCTTTTCCGCACGGTACATTCTGGAAAAGCACGACATGCACAGAAACAAAAGCACAGTCGTTGTGATTCAGGCAGAGAAGTGAGAAAATCCAGAAAAAAAAAAGAAAAACAACAGTCTCCCAGTGTCATGGTCCAGATGCCTGCAGCCTTAAGCATGGAAATGTTATAAGCTTGTGCAAATCTCATCATTTAGCTGCTGACTGGTGAATATATACAGAGCTTTTGTCAGCGTAATTCTTTGTTAAACAAGTCATTACTGGTCGTGTTATGAGCTCTCTTCATGCTAACACACTGGACATGTGCTAAAGTCTTCAGTGGAGGTAATCTTAGATCAGCATGTTCTGCTGGAAAGCAGCACTGGTTTGCGGCTTGTTACACGCTGTCAGCGCCGAACGGCTTTCTGGGCAGGCACCAGTGTTTCTTTTTACAACATCCCTCTCCGCTTTCTCTCTGCTGTCCCTGAGTGAGTCATGACTTTGTAGTGCCGTGTGTGGAGAAACTAACAGTGTGCGTGAAAGCGCTCCATTACACCTCACCTGCTCCCTCAGTAATAACCGACTGTTTACTGCAGCTGAGCAGCTCAGAAGGACCTCTGATCTAAGTAGCCACGGGGTCACATACATACACATACACACACACACACGCACACACACATACACACATACACACACACACGCACACACACACACGTACACACACACACGTACACACACACACAGGTTCGTTTTTATACAATGTCAGGAAGTGGGGTCACACATATGCCCCGTATGTGTTTATCACAGTTACAGGGACAATGCCTTTTGCCAAATTTTGATCCTTATTTCACTTTTTTTTTTTTTTTAATAGCAGCATGTTTGATAAGCACCTTCAGCATTCAAATCTATAGTCAAATTGCACCAGATTCAGCTAATAAACAGTAATTGTGCATTTGCATCTGGTTTGCTTTAGAGGATGTGTCCTCTTTTGCTTAGAAAATCAACTAAACGCAATGCCCAACTTTTGTACGCAACAGTATTTTTTTTTTTTTCTAAACCCAGCCTCAGTAGCCAAAAGGAAATGGTTTAACCGTTCGGTTTAAAAATTAATATGTCATGTTTGTAAAGAACACTTCACAAAGCCACAACCATTTTGTTCATCCTGACACTGTTGGTTAGCTTTGTTTTATTCTGCTTTTCTAATATTATGGTCAGAAAACCAGAATAAGATGTACAAAACAAGCACACATATAAAAAAAACACAAAACTGGAATGCATTTACAAAAACACCTGCAGCATAGACACACAAGCACGACCTGATCAGAGAAAAGAAAGGAACGTTACGTATCCTGCCATCTAAATAAGGGTGCTCCATGCTCAGAAGCACACTCGTGCCTGCGTGGCCGCTGAAGAATGCTTTATTCCTGAGAGCAGGAAAGGCCGAGAGAAAGGGAGGGAGTGTGCTTCAGCTGCACTTAGATAACCTGATCTCCTGCATATGAAAGACTAACCACAGCATGTAAGAGGCTGGGTTTTTTTCCCCTCTGTTTTAACTGAAGTTGTGTACCCCAGGGTACACAGCGCTTTGGAAATGACTAACATACTTTGTGGAATGTCTACCTGCAAGACCTCTAGCTATAATTACGTTTAACCTCCTTAGACTCCAGACTTATTATTTAGTTATTAACCCTCTATAACCTCCACGTCGACAGGTCCAGGTGTCTACTACTCAGTCCTAAATGACTTCGTACTGTCTCCCATATAGTTCCTCAATAGTAAAGTAAAGTTTAAAGGGTTAAGACCCATAGTCCAGTAACCACTGTAAATTATTCAGTAACTACTATGAAAAGTAAAATGCAAGTGATGTAGTTATGTCGTGAGGAACTGAGGCATGGTCCCACGAACAGGCCCTTAGGGTTTAAGGGGGTAAAAATCACCATTTCATTTTTCTATTTGAAATTCAGATTTTCCGTCTTTTTCTTCGCAGGTTTCCTCCACATCTCTGGGTGGTGCATTCCTCAGGCCTGGACGGGGGGCACTGATATGTGTGTGAGAGGCTGAGATTGAATTACACGCTCTGAAGGAGCGGCCCGCAGTCCTGCGATCGCACAAATGGATTTCTCTTTATGGCTCTCGTTAAACTTTACATGTCTAAAGTAGTTAACATAGAAGAAAAACTATCGTCCGCAGAGTCGCACGTGGGGCTCGTAAAGGCCCGCAGCTCGCGCCGAGCTGAACCCTCCAGACGCCTCTCACTTTACCGGGGCCCTGTCACAGCGGCCCACAGCAGGATTTACAGCCGGCGGGATGTCGGACACATCAATGGAACGAGGGCTCGGACACGGAGAGAGAGAGAGAGACAGAGAGGAAAAGAGGGGGGCTCAGTGAGCTGAGTACGGGAAGAGAGAGGCAAGAAGAGCAGGAAAACCGCCCTGCTCCAAAGGACTCCACTGAGAGACGACTAACTGGGATGAGCAATTATCCAGGAAAGATTGGGTGGGTGTGTGGGGGGGGGGTGCGAGTGACCTCATCTCAAAATGCACATACACACACTGAAAGGACAAAGGATCATAGACAAAGACACATACTTATGCTGAGGCCTCACCTTGAGCAGTTTCCACAGTCCAGTACACCTTGGAACGACCTGTTATCATTGTCAAAGAAATACTGAGTCTGCTCCGTTATGCAGCTCTCCTTGGAATACGCATCCGAAAGGTCCTCTTCTGTGTAGGCTGGAAAACACATAAACCCATACACTGAGTACACAAAGTTTATTAGGCAACTTACCTCATACCTTTACTCTGTGGCCTTTTTATTATGTACGTCACACAAAGTGTAAAACGACAATCCCATAAAAGACTGTTCAAGATCTTCAAATAATATGGAACTTAAAAGAAAGACAACTTGAGTAGACACATAATAGTTTTAAATGTTAATTTCATCCATTGAAGAAAAAAATTAATCCACGAGCAGCGGGAGTGGGAAAAATCAATGAATTACTCAATTAAGCAGATACCCAAAATTCTGTATAAAATTACATTAGACACCCTAGGCTTGAGTATTGCTAGCCCTGTTGAATCTAATATAAAGTAGAACTTTTCTAGCAATGTGAAATAGGCTAAAAGATCTCAAACAAACAACACACTATGCCCTGATTTTAAACAAATCCAGCATGTATTAAAGTGCATATGTCTAGTGTTACAAGCCATTTTTATGGCTCTAGGACTCCAGCAAACTAAAGCCATTATCTTCAACAAGAATAAAAAAAACTTGGAACAGTGGTGAATCTTCCCAGAAGTGGCCAGCCTACCAAAATTCCTCCAAATCATACAATAAATGACTTATGTGCAGGAAGAGTCAACTGATAGGTATCTGCTTGTTGTGAGACATACCTGCCTCTAGAAAACTTGGATAAGTGAGAGTGAGGAGGAAGTGCTGTACCACTGACCTAAGAGAGAGAAAAAAAAAATGATACAGTGGATCCCCACAGCGATTATTTTTCTGTTGGAACAGATAAGATAACAGTGACCACACAGATCCTCTTACCAGGCAGCCGTGGTGGCCCACCAGCCGAGACTGAGCATGTCCGCTATAGTAGGCTGAAACAGAGCACATACACACAAACACAGAGACACAAAACTGATGGATGTTCACATACACTTACAGAGAGGAATAAATATTGCAAGGCATGCATACATAAACATGTGCGCACGCACACACACACACAGACACATGCTCTCTTGCTGTCTCCTACCACGTAGACAGATCGGGGCCCAGCAGCAGCCTTAGTTTCTTTCTCAGGGTCACACACTGACTGATAGTCGTAGGTTTTATTGAAGGAGTAGAGCGATGTGTTCAGCAGGCTTAGCATCAGTATAGGGTCCACCTCCCCAAAAAACTGACCTATCTGAACAGGGAACACAAAACACATACACACACACACACACACACAAACACGTATTTATCATTAAGAACGTGTATACAATACTCTTTTTTTCCCATATGTTAAACCCAGCAAATAGAGATTAATTATTTGCAGAAACATGTTTGTTTGCTATAGATGAAGTGTACTACTGTTGATACAAATGAACATGTAATTTGACCAGGATTAGCATACAACTGTACATGCATGTCAATTCATTTAATTAAGTCTCTGTTTTTTATTTTGGTTTCGACTTTTATTTATTTTTATTTATCATTTGTGCATTCTACAGTCTGTACAGACATGTGTTGTACATATAAAGCATTACTATTGTTAATAGCCTTTAGAAGTCTTTCATAAGAGTGACTTTTAGTGAACAAGAAAACTACAGGCCTGAACACTTAAATAAAACCTGATCACTTGATCCGTTGTGAGCTTTGCTACAGCATTTAAAATATATGCGCGAAGGCAGGCAGCTGAGAGCAATGAGCATGACGCACTGCAGTCACACTGCGGTAATTTATGTGATTCCCATCTAAATTCCATTCCTGCTTGTGTTCTTCATTGCCATGGTAGATTGTGTTTGTGATAGAGAGCATGATCACTGTATTATTAAACTATAAAATGTAAAATGTCTGAGTCAGTGTCACTGCATATCTTCTCACTTACGATGGACAAGTGAGGTTTTTCCCAAAGTCGCTGCCAAAAAGCTGCGTGTGTTCGGAGTTTAAAGCGACAGGTGAAAAATCAAATTTACACGTATGACTCCTTATCCAAATGTTAGCTAAGGCACGTATACTCCCTAAAGTTTTTCTCTTTACTTCAGCAGATTTAGCTCAGGAAGGGGAAGCTCCTAGTCATCAGTTTAGGATTGCGCAAACTGCAATACAGTACAAGTACTGACGCAAGTACAGTACTTGTTCATTCAAGATTTTCTTTACAACTTTTCATACGGTATCAGAAACCACATATTTAATATCTACCTTAGCCTCATAGATCCAGCTCAAAACTAAAGAAGTAAACTTTGGACAGAAGACATGCCTTGGATGATCGCCTCAGTTTAGAGGAAGACGACAATTAAGTACATTTGACTGTCTTGGCTGATCAATTCCATTCGGGGTAATGAAAAAATTACATAAATTTGAAGTCTCCGCTGATCGAGTGAATTTGGGGTTAGGGGAAAATTGTGTACACTTGATTTTTGGCCAAACCAATCATTTCGCTCAATGTCCCTACATGCTCCCTTGCTGCTGAAGAGCACAGTACTGGTGTAAGTCCTGGACTACTGACCTGTGTGATGTACTCGTCCTGGTTGGACATGAGCAGGAAGCCCCCGTCGTCAAGTATCACACAGTCAACGTGCTGATCAAAACATAGTCAACATGACAAACGTGGTCAGAAATGATCTGAACCCACTTACAGAATTCTGAATTGTTAAAACCACAATGTTCGGTTTTCAAAAGCATGTACTGGCCATGCTGCTTGGCACCTTATCATTCCTGAGGCAGCCGCAGATCTCATCCTTACACTGCAGGGAGGAAATTGTGAGAGATGAAAACTGAGAATTCACCAAACGGGCTTTGCATCATTTATTAGAATGAGTCAAGCGTCCTCGGCTTCCAGACTGCAATATCAGTTTGTCTAGAGCGCCTGTAACTAAATGGCTTCCACATGTTCAGATAAGAGGAGCTGGTTCTCTTACGTTAATCTTCATGGTGGCGTTCATGAAGCTGTTCATCCAGGCGGACACATTGAGTTTGACTCCCACCACTGCAAAAGAACACACTGCACATGAAATGGACAGGCTGCAGAATTAGTTCCAAAACAAGTACATGAGGACTGACAGCAACATTCAGAAGGCTCAGAACTTGTTATAAAGAACACACGCACTGGTGCCCATCTATCCACAAAGGCTATTGCCTGGGACTTTTGTTTAAGCAGTAGGTTGTGACATTGGTGGAGCCAGAATTTCATTATAGGGAGGTCACGGTTACTGGGTGGCCAGCAAAGAGGAACCATTATCTCCCAGAGAAATTGCTATATGATGACAGTCACCAACTAGCCAGCCTCACTGGAGCTACCATACAGTGAAACATACATGAGACATGACATGACATTTTAAACACATGTGATTGCAGCCCACACATTTAACTAACCTAGCTAACAACATACTAGGGCAAAAAAATGCTAATTATAAGGACAACCTATGAGCCACTAGGAGTACATGGGGCAAATACGGAAAGACCATGTTGGGTTTTTTTGCATGGTCAGATGAATGACTTGCCTAACTCAGCAGCAGGGTATGTAATACCCTACACAAGAACTAGCACAGCTTAGTTCACAGGAAATTCAGAAACTGTTTAGCAGACTAATGCTGTTTTTTTACAATGATGAATTATGGAGAGCTTAAAAACTGAATCAAGGAATCTTTTATAGAACAGTCAAAAATCCGAATGGGGTGGGGTGTATTGGGGTGGGAGGGACAGCTCTGGCAGGTTTCCGAGTGAAATAATTAAGGCGCCCTCGACCCTCCTGTAGCTCTGTCTCTCGGTTGTAATGTAAATCAGTGACTTCTCAACAGACTGGGATAATTTATCAGCAACCAATATATAATTTGCCAACAAATGGGGTTATTATTATCATGAAGTGGATAGTGGAAATACAGACAATAATCATGACAAAGGGTTTCTGCGTGTGCCATCATGTATTGTCACTAATAGATGGGAACACTATATGTATATGTGTGTGTGTGTGTGTGGGGGGGGGGGGGTTCATGTGTGTGTGAATTGGAATCTAAACATAGCAAAATTAGTGGGGTTCCTATATTGGCGACAACAACATGTTAATTAATTGTTAGAACTTTTTGTTTAACCCTAACTTTCAGAACAGGAAGACAAGTCAGTGTTGTGACACATGGTTACACGGCAAGTTGATCTGAATTAGTAATTATTTTACACACTCACCAGCCGGTTTGAGTTTAACTCCATTGAAGTCTATTTCCACAGCTTTACTGACCAGAATTCCAGTCTCATAGCTGGACTCCCTGCTCTCTGTTTGGTGGGGGGCGGGTGTAGAAAAGAACACACACACACACACACACACACACACACACACACACACAGTAAATACATGAAAGTCCAGAGCTAGAGGCCATTATTTGGCTGATCAGTAAAGTGATTGCAGATTAGGACTTATACTGCCAAAGGTGCACATAACCTTCACACAGGATTTGGGTTAGGATTTCAGTGTCTGCTTTATAAATCAGCATAAAATCTCAGAAAACGAGGCTTAACGCATCCTTGCACTCTTGTTTCTAGGCTTGGTCTTTTGAGCCATGTGTTGCAATGTATGTGTGTGTGTGTGTGATTGCTCCAGACCACACATGCATGCAGGTGAGGAATATCCATTCAGTGGAAATCCCTAAGTAATATAGGCTTTCTTGGAAGGAGATAAGTGTGTGCGTGTGCATATGTGAGCATGTGTGCGTGTACACACATGCAACCATCAAATAGAAGAACAGCTGTGGTCTTACAAGAGCACGCCAAAAAGATGGAAAACCTACCCAAGGAGTGGTCCGGTGTGGTACACACAGAAATTCAAACGTACACTGCAGTAAACCTGAGATGTGTGTGGGGGGCTTACTGTTGACATAGGGGGCAGTAAAGATGTATATGTCATTGTCTAAACTCCTCTTGTAAAAGCTGGAATCGTAGGTTTCTGCATTTTCTGCCCACTCCTCTCCACCACTGAGAAAGAGAAAGCGAGAAAGAGGGAGAGAGAGAGAGAGAGAGAGAGAGAGTAAGAGATGGGTAGGCAGTCAGATAGACAGATAGATAGATAGACAGACAGACAGACAGAAAAAGTAGAATAAGAAAATAAAGAGTAAAAGAGCGAGTGAGGGAGAGAGGCTGATGGACATAGAGAGCATAACACAGCAATTAAAGATCTAAATTTGGAATGATTTCATAAATTGTGCTCCATCCGAGATATCTGAAATCATGTGTAAAACATTCAAAATGACATATAATTGATTTTAGGATGTGATAATCAAGCATAATTATTAACTCGAAGCCAAATTCCGTCACACCCAAAACAATGTATCTGGACCAAGCCACAATGATTAATTATAGCCTGACAAACTATTCTCAGCAGAGCCGTGTTTATTACTCCATTTGTCTCGGGGCAACTTACATGACAGTTAAAGTGACTCAAAACACCGTGAGGACTATTCTAAAACATGTAAATCACTGAAACAGCTTCATGAAGTCAAACTCTGTTAAAGAGTACAGCTAATAAGAGAGAGAGAGAGAGAGAGAGAGAGAGAGAGAGGGAGAGAGAGAGAGAGAGAGAGAGAGGCTGTGGCAAATTACCATGTAGAGCATGGCTCTCATCATGGATTCTGTGCTATAAATTATTTGCCACTTTCTGTCTTGCTCTCAGAATAGATCCACTGGCTGCTTTATTAGGTACACCTCTGTTTAATCTACACTCAGTGTCCATTTTTAGCACTAATTTCCATACTGGCGCACTTCGAAGTTCACAGTTACACACTGTAGTCCATCTACTTTTCCGCATTATGTGTAGCTCCTTCATTACTCCACAGGCATTTGAGCACTGCTGTGTGATCCACACACACACACACGCACACACACACACGTAAGTGCAACTGCTGTGCAGAGAATGATCCACCGCCAAGGCAATACTTGGTCCTGACCACAGTGGGTGGGTGTTTAAAACTGAAGATAAATAGATGCACTACATAATTATCAACTATGTGTACCTACATGGTAAGTGAGGCTGATACAATGGATAAAGAATGCAGATACAAGGTAGGTGTAACTGACAATTAAGTGGTCAGTGAGTATCTGTGAGCATACAGAAAGGAAAATACATCACCAAGCAACACACTCCCAAAACACACACTTCAAAATGCATATCAAACCAAATCAAACATGTAGATAGAGAAGACTGTCCAGATGATATCCATTACCTTTTGGGGAAAACCCGAGTAATCCCACCATCAGTAGCCACAAACCTGGCTAACACTCCTTCTCTGCAACAGACCAAAAATGACCTTTATTTTTCACA
This sequence comes from Alestes dentex, assembly GCA_037576975.1. NCBI lineage: Eukaryota > Metazoa > Chordata > Actinopteri > Characiformes > Alestidae > Alestes > Alestes dentex. The sequence continues at coordinate 9,780,280 of JBBIGA010000018.1, forward strand.
AAACACTACTGAGTCACAATCTGAGGAAGCTCACCCACACAAGATGCTTGGGAGTCTTGTGACGTTAAGGCCGGTCATCAAGTGATTTACAATGAAATTACGGCATTGAGAGTGCCTAGTGTGTCAGTACGCAGACTTACTGAGAAACAACAAAAAACCACTGTGTCCAATCAGTAAAATGATGCAAAATGTTACACTCATTCCTCACAATGACATATACTGGGTTTTTTACTGCTTCAGGAAAAAAACAACAAAATCTCCCGCATATTGTACAGATTAAAATAGTTCCCTCCACCCAGATGGTCGTCTTCTTTGATGCAAGTATTTAATAGTGATGGACAAAATAGTTTAGAGCTTTAGAAGAAGAGAGAGCGTTCAAATTTTGCAGGAGAATGATGTTAAATGGAGCTTTACGCTCTCCCCGCAGCGTTTGATGTATTGCCTACACGACTTTCACACTCTAAGAAGTTTGTTAATCAAAAGTTACATTTTTTAAATTCAAGAACTGACACACTTGAGCTCTTTGGCAACAAATTTATAAAGTGATTTACAGAGTGTGTGTGGCTGCAGTGTGACTAACTTACACGGGCTGCTCCTTCCAGAGTTTCACCAGGTCAGCCGTAAGCCCCGCATCCAGCAACAGCCTGTTCACCAGAGTCACGTTACCTGGCAAAGACAGGTGCGGGAACTGTTTAGGGAGTTTGTGTGGTGTCTAGATTCACCTTAACTAGCTACATTACATACATTACATATGGGCAAAAGTATTGGGACGGCTGACACCATCAGGGACTTTAACGACAGTCAAATACACAGAGTAATACGGAGTTGCTCCCCCTCTGCAGCTATAACAGCTTCCACTTTTCTTGGAAGGCTCTCCACAAGATTTTGAAGTGTTTCCATGGGAATTTGTGCCCATTCTTCTGTGAAGCACTTATGAGGCCGGGCACTGATGTTGGACAAGAAGGTCTGGATCACAATCTCCGTTCCAGTTCATCCCAAAGGTGTTGGATGGGGTTGAGGTAAGGACTCTCTTCAGGTCAGTTCTTCCACACTGAACTCATCCAGCCACGTCTTTATGGACCTCGCTTTGTGTACTGAGACACAGTCATGCTGGAATAGAAAAGGTTCTTTCCCAAACTGGGTCCACAAAGTTGGAAGCATGACGTTGGCCACAATGTCTTGGTCTGCTGAAGCATTAAGATTCTGGAAGTAAGGGGCCTAACCCTGAAAAACAGGTGTGTCCCAATACTTTGTCCATTTAGTGTAAGATTTATTTCACCTATAGATCAATAGGTGAAAGCTAAAAATAAGTAAAGACACATGTGTGTGCATGTGTGACACAGCAGATGAGTAGCTAAGTAGTGACTCATTATAAAGCACTGTCATCCCCAGACCACACTAATCAATTAAGGGGCCTGATTTCAACTGGTCGACTCAGGGGTCACCTTCATACAGGGTGAGTAAGACGCCCAATGACATCATTTGAGTGGGAAAGCACCTGAGTCAGTAGCTAAAAGAGAGCTGAGTCTCAGAGCATGAGATCATCCATCGATTGGGATACTTCAGATCTATATGAAGCCCTCTAAAAGGCTCAATGTATCCAAGCTTAGATCACGATTTCAGAGTGTGTTTGTGTAAAGGGTGAAGTCATTTAAGCATCAAGGTGAGTGCTGAAGGACAAAGAAGTTTCTTTGGTGTATTTCTTGGGTACATGACTGTATTATGTGTTGTATCTATATGCTTGACATGGAGCAATATCTACTTCATATTTAGTATAAACATTTGTTAATCGATATCAAGCACATGGCCTGTGTAACACTAAGATTACCATATGCAGTCTTCTGACCAATCCCATTTTTATAGTGTGCTGAGAGCATCTCTGTGTGTTTTGCCAGGTAATCACATAAACCAACAAATGCAAATTACTGCAGTCAATAAATTTTGTGCAGTCCTAATATATAGACAGATGACAAATTAAAAGAAAAAACTCGGTGTAGAAACATAACAAATACAGACACTTTCAGATCCTGCAGGGTGAAGTTAAGCATTTTTCACTCTAACATGCTCTGTAGCATTTATGAAAAATGAGCAGGCCAAGTTGGTCAAGATGGCTCAAAATGGCAAGAAGAAAAGATTTCAATGACTTTAGAAGAAAATTCAACATTGGGGCAAGAATGACAGAAGCTTTAGTCACAAAGACTGCTCAACTGGCAAGTGTTTCAAAAGGAACAGTGAATAAAGTGATCTCTGCATTTAGATCTATAAGAATCCGTAAAAAGGGTTGTAAAATGCAGTTGAAAGCATACATCCAGTGTGACAGGCAAATAAAAGAGCAGCTGTTCCTCAGGTCTGGACTGAGGACATGATCACATGAAGAGTGAGTCAACTACAGCATAGAGAGAGACTATAGTTAGGTTGCAGTGTATTTCAGTAGTTTTTTCACATCACTCTCATCACTCACTCTCAGCCACCAAGAGAACCGAGCAGGCCCAAATGCCTGGTCCCTAGAGTAAGGGAGTCCAGTGGCTCTGTTTTTCAGGGGTGAGCATTTTGCCTGGCATTGCTTAGGCCACACAGAAGGAGAGGTTACTGAAAATCAGTGCAAAATTATTGTGACAGGTCACCTTTACCCTATAATGAAACACTTCTATCCTGAAGGGAGAGGTCTCTACCAGGTTGAAATGACCCCCTCCACAGACCACAGTGCATCACTGTATGGTCTGATAAGCATGGAAATTGGGTCAATCATAATCTATGGGCTTTGCAGTACCAGATCTCAACCCACTTGAACACCTTTGGGAGAATTTTGTCAGACATGTTAGAAAATGCTGCTCACCACCATCATCAGAACACCAACTGAGGGAATTTCACTGGGAGGAATGGTGTTCCACTCCTCATAGAATCTATGCCAAGGTGCCTCACCCCTTTCTTTGACATGTTGCTCATTCCTTTTATTTGTCACCCTTCTGTAATCAGTTTATTTTTCTAAGAATGGATCTTTATTTGCTTTCCTCAAGCGTTATGTTGGTTTATGATGGCTGCTAAGAAATGCACTTACACATGGGGTCATTAGGTGTTCTCTTGTCGATATACTGGTTGAAGTCTATAAGGAACTGGGTGTTGTTGGAAGAGAATTTCAGGTCCTGACAGTATTCCCTATACACAAGACAGAGCAAGTCAAAAGCAAAGGTCAACAGTCATTGTAGTACGAGTGAAAGAGAGAGAGCGATAGAGAAAATGATGTTAGGGCTAAACAATATATGATGTGTCAATCTTTATCACCATCTTCGCAATACTAATATTACAGACGATTGCATATCTGAGCCTCTAACTATAAAATCATTTCTTGTGTGCTTTGAGCATTTGGTCCAATCACAGACACTTCTTGATGAATGTTTCTGATAAATCAAGATATTAATGCTACTCAAAGAAACATGACATTTTGATCAAAATGATTCAGCCTGGTCTATAATGTGTTGTTTCACAATTGTGTCTGTAATATATAACACACACTCTATCACTCACAAGATGTAGTAATATATTCACAGTGTGATATGTTGTCTACACTGTGCAGCCCTGATTTGGACAACCATTGTCTGCATCAGCCATGAGATTTATATTCTTTGATGGTATATTAATTCTGCTCTCTGTGTGTTCAGTAATTTACACCAGTGGTTTTCCTACTGGTCCTCAGGGACTCCCAGACGGTTTCTTTTTTTGCTGTATCCCTATGTGTTGGACCAAAAGTGTGGAATGTATGGGGGTTCCTCAGGCCTGTTTCTCTCTTGCTGACACTGTCAGTTCTCTTGTTAAGAGAAGGAGGGATTGGGGGGGTGGGGTATCAAAAGGTGTGAATTTACGAGCCTTCAAAGACCAACACGGTCTGGACACTGCACACATAAACCTGTCACTGCTAAAAGACTACGGGAGGTCTGTGGTTTTCCCCACGTCTGCGTGTGTGACCTACCTGGGCGCAATAAAGGTGTAGCCGTACTCCTCAAATTTCTCCACTTGTATAGTCTCACAGGCTGCAGAGAAAGTAACAATGGGTTCAGAACGTCAAATGTCACTGCTATAAAACTCAACACCAACACATAAACACTCATATAAATACAGAGCACTGTCCAAAATAAACAAATAAATCGTCAATAAAATATATACACACAAGTGTTTAAGGACTGCTTGTATCATTATCCTTAAGTTACTTAAAAAAAAATTACGCCTCAAGTAAAGCTGCTCAGAACAATTGAGCTGGTTTTGAGCTTAAGTCACTCAAACATAAAACCAGCTTTTTTAATATTTTTAAGTAACTTTTACGTAACTTTACTTGAGTTTTGCATGATTTTTAAAAACATAACTTTTTGAAATCAAAAGGGAAGCAAACTGAAAATATACAAATAATACACATAAAACACTAAAACACTAGAGGAGAAACATGCAAAACAAAATTGAAATGTTAGTGTCACACACATGTTCCCTTATGACAGGGCTGTTAATGAAAAACAGTGAATGACTGAGGCACGCAAACATAACCGAAGATAAATATGATAAAAGACACAAAAATGCCGACGGAAACATTTAGAAAAAAAGCCGTGCGCTGTACTTGCCATTTTGCCCTGTAGTGAAAATCCCATATATTAAAGAAGAGAGAGAAAGAGAGAGTTACCATCCATACAAAGTCTGCCAGCACTGCGAATATGATATTCTTAACACGCCATATCATATAAAACATGCAGGGGCAGATGACACACGATTTGTGCTGGAGACCCCGACTAGCTTAGAAACGAAGGCAGCTCAGAGATTCTGCTGGAGGCAGAGGAGCAAAGACGACCATGTGTAATCACCCCTTTCAGCACACACAGCAACAAAGGCGGATGCAAAACACAAACACACAAAAATTTTAGCCTCATCTGGCATTTTATCAAGCTCAATGTAGAAAATGCCTGACTTGGCTAGCCTCCTATGAAAAGTTTCTCTGAGAGTGACTGAGGTGGTGAAGTGGTCTTTAGAAGTACCACCCACATAATTAGAACATGCATGTGATTAAAGAAACAAAGGATAACAAGTGAGTAAAACTGTCTTCAGCTTCACTGCAGAAGCTTTGGTAGCCCTGCAGTGGTCTATGGCTCATCAGTACTCATATTAATATCAGATACTTCATGAAAGTGATAGATAGATAGAGAGACAGACAGACTGGCAGATAGAGACAGACAGACAGATCAATAGATAGACAGACAGATAGAGAGAGAGACAGATAGATATAGATAGACAGACAGATAGATAGACAGATACATATAGATAGACAGATACATAGACAGACAAACACACAGACAGATTGATAGACAGATTTTGTCAGTATTTTTTTCTAGATGACGGTATATCAAGCTCTGTCTGAAGCCACATGAAGATTATTTGAGATTACTTTCTGAGCCCATGTGGACATTTTCTGTCAAACTATTGCTTCAGTCTTACTCTCTCATTACTGTGCTGCTTGATGGAGGCTCTGTTTAGGCAAGGTAAAATGACAAGACTCCGTACTCACCACCTGATATTACAGGGTTTTTTTATTCATATGGATGCAGTTAGGCATGTTTGGTAGGTAATGCTGAGCAGGTGTATGTGTGTATGCCTGTTTATGAGCTCTGACACAGGGGCTGTGGGCATTCTGAAGAGTGCGACACATTATTAGAAATTAAAGCAACGTTTGTAGTGCATCTGTTGACCTTGCTGTTCAGGTAATTACTTCCAGGCCTCGTTTTTGTGTTTCAAGCCAGTGTACAGAAAAGCTTGCTCCCATTTAGCTCTGTACAATTCAGAGAAAACAACATATTGTGATTATATCGCTACATACTGAAATAGCGATATGCCTTGTAGCATATCAGAAACCCAATGACAAACCCTTGATGTGAATTAACGTGACATGATTAAAGGTCTGCTTTATCTTGAGCACAATTATTTATGTTTGTCGGATCATAAGAATGCTTTGATTCATCAAAACTCCCCAAGAAATTCATCTGAAACATCTGAGCTTGGTCAGGATGCTCATAACATTCAAGAATCAGTTGTCACAAAGGGTGCTTTGGTCAATTTTCATGTCCTTCTACCTCGGAAAATGTTATGACAAGACGCTGGCTGGAATAAGCCTTTGTAAATGTTTACGCAGGTTTATGTCAGTTGGCATGAAAGATGGTACTTTAAAGAACTGCATATTAAAAGCATCTTTAGGGAACCAAAAGCGGCTCCTTTACGGCACCACTCCAAAGGGCCTTTATTTTTAAAAGTGTATTGCTGTTACTGTTGGACATTACATAGTACACGCCACGAGGATCAGAGCCCGATGATGACTTTCTGTGAACCTGTTTCTCTCATCATTCCCTCCACACAGCTCCCTAGAGCCACACATCTCTCGCTGAGTAGGCCTGAGTCTGACTCTCGGCTTTCAGCTCAAAGAAACGAGCCCTGTGGAGCTCCTTCAGCCCACAGTCAGGCTGCTAAAGCATCCAGGAGAGTAAGAGGAAGCATAGAGAGTTGACCCTGTACTGCCCACTCCCTCCTCTCCATCATCCATCTGGACAATGACTCTTTACAGCACCATAACTTGTGCCCCACTGAGAGACAGAGAGAGAGAGAGAGAGAGAGAGAGAGAAAGAGAAAGAGAGAGAGCAATTCTGCAACTCACTCTTCACTCAATACTCTCTCTCACACACATGCGCATGCACCCTTACTACTGAACAGCAGGAGACAAATCCCAAGTGAGCTCCTTCTCCTCATTTTTATCTTGGTTCACTTTAAATCTGAGTTGAAAGCTGAAAGTTGAAACTAAGGCTGTAATCAGAAGAAAAAAAGCTTGATAACTCTGAATGGGATTGTGAGTGTTATAGAGGTGCATGATATGACTGGCTTGATATTCAGTTTGGGGAAGTTTAATCATTATTATTAGTGTGATACTCAAACACAGCAGGTCTGCACTTGTACGGGGAACGCATTTAAATATGGCATTTTCTGCAAAAAAAGAACGTTGGAAAATAATAATATACATAAAAATATGTCATAACTTTCTGTCATAAAAAATGTGTCTTAACATAGCAGAACCTACACATCTTTTTTTTTTTACACAATCTTTTCTTCCATCATATTAAATTGTGCAGGAGTATGTTTTCTGGTGTACTTATTTTCACATAGAAAATGAACTAAACATGTCATTTGACCTGATGTGCCACAGGTTTTGTACATAACGGTATGACTGATAATGCATGTATTGATATTGCTATTGGTCACTGCAAGGTGTTAATAATTGGTTAATAATAAAGTTACTTACAGGAATTTTCACGATACACAGTATTTGGTGACATTGGAGAAGTTGGACAGTGAAGAACCAGCAATGCCACATTTCAAAATACCGTCAAAAACTACGAATCCAATTATTATTTTATTCAACATTTCACACGCTGCACCAAACTCGAATTAACCAGGAAAAAATGCTTTGTTTGTAATGAAACATGCAGATGTTTAGTCCAAGTACTACGCATTTTTAGAGCACTTCTGGAAAGCTCTATTATGACTTTAAGTTTTACTTATACTATATTGTATATTGTTCTTGTCTTTATTTCTCTGTGTGTCTTCGCAGTCGTAGCTTAAGCAATTTCCTCCGGCATCAATAAAGTTTTCTGATTCTGATTCCCACTGTATTCCCAGAGAAGCGTATGTGACATGTGATGGCAAAATTGATCACGATAATAATAAATAATGTCATATTGCATAATCCTAATCATCAGTTACTGGTGTCAGCCCACAATGTTCATGTCAGTTCATCTCTAAATTGTATAAGTGTGAGTTACTGTGGAAGCTGAAACACATTTCAGTGTGCATGAATATACATTTAAGACATCACAAAATCTTCTGTTGTTGGAAAATTTCAGCTAAAACAATGATTATAAGATTGCACTGATATAGTGACAGAGAGGTGTGTGGAGGATCTTCACCTCAGTTTCATATTCACTGATCCTTTTAATGCACAGCATAAAAAACCCCCCCTGATATCTCCTGTCAAGGCTCAGAACTGGAATAAAAAAGAGTCAGTTGCCTTTGAGCAGAACCAGTATTTTAACAGTTCTGCTTTTGCATTCCAATCCTGAAACAATACACAGTAATCTGAAGACATAATAAGACCATAATCCTATTATATTCTCAAACTATCTCAGAATGTGCCGGTTGTTAAATTTGGTTGTGTTTTTGTCCCTAGTAACATGTCCAATTGTTTTCGTTCCTCTGGTTTGGAGCTCTTACTTCTGTTACAACACACCATCTGGCTCTTCAGAATAGTGTGTGAGCAGAAACACATATCAGTGTATACACATTATGGACTGAGAGATGATTTTTAACATACATGACACGAACCTAAAAGGGTTACTGCCAAACAAGAAAGCAAGTGAGCTTGAGAGTAATCAGTGAGTTCGCGCAGTAGGCTAGATAAGCCAAGGGATCATGGACAAGAATGTATACAGTATTTTTTTTAATTGGCTAAGGGGAAAATTACTTAGGAATGTTGTGTGCATGTGTGTGTGTGTGTGAGTGTATATGTGTGTGTGTATGTATGTATGTGTGTGTGTGTGTGTGTGTGTGTGTGTGTGTGTGTGTGTATGTGTGTGTGTGTGT
>JBBIGA010000018.1:9789034-9805621 GCA_037576975.1 Alestes dentex
TGAGTGTGTGTGTGTGTGTATGTGTGTGTGTATGTGTGTGTGTGTGTATGTGTGTGTGTGTGTGTGTGTGTGTGTGTATGTGTGTGTGTGTGAGAGTGTATATGTGTGTGTGTATGTATGTATGTGTGTGTGTATGTGTGTGTGTATGTATGTGTGTGTGTATGTGTGTGTGTGTGTGTGTGTATGTGTGTGTGTGTGTGTGTTTGCATGCACTGTTAGTATGTGGTTATGGATTGTGAGGATCTGACTGGCTGGCTGTAATAGAGTGTGTGTAGAGTCTGTCTGCCCAGTCCAGATGCTTCAGTGTTGGGCAGAGTCCTGATAAATGTCTGGCTTCGTTGCTCAGAATGGGTGGAGGCCAACTGGCCCACAACTTCACACACCATGCAGCTTTACAACACTGAAATTACTCAATTCCACTCTCCCAAACACACACAAAGATACACACCCGCAGACACAGAAAACTGTGTTCCGACAAAGCACCACGGCTGAGGTCATACAATCCACTCAATGGCAGGGCAGAGCAGTTATAGCTGAAAACAAAACACTCCAAAATAAGCAGCCATACTCACACATGGCTTGCTTTAGGTCCCCTAGGTTCGCCTCAATGTAGTGCATGTTGTACTCGGGTAAAACCAAGGCCAAGCTACACAACACACACACACACATACACACACACACACATACACACACACATATTCACACACACACACACACACACACACACACACACACCATGAAAAATGAAAACAGTTTAGCTAACCAAGTAATTAGTGAAACATTATAAAGATAAATGGGCTTAACAGGCCAGACTGCATGGAAAGATCAGTTACACAGAAAGGTAAGAAACAGACCTGTAGTCTGTGCCATTGACTGGTGCCCATGTGTAAGTCCTCACTCCTCGATCAATGTATCTCTGACATCCCAAAATAACAGACACAATGAGACATACATTGCCATGAAAAAGTATTTAAAAATAAAAAAAATACTTGTGAAACAGTAATTGTCCCCTACACTTGATAAATAAATGTGTCGCCTTTAGCAACAGCACTGACCATATCTGAGGTGAGCAAGGCCTTTCTTAGATAATCGTCTGGATGAGTGAACCCTGTGCCCTTGGAGGAATTTTGGTAGGCCGGCCACTTCTGGGAAGATTGACTATTGATCAAAGTATTTAGACATAATGGCTCTCACTGTGGCTCACCAGAGTTCCAGATTTATAAAAATGGCTTTGTAACTCTTTGAGGCCTGATATATATCTTGTCCTGAGCCTCTTCTGACCTTAGCATACCGTGCTGCCTGTTGAGACCTTTTAGCCTACTTCACATTGCTAGATTCTACTTAACTGATGTAAAGACTCAGCAGGAATGGCAGTAATCAAGTCTGAGAGTGTCTAGTCTAGCTGATCTCTGATGGCAGTTAATTTGTTGATTGTGTTGCCAGGGGGCAAATCCTTTTTCACACAGGGACTGCCGGTGTTTGATCTTTTCTCCTTAAGTAAATGAGATGATAATTTAACTGTATTTTGTGTTAACTTAGGTTGTTTCTGTTACATATAATACTGTGTTTAAAGGTCTGAACGTGTGAAAAATAAGCAGAAAACAAGGACTGTATTGTAATTGTAATATAAAAGCTCTATGCCATTGCCCACCACTACTGGACTCTTCACAATGTCACTTTAAACAATGCCACTTAAAATCCTCACTGCACAGTTTTGCACCCCACCTTCTAAATACCTCACTGCATCATTTTGCACTAGACATGCTATTAATACTTGTAAATATTAAACTATCTTTTACTACTCGTAAATACTAAACACTCTTTAAAAATGTTATTTCCTTATTATTGTACCTATTTTCTACTTTTTAATTTTTTTTTCAATTTTTAAAAATGTATCTGTATACTTTTCAATATGTTTATGTAAAGTTGGGGGAACATGAGTCTAAGAATTTCATTACGGGTAATGATGCTACATTGTTATCTGTATATGACAATAAAACTTGAAACTTGAAACAAGTGAATAACCAATATGGAATTACACACCTCATCCTGAGACTTGACTAGGGTTTCAATCCTCCTCTCACCAGGGTCCCTATCAATCATCATTGTTCTTATCTGGAAGAGATAATAGTGACACAGGTAAAGGCTTTGCCACACGTTGTTCAAAAACTTCCATACATTTCATAGCTCAACAACAACCACTATTCTTTTAGATCAGCCTCTGAGGAAACGCAAATGTAGACTACAAGGGAGACAGTGGATTGGCACACGTTTCAATCTTTGTTGTTTCCCCAGTATACCGTTAATTAACACAAAATCTCACTATCAGCGAGTGAAAGCTTAAATCATGTTGTGGGCCAATCTGCACCAACATGGAGTTGGTTGGCACACATTATGGCATGGTGGACACACTAGGAAACAATAGAAAAAAATTGGGGTTTTGATTTGAAGCGAATCCAAACACACAAACTTTCAAAGCCACAACTACTCAGTCTGAACCAAATACATTAGCCAAATAACCTCGAATGTGTATCCTTCATGGCTTGCATAAGAACAATCATAGCAACAATAAATGATATCAGTTTTAAATTTTGTAGAACATGCATGAAACTATGAGACATTTCTTTGTTTTAACAACACATATAGATACCACTAATAATCATGTGAAACATGGAAGCAAAAAAATAAGAAAACAGATGGTAGATGTTCTGGTTTAGAAAGCTTTGCTGGATCCAGGTGTGGTTGTGAAAGAACTGGAGAAAGAAAATTCGTTCAAGATCAACACCCTGAACTGTCAATACCAATTCTGAAGTACAGTCACATACATCAGAAACAATGCCTGGCTAAAGATCACCACAGAACTGGTATCAGAATTACTGCGTGTGTCTCACACTAAGCTCCTGATCGAACATGCCATGTCTGTGGCCACTGTAAGGGCTGCAGTGACTGGTATATAAATATTGATCTCAGTGTTTGTCCTCTGTTTAACTTTTGGTTACAATTTGAATTCTAAGATTTGATTTTCTATGTAAGATTTAAGAATGACTACAGAAGAATCTTTAAGGAAAGATGCACAAGATGGACAAAAGTATTGGGACGCCTGACTCAACACCCACAGGGACTTTAATGATATTGCACCTTTGCAGCAATAACCACTTCCACTCTTCCTGGAAGGCTTTCCACAAGATTTTGTAGTGTTTCTGTGGGAATTTGTGTCCATTCATTCTGTGGAGCATTTATGGCACTGATGTTGGACAGACGAGAAGGCCTGGCTTGCAATCTCCATTCCAGTTCATCCCTAAGGTGTTGGATGGGATTGAGATCAGGGCCCTGTGCAGTTCTTCCACACCAAACTCATCTAACCAACTTTTTATGGACCATGCTTTGTGCACTGGGACACAGTCACGCTGGAATAGAAAAAGGGCCTTCCCCAGACTTGCTGAAACCTTAAAATTGCCCTTTCGGGCCCAGCCGAAAGCCTGAAAAACAAGTGTGTCCCAATACTTTTGTCCATATAGTGTATATGTGTGTGTGTGTGTGTGTATTTGTGCATGTGACTCCTACCTGAACTTTAATGTCATTTTCCAGTTCTGCATCCAGGAAGTCCAGAGTGACAGGCTCCTGGAATTTGGGGTTCTAACAAACACATGTAACAGACAGACAGATTAATGAGTTTACTTTACACTGCAACACTGTAAAGTAGAGACAAAGGGCTAAGGGTACTGCTAAATGGTATGTGTATGGAGCTGATACTGTATTTCAACCTGACAGTGTGCAACATTCATCCTTTTTATTTAAGTGTCAGCCTGTCAATGGACTTAGAAAGTCTTCAGTTCCATGTTTATATATTTGCACACACTTTAATTTTCTTGCCGAAAGCTTTATGTGCATTCAGCTTTGTGTTCTATAACACTGATGTACATCATTACATAATAAAGCCCTTAAGAGGCACTTTAGGTTTGGATCCCCCTCTGAGGTTAATGTTATTCTAAAGACTGACTGACTGCAGTAATAAGCACAGGGTCTCCTAAAAGGTTATCAGTTGTATTCATTAAATATACAGTATGTATACATGTTCTGTGATATATTTGGCACCAGAAGAGCAGACACTATGTCGCATGGCCAGTACCGGACCATAAAGCTCTAATTTTATGGCCCTGGGAAGAGCCGACACTGAGTGTTTGCTCTTTGGAATGCACAGCGCTTGTTATTCATGCATATTGTGTATTACATTACTCATGGACATGTCAAAGGTGTTACGAAATGAGCTCAAATCAAACGAATGAAGTGAGAACTAGTCAAATAGATGTAGAAAAAAGTGTCAAATTCTTACATGACATATGAAGAACAGAGCAAGCATGCACATGGCCACAGATGAGGATGAAGAAGATGAAATAAAGAGCAAACATATAAGAATGATGATCACATCACACTCTCTCTCACTCTCTCTCACACACACACACACACACTCTCTCTCTCTCTCTCTCTCTCACACACACACACCCTCACAAAGGCAAAGAAGCTAAAGAATACATGGAAAAATACAGAAGGCACTGAATTGTTTCTACAGTTTATACTGAAAGGGAAAGCTTGAGAGAAAGACTGAAGGACAAAGAGAGTCAGAGGGATGAATAAAATAAGATTTCAAAATCAAGAGAAGAGAGGTGCATGTATTAAGGATGAGGAGAACAAAGAGAAAAAGTGAGAGAAAGAAAGACATGTGAAAGCAAAAGGGGGAATCAAAGAGAGAGGGGTGGGAGGGAGGCAGTGCTGAATATGAAAGCAGAGCACGTAATGAGAGCCAGGCAGGGAAACGGGAGGATTTCAAAGTGACGAGGTCGTGCTACACTCAGCTACTGCCTTCCCGAGGAGCGGGGTAGAGTGGGGTGGAGGGGGCAAATACCTTCCACACATGATTGGCATGTGTCTGCTATGTGCGTCAATCTTCTAAGGCCCCCCCTACTATACACACGGCATATAGAGCGTGAGATTGGCATATGAAAGACATCTTCCTCTATTATCTGATTTGCTGTGGAAATATGTAAACACCATTTCATTTTCCGTTTGTGGCACTTTAGTGGGAAAGCAGCATTTGTGGAAGTGCATAAGTGGAATGAGCGTGTTTGTTCTTAATGCTTTGTGCGAATGATAGCAGGCAAAGGAGGTTTCAGGTAGGCTTAAATTAGAGCATTAATTATAGGGTTCATTAGAAAGGCTACACCAAAGATCATCAGAGTGATGTTATCCAGTGGTGCAATGGTGTCAGGATAGATGGATGTACTGCAGCTTCATTTTGGGGGATTTTTTTCAGCCCAATTTAGTCATCTCCAATTCCACCCACTAGCATCACATGATGCCACCAGCACTGGGAGGGTGCAGGCGAGTACATGCCTCCTGCGAGACACGTGAAACCAGCCACTGCATCTTTCTGAACTGCCATCTGTGCTGGATAGCATCGAATTAGTGAGTGACGGGGGGAGACTGAGGGCCATCGTACCCACCAAGAGAGAGAAAAGCCGATTGTGCTCCCTTAGGCCCCATCCCTGAAAGACCTAAATCCAGACTAAGAGTTAAAAAACAGAAGTTCATATATAGTTGCGCATGCAAAAATTTTGGTACCCTAGTCAACTGACATGGTTTGCCAATTTGTGACTGCATTCAAAAAAATTACACGTATTCCACTGAAAACACACTTTTTAAATGTACCGTCTAACATATCAGACTGAAAGAATGAATGAATGAATGAATGAATTAAGAAATATATAAGTAAAAGTAATAAATAAAGTTACTTAAATAAAAAAAATAAATAAATAAAATAAAATGTACAAACATGTTAGAAGCTCGAGTTGTATTTAATGTAGCAAATAGATATAATCTATGCACTAAAGAAATAAAAAATAGCCATATTTAAGTTTATGCAGAGAATGTGTTAACTTATTTTCACTTAGAAAATTATGAAAACCTGTAAATTGACTGAGGATGTATTTGTCCAGTGGAAAGCTACAATTGTATATTTTGTCATATATATTGACATATACAGACATAGATTGCAAATTCAGCAATGCATTTATTGCATAGGATGTAAATGAGTGGGGTGAGTAGGTTTTCTGGTCTTTTAGAACAAGGAACCGAGTTGAAATTAGTGTCCATGGTGATGGACGGCAGATACAGATGTTGCAGATACAGAAACGGGCTGATGAACATTGGAGACATAAGACAGAACATGCGCACAGATCTACACACTGGAACGCATGTAAATGAATGTAATCCTCATCTGAAACCCAGATTTGACAGGTTTCTGGCCAGCTTCAGATTCATCCATGATGAACGTCTGAGCTAATCAGGAATGGCTGTTACAAACAGGAAGCATTTGTTTGAAGAAGAATTATCTCTTCACTTCCTCTGGGTCCCTCCCAAATCCCTCCACTATAAGAGGATGTCTCTCCTGTACATAACATCGCACTAATGTCAGAGAGGTGATATTATGACTGCAGAACAAGCAGATACCAAATCTAGGTGATAAGCATGTTCTATCTGAAAGCCTTCCACAAAGGACAAGGGAACAATTTTGTTACTGTCTTGGTTCTTTTGTCTCTTTAAATACGTGTCTCTATTCACGTCAGTCATCCTTTCAGAGCTAAGACAGGCTCGAGTTTTGCCTACAGATGAACAGCTTGATTCCGTGGAACCTGTAGAGCGGGCCAGAATTTTACAGCATCATCAGAACGGGTGGGCACCGGAGCTGAATGGCTGAGATGCGAAATGGATGTAATTACTGCTCAGCGTGATGATGAAGTGTCTGGAAAACAGCTCTGCGATAACATCATTAGCTACCCAAACTGCGGAGCACAGCGGAGGAGTCGGCAGGAAATACCGGGAAATGCCGGATTTGCCTCTTAAAAAATATTTTCTGGTCAGAAACACCTCACTAGCCATAAAATCATAACAATTTTCCATGGTCAAGATTCTAGAATGGCAAAAAATCTTATCAGAACATCAATTTGTAATTAAGAACACGATATACTAGCTTTACTAATGCTCCTTTTATATAAACTGAAAACAAAAAGGCCATCACTTCTGACTGAAAATACTGTCCAAAGTTTGGAATTAACAATTGTATAATACAATTTTTATTATATATTTTAAGTAATGCACAGATTTAAATAATTCCAAAGTATTTTAGATATGCTACTAATTACTAAGTAAGAAATTATACATATTGTCACACCCTTGGTCAGCGGCCGCTAGAGGCCGCCCTGTCCTGTCTTGACTTTTAGTTTGCCCTCGTGAGTGTTCACCTGTGAACACAGGATTGTTCACAGACGTCCGGTGTTAAATGTCAAGTGACTGTCTGTACCCGCTGGTCACCTGTCCCAGTCAGGTCTGTGTTTAGTTAACCCCGGGCTGTAACCCAGGGTTGGTCCACTGTCTTTTTTTTCCGTCGTCTACCCATCATTCATGTGTTGTTTACCCGCCTTCAGCCCGTCTCCAGTGTTTAGGTTTGTTTTGTGTTTTGGCCCTCGTGCCTTATTTGTGTTTGAATAAAGCTTTGAGTTATGGAAATCCGCACCTGCACCTCCCTCTCTCCCTGGAGACTCGGCCACCTGACAAACATATATTTATTTATTTATTTATTTATTATTTTTTTTTTTTTCCCCCCTTTTTTTGGTTGAGGCATAGACTTTTACACCAGAAACTCAGTTTTATAGTGAACCTAAACTCAATAGATTTACTTAATTTATTGAAGCCTATTCAACCTTAGAGTATGTCCGTTGGATTTATATTATTGGAAGTTTGATTACACATTTTTCACTTTCACACAGGTAACCACTGTGCACATTTTTGTGCTCTGTCTCATCTAAGACAAGGACTGGGAACCTCTGTAGTGTGTGACTGAAGTGCTTGATAAACATACTGAAGGTCACAAAGTAAGGGAAGGTAATAAACTAAGCAGTGAAACTATGACTAATTGTAAGGTCGGCCTAAAGGAATAAGAAAGGATACCAAATATTTTAGCAGCCAAGACATGTTTGGAATCCAAATTTTGTTTGTTTAATTTAGCACTGGAGATACATAGATAATGTTACTAACAAACACTATACGTAGTCTCTACTCACCAACATTTTTGTAAATGCCCCAAGCTCCTCTTAATTCACACAAATTGCATCCAGCTCTTCATGAAGTTGAACTTGACATAGTTGGTATAGGTTGAGGATACTGTATGACAGCATGAGCTATAAAACTGAACAAACCTTCAGTTTGTAGAACAGAGTTTGGATAAGTTCTCGGTGTTTATGATGGTCATTGCCACAATAAAACTGATCCTAGATCAGCACTCCTACTCTTGAGGATTTTAGACCTTGTTATCTAAAAAGGCACCCTAAAGTGTTGATGCAGTTTTGCTTATATATAGCTCAAAATAAGTCATACTGTGTCCTAAACCACATTCACTAGTCTGTGCCACCTCAGCGAAGATAAATGGGGCTTGAGAAAAGAGTTGTGGGTGTATTTAAGACAATTATTTGGGTTGACATTTAGTGTTTGTTTAAAACATTAGGTTCATAGCAATAGTTCTTAACGAAAGAAGCAAAATTCGGACTACAAATATGCCTCGACTGGTCTGTAGATGTGGAAACTCAAGTAAATTCATTTTTTTGCCAAAATGTTTTTATTGCTATAGCAGGTACAGTCTAAGGAAAACTATTATTTACGCTGACCTACTTCTCTACTAGTGGAAAGGCTACTGTTGTCTCACCTCATGGAGAGTTATTGCGTATTTGTTTTTTAACCTGATGTGACGATTACGAATCCTCCTCTGATGAAAGACACAAAGAAACAGGGCTTGTTCATTCCAGGAAAACAAAACAGAGGACAGAAAAAAAGCTGCATGACATCTAAACACGATGCCGGCACTGGAAACATTTTACACTGAGGAGAAAATAATCCCAGTTTACTCTGTGGACGGTCAAACAAAATAAAAAATAAAAAATCAGACTTTGAACTGATGCCAGCGAGTGCTGAAGAGAGTTGGCATGCAGGGGCCATGGAGCTATGAGAGTGTGTGAGCCATTTCCACATGATCAAAATCGAATCATCCATCGGCCGACGTGCTCAAACGTCTCCTTTACAAACAAAAGCACTCGCCAAAGCTTCCTCCCAACTTCTGCAGACAAATTCCCTCCCGTGTTCCTTACCCCAAACCTGAATGCAGCACTTTGAACTCCTTCCAGTATATCTGGCACCCTCTGGTTAAGGGGCTCGTGCTTGCATATCCACACAGCTCAAGGTTAAGTACAGCGTCCACGGTTCGGAGATTCAATCCATGCCTACGTGTCTTACTCAATCAGCGCGCGAGAGCCGTGACCATACCGGATCGCGTCTTAACAACTCTCCGTATGAGACCGGGCCTTCAGGACTGGTCAGAGCCGGCTTCTGGGAGTAAAATAAAACACACTTGAAATCTACGGCCTGCCCTCCACATGGTCTCTACTTGAAGTTTTATCCGGTGTTTACCTTACTCATAAAGAACAAATTCAGCTCACTCTTATGACATGAACAAACTTGCGTGGAGGAACGACTTTCTGTCTTTTAAGGTTATTTCAAAGGCGACACCGTGCAAAACAATGGAAATGCGAGCCAGAGCTACATGTCCATGCCGTTGCTGTTTCCTCTAATCCAAAGGCTAGGGGGTATGGCTCTGGAAAATTTGGAAACCTGTCATAACACTCAATAATATTAACTCGGAGTATGGGAGTTGGTTCTGCTTATTTAATCTGACTTGTGTTGTGGGTAAAAGTTAATGCCCTCCATATATCTGACCCGGAGCTTTGTTATTTTAATGCACCTCTAACAGCACACATCACACTCGCCTGACCCAGCACTAATGCAGATATATTTCGGCACTTCTCACGCACCACGCGCCTTCCCTCCTCAGACTCGCCTGGCTCCTAGGGCCGAGGAACGCCGAATGCCTGAAATACTCAGAGGGTTATGTGCGTATAACTCACACGCTCCGGCTTGTGATTACGATGTGATTTTAAATCACGGAAAGTGTAAACTCTCCTCACCATGCTTCATACACACTGCACTAGATTTGACATCTGAAGCTGAAGGGTTTGTCATAGCCGGGCGGCACTTATCAGTGATGAGATGATAGATAGTGCTTTTACTGTGTCCACACTAGGAATAAAAGACTGCCCTGCTTATCCTCAACATCATTTACAACGCACACACACACACACACACACACACACACACACACGCGCGCGCACGGGCGTGCAAGTCTTTCAGTCTAGTTTTAATCGCATATGCTTTGTGTCAGAGATGCATACCGCCCTGTATGTGTAGTGGAATACTAGAATCAAAGAGTTTCCACAGATAGGCTGATATGTACATGGCTGGGATCAATTGAGAAACATATATGCGGGTTCACTGCCAGTTTACCGCGCATAACTTCAGGCAAACTGCAAAGGTTATGCGCAAAATGTATCCAGCCCTTGGACCACATGCCGAGGAGCAGTGGAGACCTGATTACACTTATTCGCATACTGCAAATGCATGTTGATACATTCTAAATCCACAACCTTCCACCTGGGCTCTGAAATCCACAGCAATAAGGCCGGGTCGAATCACTAACAGATTCTTCAATATCTCCTACCTTTTTAGGTGCTGAAATCTCGCTGGAGGAAGTCAAATGTAACATACTCAAAGAGAAAGGAAGATGAGGTGTGGGCTTCTCTGGATTATTGAGAAAAATGTATGCGACTGTGAAACAGCCTTTAATGAGGTTATTTACACACACCTTATGTTTAGGTATAGTGGAATTAATCTTCATATGATTTTTTTTTAAATCTATTTGTCTTATACTGTAAGTCAATAAAAAAATCTAAAACACTCAAAGATTTACACTGAGGGTACAATTAAACAGATTTTTTCTTGTGAGATAAGATATATAAGATTACACATATACATATCTATTTACAGAGCATTTAAATACAACGCATTTTTCACATCTCATCACATCACATAGTCATAGACAATGCCACCAGCTAGCTTTTTCTCTCTACGATACGATGCTATAAAGACAGGAAGGTGAGAGCAAGAACATGCTTCCTTTAAGGCACATGACGTACCATCACATCTTGTCAAACTGCTGCGAATGTAGAATCATGGAACACACTTAGAGGTCAGTTCTGTTACATTAGTCTGCGTTGGGAGAGGGAGGGCCAGCCTAGCCATGCAGTAAGAGTGAGGACAATCATGATCTCTTAGATCCCTAAACATGGATGTTGTGGCATCGCCGGGAACTGAACTTTGTCTCCCAATGATAGGACCAATGCGTGGACAGTTATGCCTCATGGAAGCCCCATCTTCTGTTTGTTTAGGTACTGAAAAAAGTTTGGACTCAATAAAAATACAAAAAAAAAAACTGGAAAAAAACAATGGAAAGGAATGCGCTTTTCTTGTCTCCTGAGACAAATTTGATCAAACTTGTAAAATACATATTTAAGTATATGCGCACAAAGTTTGTAAAGTATATGGGGAAAGAATGCGGCCAGTTCTTGATGTCTTCCACTTTTTATGCACTAAAACAGTTTGAACTGTTGGTAATACACTCCAAAGGAAAAGAAAAAAAAGCACAAATGTGCTTTTCTCGTCTCTTGAGATAAGATTTATAAGGCTATATATATAAATGCCAATTTATGAGGCCATCTACACAAACGGGACGGAAAGTATAGGAGAAAAGACTGAGGCGGGCAGAAAGACAGATAGAGAAAGGAAGAGGGAGAGACAATACAATATAAGCTTATGAGAAAGAAGCACCAATTCTGCAAATGCCTTTCACCGCATGCACTCTCAAACCACTGCTCTTGGCATGAATGATGAAGTATAGTACGTAATGCATATCATAAAAAAAAATGAGACATGTACCTTGGGCTGAAGGTTTGGGTGGAGCAGCACATAGCCATTGGGGTCAATCGCAAAATAATAACCATTAGGGCCAATCTGAGAGAGGCAGAGAGAAAACAGACAGAAAGATAAATAGTGAGTGGCATTTCCATTCAGTGGACCAACCAGCATCACCCAAATCCACATTAGGGCCTAATGTGCCTGGTCCTGAGTTGGAGTCACTGAGAGGCATTTATTTAAATCCCACTGAAGCTGTGGTACTGTCCAAGATCTCCACTCAACACCGGCCTGATCTGTCAATCATTCGCAAGCTATGTGTGTTAATCAACAGTGTCTGTTCATCTGGAAACACTCCTCAGAGCTTAATGGAAAATCACAACCATTTACAAATCAAATCTAAGTACAAGCAGATGCCTGTGTAATGTACAGGGCGAGCATAAAAACTTATATTCTCTCCAGAGTGTGTCTGCGGAGAGCAGCCCTGAGAAACAAGGCCACATAAGACCAGAGGATAGAACAATAGGCTATTCTTATGCAGTTATTGTTATTATAAAGGATAAGGATTGACTGTCACTCCTCGAAATCCGTGCAGGATTATACCCCACTGAATTCCACTTCGACTGAGCCTTACATAAATTATGAAGCAATTTCTTTAATTATGAAGTACAATAGAAAATTAATTGGAGGTGTTGAGTTTGGTATGCCACAGTGATGTGTTAGAGATAAGCATGTGTGTGTGTGTGTGTGTGTGTGTGTGTGTGTGTGTGTGTGTGTGTTTTATACTCACAGTAAAGCGCGGTGTTAGTCTTTTAATGTCGTCCAGAGACACATCCACACCCATCACCCCCAGAATGAGCTGGTTCTGGTGCTAGAGGAAAGAGCATTGTAGACCAGTTTTGTTTACTGGGATTGTTCATAATGAAATGACGCACATTATGAGGTACGGGAAAAGTTGTTTTAAACCACTTTTGTGTTAGGTGTGTTTGATACTGAAAATGATTTTACAATGCATACAGTGATAGCAACACATTTCACAAAAGCCATGTGGTACACTAGGGCTATACACACACACACACACACACACACACACACACACACATATTATATATATATATATATGTGTGTGTGTGTGTGTGTGTGTGTGTGTGTGAATATTAAAGACAACTTAATGTCTGTAAGAACTACATGCCTGCAGTCTTACAAGTACTGCTCTGACAATATTAATGTCAAAGTTAACACATAATCCAATACATTCTTTTTTTCCCTTTTAAAATATGCAAATTAGTGCAGGCTGAAGTTATCTGTTGTTATGAATGAATCTGTCACAAGAGCCCTATTGTACAAACAGAGCTTATATATTCACTCATTAACTAAACATAACTTATTGTGATTTACTGTGTATCTTTAATGGTGATTCATTTTAAGCAACTGACAGCTCTAAATTACTTTAAAGCAAAATCATTTACATATGACTATACACTACATAAATTTCACCTTAATTACATGGAGCAACGGTGCGCTGACTAACACACGCTCCCTGACTGAAGAGTCTGGACAGATAGTCGAGTTTGACCTGAAACTGTTCGTTAAACTAAACTACTCCACAATAATTACTTCCCACAACTGTGAACATCTTCATGGTGCTCAGTCCGATTTCCCAAAAGGTTACTGTCCCCAGGGTTACTACGGCCGTCAGATAAAGCGTTCTGTGTCACTACTAACGTTTTCCAATTTGTAGCGACCAAAATAAAACCCATTTCCAGGGACTTTGCTATTAATAGACATGTGGGCCTGATCTCCAAAGCCTGCTGTTCTACTCTGAGGTCATTGATTCGGATAGCTGCTGCACGTCTCAGAGTTTGCAGATAAGGAAGTTCATGGAGACCTGGTTGCGGGAACCATCCTCTCTGGATTTGGTCTTGTTGAAGACGGGCAGTGTGCCTGTGATGACCAGGCCAAGCTCCTAAAGGTCACACAGAAAGTACTTACGTTGTGCAATATTGTAAACCGAAAAGACATGTGACAACGTATGATGCAAGAACTACAGTACTTCTAAATATCGAAGTCATACGAAACCATATTAAATGTCATAGTACCAGGGCATCCAGGTAGACGTTGGTCCACTGCACTTGTTTAGCATCAGCCAGGACCATAGGTCTGCCCAGGACATCCAGATATTCCTGCACAACAAAAGACATTACACCCAAATGACACTGTTCTGTTCAAAACTGCAGATATCCACACCTTTTATTAATTATCTGTATGCCTGAAATGAATAGGTATATTTGCTTTATACCACTGAATTGGACATACAGTTCTAGGAAAAAATGGTTAATTGGTACTTTTGGTTAATCTGAACTTTCCAGGGGTTCTTCACCGCACACACTGCATCTACAAAAGTACTCTTCAAAGAAAGACCAGTGAAAAATGTAATGTACACAATTTCCTATTCCTCCAGCTGTAGGTTATCAGCCATGTATGGAGACCAAATTTTGCTTTTTTACCTAGGAGTTACAAACACATACAAGAAGTCAATAGTCACCCAAAACGTTTCCCTAAAAATACATTATCAAAGTAGGACTGGATCAGACTCCTCAGTATATAAGGTAATCACTGCCACAATTGATCCTAGATCAGCACTCCTCAGGTTTATTCCAGTTACATAGAGAGGTTTTATTCATTTATACTGTGTAACAAGTCAGTGTCACCTTAATGAAGAGCTGGATGCAGTTCAAGCAGGTTGAGAGAAAGTGTAAAGGATGTATATATATGTATATATATATATAAATGATTTGAGTGACAATTGATTTGCAGTGATGGATAGTAATTTGTAGTGATGCAGCTCCATTGCTAAACTAAAGAAGCAAAGCCTGTATACCAAATGTCTTGGCTGATCAACCTCAACCTCATCTGGGGTGGGTGTGAACTGGTTTTTCGCTAACCTGTCCATTTAAAACTCCAGTGAAATGACCTGTAGTGATCCAAATGTAATTAAGGACTATTTGGCAGTGATGTTGAGAATGTATGTTTTCTAAAATGTCAGCTTTAACATGCAGTTGTGGAAGACCTGTGTGTTTATGCGGATGGCTCCAATCGAAGGGATTTCGTAGAAGTAACCTGGAAAACATCAAAGAAAGAGAAATCAGACCCCCTCATTACTGCTGTTACTTCACTACTGTTGTTAGGCCACTAGAGGGCTACAGTGGTCTTTTCCAACAGTACCAGAGCAAATCATTTACACATATATGGGTTCCCTTAATGTACTGTTTAAGTACTGGTAATGCACATTTATTATTTGGTCCAGTTATAAAGTAAGGGTGTATTTCATCTCTTTGCATCAAAGTGAATGAAGTTCATAATGAGCAATATTTGTTATATATATATATATATATATAAAACACACACTCACAAGACAGTGACATAATCAATGCTATGCATAATCAAACTAAAGTAAAAGTGTAACCAAATTACAAATCATCAGAGGAAAAAAAAACACTCCATCTAGTTTTTACCTTTATTGGCACAGGCCATCCACTGTATAGGCCCTGTGTCATAGTTGTGCTGGCCCACAGAAAAAGTGAATATGCGGACCTGCAATGAGGAACACAGCTCAGTATTACTGCCCGAGCTTCATATATAATCCAATCACACTTAGCAGGCTTCCTTACAGGAATCAAACACACACATACACACACGCTGCTCCCTGTGCAAAATATACATTAATATATAATATATAATTTCTTATAGGTTTATTTTCCCCACTTTCTTGTCATGGTTGTATCTGGCGAAGATTTCCTGAGCTCTCTCCTCTCCACCATCAGTAAACAGCATGATGATTTTGTTGCAGTGGGCTCTGGTCACATTTGGCTGAAACACATCAAAATCATTTGCAGTTACACAACATCACCAGCAGAGGGCAGCACAATATAATAAATATGCAGTAGCGGTTCATTAGCACACAAATCACAAAGAACGTGCCTAGAAAAACATTTAATTTGTTAATTTATTAGGATAGAATATCCATAAATTGGTCTCATACACACACGCGCGCACGTGCCTAGCAACACAAGCGGCACTGTGAACATCAAATGGATGCTTACATCTGAGAGCTGTTTGAAGGCAAATTCAAACCCCTTTGTGTAGTTGGTAATGCCCTTAGCTGTGATGTTCTGCACACCGTCTTTCAGGATCTTCTTATTACGCACGTTGGCCTGGACCAGATGGTCAAAGCATGCCGTATTGTTCACTCTTGTATTAAACTGCAAAAAGAGACGGAAATGCATAGATGAACACATACTGCTTTAAAAATAACACAAGCAAAAATGACCTTTAATGTACTATTCAAGTGCTCTTAATGCACATCTGTTATTTGGTGCAGCACTTATAGAGTGTTTATACAGTAAGGGTGTATTTCATCTCTTTCCGTCAAAGTGAATGAAGTTCGTAATGAGCTGTATTTGTTTTGACAAGCTGGATTAACTTAAAAGTCTCCTCTCCCTGTCTCTGAAATGGATTTCTGTAATCTGTCACTTGATGTGGTTGACCCCGGTGATCCTATTACTGAGAGACACACACACACACGCGCATGCACGCACAAACACACACACACACACACACGCATGCACGCACACACACACACACACACAAACACACACACACACACACACACACACACAC
>JBBIGA010000018.1:9823392-9845368 GCA_037576975.1 Alestes dentex
CTAAACGACGTGCCACTTTATCCTGGAAAATCCAATTTTCTCCCCTACGGGAGCCATGGGCCTGAGCTATTTTCTGTGTGTGTGTGTGTGTGTGTGTGTGTGTGTGTCCCTGTGTATGTATGTATGTGTGTGTTTATTATGGGTCATCGTGAGTGTGCTTGGCTCTCAGTGTTGTTAGATTAAAATCACTATCCTCTCATGGCCTGAGTGACAGCCAGCAACATTCATTAAACTCATTGTAGACAACAAACACACACACACACACACACACACACACACACACCCTTGCCAAATACAATCTTTTTTTGTTTTTTTTTTACCATTTTTTGGAAACAGTTCGAAACTCTGTGAGTGTCTCTCTCTCTCTCTCTCTCTCTCTCTCTCTCTCTCTCTCTCTCTTTCTCTCTCTCTCTCTGTCTCACTCATTACTCACTCACTTACACACACACACTCACCCTCACTGCTAGCTGCAATTAATGATGTGTAAAATTCTGCAACTACTAACCAGCCAGGTCCGGATCTTAGTCACAAAATCAAGCCTATTTTCTTTTTTTTTTCCTACTAAGGAGCAAGATGAACATTTTTGCTTCAGTCTGCACACGTCTCTTTCCGACACAAGGTCAGACCACAGCCGGCCCTGGCACGGTCACACCTGCATACATACTCCCACGCCAATCTCCTTCTCTGTGCTCCTCGACTAGCATGTTCAGCAGAAGGCATCTTTATTCTACATGCAGGCTTCAGTGCGTTTGCACGTATTAATACAACAGAACTGGAAAGATGGAGCTACAGGTGGACAATATGGTAATATTGTATTGTTCTTGTGACAAATCACATCGTGTTGTCTGAGATAGTGCTCATAGAACACTGAACAACTTCATGTACCTTCATGCATAAACTGTCAGTGCTCCACTCACAGACACATTCTTTTTGTGCATTCTGTTGTGAGGTTGGACAAGCTGTACAAAACACTGGCCTTTCAACTTATTTAAATTAATAATTTTTTTTTTTAATTAATTTATTTAGGTTAGAAAGGCAAGTTGGAGTGTGTTGTAGTCAGACTGGAAAAGACACATTCTAATGTGCACAGTATTTCGTTTTTCCTAGGTTTGATAAGAAACAGACAGTTTCACACACTAAATGCAAACCTCAGAAAAGCGAAATATCACGTTGCATCCATCTTTCCATCCATTTTCTGAACCACTTATCCTTAACCAGGGTTGTTGGGGGTTCTAGAGCCTGTCCCTGTGGTTCTAGGGTGAAAATCACTGCTTATCATGTATCATTTAAAATACCAAGTATGTTATATTTTCACCATGTTGCCCAACCTTGGGTAAAACACACAGCCAGAGAGGCAGATGAACCAGCAGGCAGCCCTTCACTGCCCTGGTGAGGTCAGTCCGCTCATCAATAGCCCCACTCTGTGTGAGAGGAATTCAGGTGGAGCTTGTAAACTAAGTGCTCGTCAGTCTGTAGAAACAGAACTCGCATCACCAGGGCTGAACGGAAAAGAAAGAGCAATCTGAGAACAGGAAAGCTGGCGGCAAGAAAAGGACTGGAGCTAGCCTTCCGGCATCACATGGGCTTTGATGCTTTATTACTCATTTGCTCAAGTTAATGCTGTTTGACTGTACTGTAATTGTTATTCAAATGCAAGGCTGTTGCTTTAATCTTCCAGTTTGTTTCCTCCTGCTCTCCCTCGACAGACGAAGGATACGAGCTTCTGCTCTAGAGTCCATTTCACCTTCCTTAAAAGCACAGGGCCTGACTGCCTCTCTGAGGTTGGAGGGTGAGGAAGGAAAACGCACAAAGGGCAGTCAATCATTGCATTCAGTTGCATTCAGTCACTGTATAAACATTTTCCCTCGAAAAGATCAGTCCTTCACACTGCAAATGGCAGCATAACAGCACCGCCTTTTAAAGGTGCACTCTCAAGAGCATTGATGCTCAGTACTACATTATAAACAAACTTTAAGGTCAAATCAGCCTTTGCTACGAGGGTCAAGTAATTACTTGAATTTACCTTTCCTCTGTGTGTTAGAGTGTGGGTGCATGTGAAGGGCAAGGTCAATGCAGAAAGGCCGACTTACGCTGCAGGGCCAGACGCTGTCCCAGCAGGCAAAGGGACCTGAAAGAGTGACTCTACAGTTGGCCAGCCTGCTACCACAGACACTCACCCCATGAACACAAATACGCAAATGCACGTTCACACTTAATCCAAATAACAGAAATACTCCAAAACCTAGATGCGAATCAAAGCTACCATGTAATTTTGCATGCACAAATTCTACTCTCTCAATATCACTCTGAATAATTAATTCATTGACTCGTCACACTCACCCATACTTTCATTTTATGTTCACTTAATTGCTTATATAGCATATTCTGAAATCAGAAGGTCGTGGTTGTTTGATAGCTTAACTCATGCATATGAATACCTTTTCACACAAATATTTTGTCATGCTGTTAATGTTCTGTCACATTAAGATACAGATGAGTCTGACCAGATACCAGCAATGATACAAAAGTAAGTTCAAGATTTTGTAGTCAAGCAATTCAGAAAGTTATTTAAAGTTAATTGGCAAGTCATTTAAATGATTAAACAAAATTTGTATCCATCTAGGGATTTGCTGTGCTGCCATTTCAATTTATCTCTGCATTTTGGTCTGAATGACTGAATGAGATCCTCAGTATTTAAGAGTAATCATTAAAGATAAACCAAAAATCTGAATTTGTCTTTAAATTTTTGTTTAACATTTTAATATATTTCTGCTTTTAACTTATCTTGTGTTCTCGGTGTCCAGTTTTTGCCTAAAGTTACTTGGGTATGACAATTTTTTAAAAATTCTTTCCTAACATCATGTCCCACAGCACCTTTAGATACTCCTTCATTTGGTGTTTTGTTAAAGGGGACATATTATGCAAAACTCACTTTTTTTTGTATTTCCATTTGGGTCTCTACTGCTCCCATAAACACTCCAAGCACGAAAAAAAAAACTTCCATCCATTTTCTGTGAGTCAACTGAAAGATTTTGGTGTCAGGAATTATATGCTTCTATGAGCCGTTTGGACGCTCCCCCATTGTGATGTAATAATGGGGAAATTTGCACAGAACCACCCCTCACCTGTTGAGCCCCCACCCATTAGATTAGTTGAAGATCTGCCATTTTTTGTCTGTTGGTTTTAAAAGCACGCATAAGACGCCAAGCGCTATGGCTACAGGCAAAGGCAAGTCACTCATGAAGTGTTGTTTTCATCTTGCTCTGGGTCCGACTCAGGGTCGAACGTATAGGGCTGGATAGCGCCTCTGTTTCACGCAGTGTTGGCGTGGGGTGGGTGGGGTGTGGCCAGCAACAGCTTATTGGCATAAAAGTGACAGAACCCTTAAACGGCTCATTTTGAAAGAGACTGAAACTGTCAAGAATAGAGCTGGTGAAATCTCTTTATGTGAGAGAGATTTTGTCCAAACAACTTCATTAACATGTTTTGTACAGCCCTTAGACCTATCATAACTAAAGTGAGTTTTGCACAATATGTCCACTTTAAGATGTGGATGAGAGTCAATAACCTCTCATAGGTGTGCAACTGGGTTCAGATCTGGTGAGTGCGAAGGTCACAGCATGACTCGTACATTTTCATTGTCACCGAACCATTTAGTGGCCCTTTGTGTCTGTGGATGACTCATTATAGTACTGGAAAAAAATTCCCACTCCCATCAGGATAAAAAGTTTAGTCATAGGAGCAAGATGAATGTCAGAATAACTTTGGATGGATTTGCAGTGATCCTTTCCTCTGCAGTGACAAGTGAACCCAAACTATGCCAGCCAAATGGCCACCACGCCATAACACCGAGCTACAGACCCTCTCACAGTAGGGGTCCAGGATTCAGGCCTGTACCTTTCAAATGTGCATCTGTCCTTCTAATAAGAGATTTATGGACTGCAACCTTACTATTCTATCTATTGTGGATGGTTCTTGCTGACACAGTCTGATCACATCCTGCACTGAAACTCTCACTCACCTGAGGAACACTTACTCTTCAGTTTGTCTTTCATATCACACTAATGAGCATCACACTCAATGAATGTGCACTTTCCCAACTTCCAACACTTTCTACTGATGCTCCTACTTCTTATAGATTTAAATGCGGAGGTCTTTTTAGTCACAGCTCCTATTAAAACACTGGCCAGTTGAGCAGTCTTTGCGACTGAAGCTCCTGCCGTTTGTGTCCCGGTAATGAGCCTTCTATCCAAGTCACTTCTTTTCTTCTTCGCATCTAGATCCTCTGAGCCCGCTCAGCATTCTTTGGCATGCCACAGAGCATGGTAGGATATTAATTGCGTAATTAACCACTTGACTTGACTAGACTAGACTATCCTGCTGCACAACTGTCTGGATATATACTCTGTGCATTTATTTGTGTATTTGTAATCTGTGCATTTATTTCTGTATTTGTACATCTACAGTCACAGATATAAGGTGAAGATTTTTTGCATGTATGTAAGTAAGTTTGTACATATGTAATGTATGTGTGCGTGCGTGTGTGTGTGTGTGTGTGTGTGTGTGTGTGTGTGTGTGTGTGTGTGTGTGTGTGTGCGCGCGTGCATATGGTACTCACAGCCATCATAGATATCTGTAGGGATGTGCACAGCCGTATGGTTGTAGGAGATGAGGCGATTTTTAAATGACGGGTCCTCTTTAAATTCTGGCCTTATCCTCCCTTGTGTTTCGTTTGCTTCAAGCTGCAGGTGAAACAATTTGGATGAAAAAAAAAAGCTATTGTGCTTTACTTTAAAGCATCAAATGAATTACTGAATGAATGAATTAGCCCACACTTGGGCAGCCAGTCAGAACAAAGCTCATTTACATACAGCATATTCAAGGGATACATTTGGAAAATGGCAATGTCAAAATAAATTATGGTACATGAAGTCACACAGATGTCATAAATAGATCTCAGAGAAGAAAAAAATACAATAAAGTCAAAGATTTTAGCCCTTAAAGCACTAAAGAAAGGAAATGGTACTGACACAAATCAGACATTTCTGTGTACGACGCTAACATGCCGGTGTGAGAAAGGCAAAAATGGTGTTCAGTATATGTGAATCTGCCGGACACTCATTAACTACTCAGAATAGCGCTCACACTTCCTAACTAGACACACTCCGGCTGCACATCCTCCCCACTCCTCAGTCTGTCTCTGATTCAACGTCAGCGCTCCCCATGTACTTCTCCTTCCCTCTATGCTAATTGGCAGGTGTGATGTATGGCGTCTGGTGAGAGTGTGTTCTCTAGACTGTGCGGTCAGAGCGGAGGATATGCTCCGTCTTCCCGGCAATTCTCCTCTGAGCTGATGAGCTGAGATCCATACATCATCAGACCAGTAAGAAACGACAGCTTGACTAACGAGCAGGGAGTGTCCGCGATATGTAATGTAGCCTTAAAGGGACTATATCATGGCAAATCCCATTTTCTTCATTAAAACTAGACTATGCTGTAGTATCTGGGCAGTAAGTAAAACAGTAAAGCTGAGTGAAGTCAATAAAGCTTCAAAATGTGGCAGTCACTCTGCTCACAACCCGATTTGCTCCACATTTGGAAACTGAAGCACAAAGACATTTTGAAATTCTTTGTTTTTGTGATGCAACACTTCTATTGTCCTGTTCCATCTGCAAAGGTTTAGCCCACTCATTCATGCTGAAATTATTTAGTCCAGACTGCTTTTTGAAATGAAGCTTAATATAAGGCCAACCAGATCAGAGGCCATTTACATACATATCAATCTAAACAGTATGATTAAAAAAAGTTGTTCGATTTTAAGGGAAAAGGAGACAGTAAAAACGAATTGGCACAAATTGTTTTTGGCACATCCACCCCACAGCATACGTGGAAAAAATAATTAAATACAAAAACTAAATAAATGTATGACATGGGTCCCTTTAAGGAAAAAGGACTCAAGCTTTGAGCACTACAGAAGGACTCTGTCACTTTGTCACTTTTTTTTATGACTCCAGCAATTACCGGTGCTAATTAGATTTGCGCCAATGCGCCACGGGATCTCAGGTGGATTTTGGGAAGGCATTTTGAGCTGCAGTGAGAAACACATAGCACACAACAGACTGAAACAGAAACATTTACTTACATTGTCCTTGGCATTGTAATAGACTATCTCTTCATCCTGTATGGGGAAATAAAACACAAGCCTTTACCATATTGGGCTTCCGTTGAGGACAGCGTCCCTACTGAGTATCTCATGACATTGATGTGCTATCCCTGCCAGTCCAAGCATGTGGATAGCTGCAGACTGTGCAGGTGACAGAAGTCAGAGCGGCCCTCCCCTGCACAATAGCTTTACACATCATATGCATGAGATTACAAGGCCAAGCATGTTAGTTGTTGCTATTGTGATAAATGACTTGATACACTTTTAATGGGTATGGCAAGTATTTTTATGGCAATGAGCATGTATCAATGAAAAGACCAAGTAACAAGTAACTAATTGGACAGTAATGTAGCTTACTGGGTGTCAGTTCAAATCAACTCCACCAAATTATTAGTATTAATGGCTTCATGTTGTGATACATTGACTGGTCCATGTTTACTGTTTGTTTGGGACTGTTTTTTCCTGTGATCTCTCAAAAATTACTTATTTTATTTAGAAATGTAAAGGCGTCATTGTGTGATGCCATAGATGAACTATTTTTGGTTCTCTAAAGAATTTTTCAAGAGATTGTTAAAAGAGCCAAACTTGTAAATGAGATGTGGATAATCTTTTTAAAGTTGAAAGAACCTCCACATAATGTAATTCACTTTTCCGCTTTTCCGTTATGCGAACCTTAAAAGGTTCTTCTCATTTACAAAATAAGTTCTTCGGGGAACTATAATTGTTCTTCTAAGGCATCACTCAAAGCATGAAAATATAATTGTAAACAGTGTTAGGAATTTTAACTAGACCAATTTTAACTAGGAGCTTGATCTGGTTGAGGTCAGGACTCTGTGTGGGCCAGTCAAGTTCTTCCACACTGAACTCATCCAGCCATGTCTTTATGGAGCTTGCTTTGTGCACTGGGACACAGTCATGCTGGAATAGAAACGGTTCTTCCCCAAACTGTGTCCACACAGTTAGAAGCTTGGCACGGTCCAAAATGTTTTGGTATGCTGAAGCATTACGACTGCCCTTCACTGGAAGTAAGAGACCACCCGAATTCAATAATTAAGAGGTGTGTCCTAGTACTTTTGTCCACTTAGTGTACCAATACCTTAAGGCACTTTCTCAAAACAACAAGACTAGATTTGGGCTTCCCTGATATAGATGATATATCACCCAGCACTATGTGATACATATCATGTTTTGTAAAATATCTCACGGTACCGTGAAGTTAAGTTTTGCCACGTTGCCCACAATCACAAAGATATGAATTTAATATGAATCATAAAGAACACTGGCTGTAACAGTATAGGCGTGTACAAAGAGCATGCATTCATTTCCACATAGGCCTTGTCACACTTATGAAATTTTGGAAACATGAATCAATACAGATAACGATTTCATTGTATTTTTTGTTCATTTTATGCAGCTAAAATAAAAGCAGGTCCAAAGTTCCTAATGTGGCTGATACGCTATCTTGCTGCCTCTTGCTATCTTTACACTTCCTGAGTACAAACCTCTCGTGTTTTTTTAATAGAATTTGCAAGCTGCTTCTTTTGACACAATACTCATTCATTCATTTATACTCTGAGACATTTATCCTAACTAGGACCACGGGGAGTCATGGAGCAAAAGACACTCTGAGAGAAACACTCTGAACAGCCCATTGCAGGGTAATTTTGACACAACATGACTGTGAAAAATAACCACGGTCAGCTAAAATAGTTGCGTTTTAGTATTTATTGTGACAGGCCTGTCTCTGTGGGTTTGTTTGAAGTGTCTGAAGTAAGAAGACGCCTACAGACGATCTGTAGAATGTGTGTTCAGTGAAATTATACCCTCTGACCTACAGAGGGAATGTGTGCAGCGAAATCAGATCCGTGAAGCTGCAGTAAACCTATATATGCACACATGCATAACATCAGTGCCTGGCCTAACATCAGTGCCTAACCTCATAATTGCTCTGCAGAATGAATGGGCACAAATTCCAGCAGAGACTCCAAAATCTTGTGGAAAGCCCTCCAAGAAGTGTGGAAGCTGTTCCAGCTGCAAAGGGGGGACCAGCTCCATATTAAAGTCTATGGATTTGAATGTAATGTCATTAAAGTCCCTGTTGGTGTAATGGTCAGCTGTCCAAATATTTTTGTCAATATATTGTATTTACTGTACAGTGGAAAATGTTAACAGGTATTTGGAAGATGTCTGATACAAACCAAATTATTCTTGATCAGTAAAATAATGAATTTGAATTTGGACCAAAAGATGCACCGTAAAATGAGGTGAATGATGAGGCAAAAAACTAAAGGGGGACATTGAAACGTTCTGTTTAGCGGCAGCCTTTTTTATTAATAATGCAGTGTAATATCTTGATCAATTACTTACTGCAAACTCATCCTTCCATTGATGCTCCATCTGGGAGGTTTCTGCAGCAGCTGCCAGAGCCTAAAAAATGAAATAAAATCAATTATACACTCCTTCACTGAGTTTAATTAAGCGCTCAATTCGAATAGAGAAAGTGCTGAACACATGTCACCTTATGCTCCATTTTGCGAACCAAACTCGTTGGTATTAAATTAATTGTTTGCCATGTTATCCCTCACATTCTATAACACCCGGCAGAATTATTGCTCTCTTAGTCATGAAAGCTGTTGTATGAATGAACATCCACCGCTAATGTGACGCTTTTTGAGGTCCAGGAAAAAGCGCCTGGCGTGTTTCAACTCCTCTGCAGTGGATGGTGGTATATGGAGTCCTCGGTGGCTTATTCGCTTAACTTTCATTCCCTACTAATGAGCCATCAGCACTGCGGATCTATGCAACTTGTAGACAGCTTGAAGGTAAAAAAAAAAAAAAGGATAGTGATTTGACAAGGCAACGAGCTCTCTCCCAGAAAGAGCAAGGAACTGAAGCATGGAGGCTCAGTCTGGAAGATTTCAAGCAGACAGGGAGAACAGGGCGGTTGATATTATATTAGAACCTTTAGCTCATGGTCCTGTCATGCACCTATCCAATCTGTGGAACACACGGAACACCACTTTTCCCTGAAGCGCAGTGGCTAACGCAGTAGCTAATGGCTAACGCTGTGACAGTGACCACGTTACAGCCACCCCATTAAAATCCTGCACAAAAAAAAGGTACATACTTGTCCCTTCAGCCCAAACACAGTCGACAAGTCAAGACACAACTTGAGCCAAAAGTTTGCTCCTTTAGTTTTGCACTAAAGTTATAAGTCTAATATAGTTTACAAGTAATGGAAGTTTATGTCACTTAAAATATTAATGGATGAGACAGGCTTCTACTGCTTATGGTAACTGTATAACTTCTGTTCCCGGCATGCCTACATTTTTCTGATCCTGTTATGGGAACAACGTGTGCATAATTGGATGGTTAAGATATAAACAACATGGTTTACATGCTCGGTTCTAGAGAAACCTGTCAAGTTGGAAACGGACACCAGATGTCTATAAAGTTAAATGCCTTTCAAAACACCTCCCATAAGTTGTTACAATAAATGGATAGTTTTGCATTAGTTTTGCAGAAGTTTTCAGATGAAACCTTGGCCTAAAACTTAATTCGTTGATGGCAGAGAGGTACATCCAAGATGTTCTATAGCAAAATAGGACCAAAACTCTTAATTGTCCACAATTTTACCATTATCAGCTTCACATACAAAACTCAGAATATGTGTAAGTTTACTTGTCATCTTAGAGAGCATTTAATGGCTTTATTCATGATGTGATATTTAAACCTTTTTAGTACCACTTGAGCAAAAAATCTAACTCAGTAAGTTTCTTTATAGTGACATGGAGTTTGATGTGGCATTTCACACCAAGCCACTCTGAATCACTGTGTTTACACCTCAGTGACAGAAGGAATGGATGGATGGAATTCTCCTCCAACACTCATCCATCCATTCATCCGTCCATTATCTAAAATGCTTATCCTTAACCAGGGTCGCAAGGGCGCTGGAACCTATCCAAGCAGTCATAGGCCGAAACACCCTGGACTGGTTGCCAGTCCATCACAGACTCCTTCAACAGTCGGCTTCAGGTTAATCAAACTGTCCTTGATTTGGAAGGACAGGTTTTATATAAACTGACCGTTTCCATTTTCCAAACTATTGCTAAAATCACATTTTAAAACATGTTACTGCAAACCTAAAGGCTAATGTGTACGAAAATCCATTAAATACATTTGGAAAAGGTTCATAGTGTTACTCACATTCACCGACACACTAAAGTGCAAGGTGCGATCAAAGTGGTTACATTTGGAATGGCGTGACAGCATGGCGAACCCCCAATGTTCCTTTCTATTCCAGCCAGCTCTGGAATGTTGGAAGGAGGCCTGGGCTGATGTTTAGAAATATGAGCAAACAGGATCATGTGGCCGAGCTGCCAGACCAGCGTTTGCCTTAAATAAACACGGGTCTGCTGGACGGCACGTCTGCTGTCCACTCTGGCACATCAGCTGTAGGACCAGCAGGTCCGCAGGAGAGCACATACCTGCAGAATGGCAGGCACGGCTGGCTTGGTCACATGTTAACTGCAAACAAACACTCGAAAATAAAAACGTTTTGGCAATCATGTTGTCATCACATTTAGGTGTGAACTGGGTAGAAGACTCTAAAACTGGGATTGAGACATCTGATAGTGCTTCAGAATGCTCTTCAAGAAGCCCACTGAAGCAAATGACACGGTGACACCACTTAAAATGACTTATGGACCACAAGTGTGAAGTCAATTTGGAGAGCAGTGCTGTCAGGCTTTGTTCACACAGCACAAATCTGATTTGTTTCTTAAATCTGATTTTCAGATAGTGTGTCCACGCTGGTGACCAAATCTGATTAATATTGTCACTCTAGTAGCAAATACACGTTAGCTGTCATAGTAATATTGCAATGGGAGAAGTTTTACTCAGGAAGGTGGGTTAAAGCAATTTTCCAACAAAATGTCCATAGCACATGAGATAGGAAATCGCAGAGTTGCAGGGAAGGGAAGGGAGTGGTTATTTGATTTACGCACTGCCAAGACACTAAAAAAGTTTGGCACCATAGAGAGGAAATTTAAAGCCAACAGCCAACATTGCTGCACATCAAACTTCACTTGAGGAAGCACATTACATATCAGCTTGATTTGGGACACAGAAAATACAAGTAAATGTCCATCCAGGCTTAAGAAAAACTGTGAAAACCTTAACCATGGTTCAAATTACAGCCGCCCCCCCCAAGAGACAAAAATAGCAATTGGGGGGGTTCTTAACAGTGTACAATGAAGGCAGTACCCCCCAATTATGGAGGGGTAATTCACACTCTGTCCTTAACCCCATGACATGGTGGAATATTTACCATTAGGGCAATTGTCACAGGACTAATGTAACTTTTTTTTTTTCGGTGTGTTCTTTTGCACTTAGTAAAACCATTGAAATCTGACACAAGGATGTACAGTCCATAAAAATTTCTGACAGAGCAGACCGAGATGGGACTGAAACCCCTCAGAAACATCAGCAGTAATTACATTAACCCACTTCACCACAGAAACCTAATCCCATCCAAATGGTGTTATAGTAACGACAGCCGTATTTGCGAGATGGCTAGGGCACAGCAGTCAAGATACAAGTTTTTTGAAGTACATTCTGGCAAACAAGAAGAGTCGTGCACTGAATTAACAAAATTGCACTAAATCTGACACGTCAAACTGAGTCATATGTGTTAGTATATGCTAGGCTTGCGCCAGTAACAGAGTCCAGATAACTCAAAGGAACATAACCGTGATGAAGCTCTAACTCACATGCTATTACTGCTTGTTCCAGTGTTTGCTCTGAGGTTAGGAACCATCTGCTGGAAGAAAATGTGTTGCTAATACTATTATTATTATTATTATTATTATTATTATTTTGTTATTATTATCATCTCTCAGCATGCATATCTCCTCATATAAAACATTATCAAATGGATATACTACCACTCATACCTCTTCTACTACCGCTAATAATGATGCAATGTCAATTAATCAGAATGCAAGTGTGAGTTTTTATTCAGTTCCATTTTGACGGACAACTGACATGACAATGAATTTCAGAAGTGTTGAAAGCAAACGAAAGAAAACCAAACAACTGAAAGAACCGTGACTACACTAAAGAAAAGACCAAAAATCGGAGGACCAGGAACAAACTCGCAAAACTGGAAAACCGGATACAAAGATCAGGAAACACAAAGCAAACACATGAACATACAGCCACAAAGAATGAGAGATGACAGGGCTGAACAAAGGGGTGTATACAGACTAAACCAAGGAACAGCTGCACAAGACTACAATAGGAGAGATAATAAACTAAGATCAAGTGAGGGGCAAGACAGAAGGCCAGATTAAGGGCAGAGCAGAAAAACCACAACAAAGGTCCATGACCAGAGACACAAGGGAAAGTAAACAAGGAGGGAAAACAGACAGAAACGAGGGCAAGGAAGGGCAGGATGTTGCAAATAATAATAGCATCTTCCGGCAGTCTCGGTAGCTTTTAGCTTAGCCTGACTGTGTGAGATTGACAGTGGTTTTCCAGAGAGCTGAGGCTGTTTCGCTTGATGTAGGCATGATATCCGCAACACCGAGCACGTTAAACCAGCACAGCTCAACAGCTGCATTTCTAATGTGTCTATAAATGCGGCTTTAATAGAGAATCTCACCCGGCATGTAGAAGAGTGTCCACATTAGGGAATACTAGTCAAGCTGTGGTTTGCATGAAACAATAGTGTTGCTGTGTTTTTGAAGTAAATCAATAAATGGAGCTTTAAGAACAGATAGTAAATGAGTTTTTTGACACCGCTGGGGGTTGTTACCATGGTAACTCATCTATCAGTCACTGGGCACAGGCCTGGGATATGCCAAAAAAAATTGGAGAGCTGCACCTCTGAACAAAGCCTGATTTTCTGAGCTTTTTTTGCAAACAACTGTGCTGTTCAGCATAGATCTCTTAGAACACTTGATACAAAGATGGCAGAACTTTATACATGTTTTTCTAAATTACTTTTTAATTGAAAAACCCTTAGTAATACCAAGCTTAAGGTGAACATGTTCTTATCAGCTAAAAGTACTTCTTCATCTACAGACATTTTCTACACCGCTCTAATAAACACACACGTACGCACACACACACACACACACACACACACATGCACACACACACACAAACTCAGACACTCTGGAGCTGGGGTTCTGGGCTGATATCCAACAGTCTCCTCACCTCCTCTGCACAGTCTGGAATAGACTAAAAATACACAGCATCATACTCTCTCTCTCTCTCTCTCTCTCTTTCTCACACACACACACACTCACATAAACGTATACACTTACTCCTGAAGGATCTCTGTATGCATAAAAGACAGCAGCAGGGAAAACAGCATTTAGAATACAGAACACTAATGATATATGACCATAAAAACTAGGGCCGGATCCCAAAATTTGCTTGCTTGAGGTGCTGGCCAAAGCATATACTACTGAGCATTGAAAATCTGTTACAATGCCAATTCTTGGTCCTTTGGACAGAATATGCATCAGAAATTATCATTTTTTATCCTGACTGCAACCAATTTCAGTCAGATGCACAGTTGAAAAAGAAGTTGAAAAATCTGTGGCTTTGTGAAAAATTGTAGAAAATATATCTGATCGGCTTCACACAAAACGCAGAGTGCAGAGAGACACATAAACACACATAGGCACCGCCAACATAGTTATTTTTTATTATTTGATTGCATTAAATATCTCTTTGAATATAATTAAATACATATTGGGCATATTTAACCTTAAACCTATACTTAACTTTAGATCGTGCCACACCGTGTGCCACATGCGTTTCATGAGAGATGAGCCAAAATCACTTGAATGACCTTTATTCTCCTATAATGTTACTGAAGATGTGAAGTTTTCTTACTACATCAAAGAAAGGCAAATGAGGAAAGACATGCACCTGCATTTTACTATATGGGTAAACAGGCAGATGTGAGTGATGCATGTTTGTATGTTAGACAGTTTGTTATCAGTGTAAAAGGTTTGCATATGACACCCAGTTCAACTCACCAGAGACAAATTCACAACATAGTAAAACTACTAACATCAAGAGAAAAAACATGAAGGGGTGAATTCATTAAATCCTAACTTTATAATGGCACTTTCTAACACCATCTTCACTGAGACGCAGCGAGAAAACTGGTGTACTAATCCTGACATCCATAAATCACATCAGTGACAAACAGTCTGTCACTGCCATAGTGACCGCTACCATGATAACCTCACATGTTGTTCCCTGACTGCAGGGAATTAGGATGGAAACCCAGGCTCAACTATGTCCTCTGCCCATTACAGAGATAACAAGTAGTGAAAGATAGGAAATAATCAGTATATCTATTCAGGTGCACATTTGCACATTAAAAGGGCAGATCAAGGCTTATGTCAAAATAATTAGTCAGCCCAAGGGGAAACCGAACATGCTCATTTGACACAATGGATCTTTCATCAGTCCTCGTTCAACTAAATATCTCTCAGCACATTTAACAGGAGACCAGAAGCAAAAAAAAAAAAAAACGGAGGTGATCTTGGGTAACCTCACTGTTCATGGGTTACTTAAAAAAAGTCTGTGGAAATGTGCTTACTTTTAAATACACTAGCAAGTTTTTTTTTTATTTAATCAGCAGATTTAGAAGTCTGTTAAAGAGTGGTGTTTAATAAAAAAGTAGTTTAAAAACAACATTCTTTGGGAATTAAAGGCCTGTGAATGGCTCAGTCTAATGTTGCTAACAATGAATGAAAGTGGATGGCCACAGATTAGCACTGCTAGCAACATTAGGTTTTAGGGTTTAACGGTTCCCATCACAAAAAGCAGTTTTCCATGATAATACCATGATTCCCACATTAAACATACTGCAACATACTGCAGTACAATCGTAGGAAATTCCACAATAAATGTGAGTCTTTTTAGTATTTGTACCTTTTAAGACAGTTCAATTGCCCCATAATATTATGGGGTGTGAAGTGAAGTGATCATTTTGTAATATGTTAACACACCACAGCACACAGTGTAAACAGCATTTCTGTGGTGTGTTCATGTATGACAGAATTGTCAATTTTTTAATTATATATATATATATAATTAAAAATAATCGAATTAATTACAAGTTCTGTGATTAATTCATCTAGATTAATCACACACATTTTTGCTTAAAAATATAAATTAATTTTGTCATATGAGTGAATGAATAATCAACATTACAGACTTTCAACATCTCTTTTATTTAATAACTTTTTCTGCACTGTTCATGTGCAGTAATGGACACAGCAATCAAATTTATGACCTGATATGCTGAGGAAAAAAATGCTTTAGAAAGAACAATGATAGAACTAAGTCCGCCAATAAGGTTCACTTTAGGGCAAGGTACATACAATCACGGGTGTTCTGATGAATTGTGCTGCCTTGTTGAAAAATCCTACCGTAGCGCAAATCGACATCAGAGTCTATCGATTCAAGTTACCCTGTTGAAAAATGCTCCCTTCAAGTTTATACAGTTCATACAGTTTATGGTCAGTTTATAACACTGATAATGATGAGAAGTAGGCAAATAATATGCAAAATCAGAGAAAAATATATTTTATTTAAATGAGAAGAGCCTAGATAGATAGATCATTAGAGGTGCATAGAGCCAGTTTATACAGTCGGGTTCTAACACTGAGAAATGCTACCGTGAAGCAGGACACAGGCTACTTCAAATCGTGCGATGCTTCAAGCCTGTGGTGATTTCTGGACAGTGCTGATGTTTCCTAGCCTCAGATAGCATTCTGCAAACTGCAGAAAAAAGGGCATTTTAGAATCAGAATCAGAAAACTTCCTAGAGGAAATTGCTTATGTAATGACTGTAAAGACACAGACCTCAGAGTAGCTACATACACGCATATGCCCTTGAACTGTGCACTGAAGACAGTGTGTATGAGCAAACAAGTACATGTACAGGTCGAAAGTAACCATTAAAAGAGCTTTTAATTAATCACCATAAACCAGTGTCCCGAATGCAGGACAGGACAGATAAACCAGTGTCCAACGCAAGACAGTACAGATAAACCAATGTCCAACGCAAGACAGTACAGATAAACCAGTGTCCAACGCAAGACAGTACAGATAAACCAGTGTCCAATGCAAGACAGTACAGATAAACCAGTGTCCAACGCAAGACAGTACAGATAAACCAGTGTCCAACGCAAGACAGTACAGATAAACCAGTGTCCAATGCAAGACAGTACAGATAAACCAGTGTCCAACGCAAGATAGCACAGAATCCCAAGACCGTGGAACTGCACATGCACAGAAGGGCACGGTAGCACATCTCGATGCGTAGCATGTTTCGACAGAACACCGGACCGGGTTAAAGTCACGTGGTGCGATTAATTGACACCATATGACTGTTCCGGCTGTAATTAACGGCTTGGTTAATTACAGTCGGAACAGTTTGGATTTGTCATTGTCACTTAATTGCTTATTTTGCTATTAGGACAAGACGTTGCTCATTACGGTTCTTTACAGCAGGACTGTTACTTATGAATAACTTTAGCTGTTGTAGTTTAGTGGCTGGTCATAAGTAAGGCGGAGTGATAAAAAGAAGATTCGGTCGGAGGGTCATTAACAGGTGGTACATGAAAGCACGGAATGCCTCTCAGCCAATCACAATGCGAGGTTGAAACAAAGTGTGGCATACTCACTAATGAAGACCATTTCTAAATACCGCTTTAACAAAAATCAGGTTGAGTCATTTTCTTCATTCTCTTCGTCCAATAATCATAGTGAATCACACAGTAAACACTGAATTAGTATGTAGTAAATGTTTAAACACAATAAACCAAGCATTGAAGCTTTTAATCTTAAAATAAGCCAATGAAATGAAAACTTAAATAAGTAATTTATAGTCTTTGCGCATATCGCCGTTGAGTCATGGCAACTTTGTAATCCACTTTGTCTGTGCCTGGGTACGTTTTAATAATCCATTGGGCAAAAAATAAATGAGTCAGCGCTCATATCTCGAGAGGAAACTACAGGAAAAACAGAAGATGATTTAGAAAGAAATAACAATCATAGGACTAGATTACGAAAGCTGGTCATTTTCATTCGAAAACCTTACCTTTATTTAAAATTTATAGACCTTGCATAGTCTACAAAAATTTGAAGTGATGAGGCAAAGTCTACTAGCTTCAGAAAACTGGTATTTCATGTCAATGTGCACTGGAGTGCTGGAGGCTCAGAAGCTGAACTACAGCAGTGCTGGCATGTTCATCACTTAACATGTCTGCCATCTTTCCCCTGGCCAATTCATCAAACTGATTACAGTAAGCACAGCAGAGTAAGTCAATAAACTCAGTGGAGTTCCATCAATACCTTTACTCCAGTTTAATCCCCTAGTCTGGGGAGAGAGCAGGTTATTAATAGAGAGTGAGGAGCTGCAGAAGGGTTGTGTTTTACATGGACACTACATCAACTCACAAATCCACCACCACTGCTTGTCCAATTAGCACACATGCAGTAAACATGAGTGACAAACGAATGGGAAAGCTCGTAAAATCGAGATTAGGGCCGCATTTGCGGGGAAAAGGAAAAGAAAATCCGGCTAGAAATCCTGGTAGGCAGCTAAGAGGCTAAGCCTTTGTAGACGCAAATTCAAATTCAGCCCCAGTATGACTCATTTGAAGTAGAAAAATTCAGACCATCCTCTTAACATAAAGCCTTATATATTCAAAACACCCTTGAAACACAGGGATGAATTACTGAGAAGTGCTCAATGTGTGTGTGTGTGTGTGTGTGTGTGTGTGTGTGTGTGTGTGGAGAGAATGCAGGCAGCAGCAGACAGGAGGGGAAGAGCTCAACCCTGTTGCTGGAATATCACCCACATCAATCCCTAATTATTCTAGCCATGGGCACACGACAGCAGGACAAATGGCATTCCTGGGTCTAAGCTCACACGGACACATTCATCTTATTATAACGCACATTAAGCCCCTCATATGTTAGCAGCACACTCAGCTACCTGCTAGAGGAACTGCCTCGTCTGACAGCCTAA
The DNA here is from genome assembly GCA_037576975.1 of Alestes dentex. Taxonomy (NCBI): domain Eukaryota; kingdom Metazoa; phylum Chordata; class Actinopteri; order Characiformes; family Alestidae; genus Alestes; species Alestes dentex. Next base: position 9,841,626 of record JBBIGA010000018.1, read on the forward strand.
TTTATTACACGCGTATTACGAGAGGATACCGTATGACCAGAAACAAACCTCTTCATTTCCCACAGATAACATACAACCTAATACAACCTAATTCCACCGGTGTGGTCATTACCTAGATAAAAAAGTGTGACCTTAAAATGCAGCCAGTCCATTACTCCGAGACAAAGGCCTAGACAGACAGTGACGTGACAGAGGCTATAAACTAAGCAAGGCCTGAGGTATATTGCTTTCTAATGGGAGACTTTGGCTGAGCACTGTCATTGAGTTACAGCAGTCGGTCATAAATCCTGTTTGCTACTGCTTTCCGGTGCAGAGCGCAGCTTCATAAATGATTCAGATGTGCGTGTCTGTTCACAGATGAAGATGTCCCCTGGCCCGTGGAGGTGCATACAGGGCCATTATTAGATACAGAGATATAGATATGGACCGGCGCTCTGGATTAGGTCTTACCAAAGATGGCATTAAGACTAATATAAAAACCGCTCTACTAGTGTAACTACACAAGATCTGAAGCCTCTAGCTTTGATATCTTGAATGGCAGTGGTCAGTTCGTCAGTGACCTGTTCTATCCATCACATGATGTAGATAACGCTGATAGACTTCAAAACATAAGGCTAATGCAAAATAACCAGTCTTGCAATGAAACTGCATAAGAAAGAAATCTAGCAAAGTGATCTTTCATATGTCAGCAGTCATTAACCTCTTATATATTTGTTCAATTCAATTAAATCCAAGTCAAGCAGGTTTATTGTCATTTCTCCCATTTCTGCAACACGCTAACAGTAATTGGGATTTCTCATTTTTACTTTAGCCTCATAATATTGCGTTGCTTGGTTTACTTTCTTAAGAGTTTATAAGCAATGCACTGAAGTGAAGAGATTCAACTTTTAAAAGTTTTACAACTCTATTTTTTAAATAAAAAAGCAAAAAAAGTATTACAAGGATAAACATTTATTCCTGCTGTTTCATTTCACTGTGTACTGTGTATTAAAGTTGAAATGACAATACGAACCTATTTGACTTGACTTGATTTGACGTGTGGAGTACAAAAGAAAGAAAGAAAGAAAAAAGAAAGAAAAAAACTACAAAACTGTAAAATAAAAACAAAAAAAGAATCATTTAACATCAGATATAACTCCAACTAACTTGATTAATCTCATAAATGTTGTTTATCTGCGTGATGGCACGACACTCAAAGGCTTATGGACAAGATTTAAGGCGGATTGGTGAGAAAAACAAATCTATTCCAGCTTTGGCTGGATCACATGTAGATGAGCCTGTTAAACCAGGAAGAAACAAGAAAAAAAAAAAAACACAGTGGAAAGACCTGTGGCGTGATTGATTAACCGCGAATGCCAAATGAAAGCATGAGAGAGATGCCAAACTGCATTAGATTCTGATGATCAAGAAGTGATGAAGGTGATTCACCTGTCTGAAATAGAGTTAGCCAGCCACCCTCCCAGGCAGCTTTTGAGACTGACCCATTAAACATGGAACATTAATAATGAAAGAAAGCATCAGAGTATGAAACGTTACGGAGAGATTATCAACTGTTGTCACCGCGATAGACTTTAAAATTGCAAATGGGAAATTCAAATAACCTCGTGACCCCGAGGCGCCTGGTAATTATGGAAATGAAAGCGAGGAGAAGAGGTTGTGCTTCTAATACTGCTCAGGCTTCCCCAGGGCTTTCAGGCAGACAGCAGTCTCACATTCATGACTGGATTTCAGCACTGTTTTCCTTTCCCTCGAGGAAGTTAGACGAGTGATCCAATTACCTCCAAGGCATTACATCTGGCTTCATTATTTACAAGGCATAATCATTAAACACAGCAGCCAGCACTAGGCAGGTAATGACTGGGAAAGGGCCCAGTAATCAAAATTATCTCCACACGATTACTGCAACTAACATAACTGAGGAGATGTACTGTAACTTTGTATTAAACAGCTCCTCTTTATTAACTAAGCAGCCACAGCGTCAGGTCATTTACTTATAAAAATGTGATACTGACTGAAGAGACTCTCTTTCTAAGACTACATAGCACATCTCGGCCCTGGTAGTCAAAGAGTCACATAGTAATAGAAGTATTGGTGTTAAAACCTAATATATACTATAAGCATGAGTACCATTTTTCGTACCTAATCTCTATCTTCCGCATCCACAACAAATTAGACATTGTTTCTTTGCAAAATGAATAACGATGCTTACAGAAGTTGCTCCAAAATCTGGACGCTTGTACCGCCATGCTTGGACAGTATAGCTTTATTCACTCTGTACCAGCAACATTTCTCACTAGGGTAGTTTAAACGATTGATTTCATCTTATTTTACTTCTGTTTGAACTCGTTACTTTTATTATTTATTAAGTTAGTTTTAAAGGTTTTATTTGTAAAATATTTTTGTCACTGAATTGCTCATCATTTATACCATTTTGGCTTATGGGTTAACTTATTTGTATTTATCCAGAAAATAAGGTTTCCTTCTCACCATATTTCTAATTTAAAATAAAGGTTGAATGAAATTGAATTTTAATTCAACCTTTATTAAGTGAAGTAAAGAATAATTTCTGGCATTAACCAATTTTTTTTTTTTTGGCATTTTTGATGCATTATTTTATTTAAATGACTGAAAGAAATGTATAATGATGTTGATAACCACTTTACGATAGTGTAATATATAAAAAAGATATGCTAAAAAATGTCCAGCCACCTTTGGGCTTGAGTTCTGACGGGCTGACTAACTCTATTGTAAAATAAAAATAAAAGTCTAAAATATGCATGAAGTCTCAGAGAGAGATCCAGCCATTCCACACCACGATAGCCTTAAACTGCTCAGATCAGAATCACCCGTATACTGTGCTTTACAAAGGGGAGAGAATAATCCACCTCCTAGCGATGTATTGCCCAGTATTTCCTAGCAAGCAAAGCCTTCCATTTCTTCTCATGCCTGCTCAATATCTGATCTCTGCCTGTTACTCTGGACTTCATTTCTGCCGAGCGATTTGGCTGCTTTATGTGGCTCTTCTTGTTTCAGCTTTTCCTGTTTACTGGATTATTGCTGCTGCCAGACAGATTAAACAAAACTGTGCTGCAGTTGGGTTTCTGGTTGTGATCATTACAATATATGCGATGGCCTGCTGAGACCATTCACATGGAGACATTTTGACTTTAGCGTCTTTTTGTGTTGCTTTAAAGACAATATATTATTTTTTAGAATTTTTAGATACTTCTGTCAGAAATCAAGTTATGAAATTTTTAAGTTAACCACTTCTGCTAGGCAGCACATACCTGCCCTGTGGTGATAGTATCATCATTCTCAGTTCCTGGACTGGTTATAAAATAATTCTGTTATGTAGATAATTGATGTAAATGCTCACATCAGGCGTTTCAGTTCGTCTATCAGTGTTGTTTAACCCAAAATAATTCGTTCAAATAACTGGCAGTATTTTTGAAAGTTTGATTTGCAAGCCTGTGATGTACACTATATGGACAAAAGTATTGGGACACACCTGTTTTTCAGGATTTGGGCTAGACCCCTCTTCTTTCCAGTGAAGGGAAATCTTAATGCTTGAGCAGACCAAGACATTTTGAACAACGCCATGCTTTCAACTTTGTGGACAGTTTGAGGAAGGCCCTTTTCTATTCCAGCAGGACTGTGCCCCAGTTTACAAAGCAAGCTCCATAAAGACATGGTTGGATGAGTTCGGTGTGGAAGAACTTGACTGGACCGCACAGAGCCCTGAC
>JBBIGA010000018.1:9853651-9878342 GCA_037576975.1 Alestes dentex
TGCACGCACACACACACACTCTAACTCTCTGTCTCAGTCTGACTCTCTCTTGTGTGCGTGTGCACGCACACACACACACACACACACACCCACACTCACTCTCTCTCTCTCTCTCTCTCTCTCCAGTCACTCAGTCCCCACCCCCAGCACACAAACACACACACATACACACGCACATTCAATAACAATAATCGCTCCCGGTACAAGGGGATAATAATGATATCTCTCTTCTCAAATAAACGGCTCACATTCATTATTGATAAGAACACGAAGGACATGAATAATTCACTGTGACTTACTGTAGATAGCAGGCAAAACAAACACTATTTCCCATACCAGACTAAATCCACATTAACCAGTCCACAACCTCTAAAATGACTGCTTATGATTATTGCATATGTGGTATAGGTCTAGAAAGTAGGTGATGTTGGTTTGTTGAGGGGTGCCATCCCCATTGTACATAAAGAGGGCAGAACATGTCCCCCTTGTTAACCTGCCATATGTACATAGTGTGTGGTGCTGGGTGATGTGGGAGCAGGGAGGTGCTCCCAATAAGCCATCTGGCCTTTTAAAAAAATAACAAATCGCTTTCCAGGTCTAGCTAATCAGACACTGCGTTATAGGACGACTGGAGACTGCAGGTTGCATGTGGCAATTACTTACTTGTGATAACAATGCAATGGTAAGTGAACAAACAGTCAATCTTAATCTATTTTGATAGATATATAAGATTATGTTCAAAATATTGATAGGACAATATACTGTCAATTGGCTCCAAATTCATACAGTTACTCTTGATTTTTAAGGATATACATTTATATTGGATTAAATCTGAAACTGGGACATTAACAACATAGAACACCAACCAACCCAAAACTGTCTTAGTTAACAAAGTTAACATTCTGGTAAATTCTAACAGAGTTTTTGTTCTTTTTCATGGAAAATAAGGAAGTTACGCCAACGGCAGTAAGTACAGTACACAACAAAATGATCCTTATCTTAGTAGTAAAACTGCATCTTTTAAAATGTTTGTAAAGTAGTAGGTCATCTGATTTTGACAGTTATTTTATGTGCCTGGCGAGCTGTTTTGTTTAATATTTAGACATTTACATGGATATGTTGCTTCCAAATGCAGATACATTAGTAATCAGCTTGTATTACTTTGAGTAAAATGATTTACAGTTGTTAGATCATGTGATCAAACCCACATCTAGATCAGGATGCTCACAGTACGTAGTAAGCCAGAGCAGGCATCTGAAATATAAATAAAGGTCAATATCGTAATAACGAATAACAAATGTTAAATCAAGTAGCTCAATCCGATAACATTTTCATTTATGGATGGTTTTAGCTTTCAAACCATGGTGGAAGAAAGAGAGGCAATGAGCTGTCCTGAGTAAAGTGAGAAGCTTTCACCACCACTGAGGTGCGAGGATGCCAGAGCTGCAGGACATCACCCAACGAGTGCGCTTTGTTCTCATCTAACATACTCCCTGGCATTCTCCAGCGGAAGATTTGAGATGCCTCGTTTTGGCTCTAATGCTGAAGTATGCTTCGGACGCCTCAAGAAGCAATGTGCTTCGAGGCATGGAATACAGCAAGAGATTTGTTGGAGATTCGTCCTACAATTGTGAGCCAGTAGTAAAGACGTATTCACAGCCAGTACCTAATTTAGAAGATCCACTCTAAAACTATAGTAGAACTATCAGTCTCACAGAGGAAGGAGCTATCCACAGTGCTCTGAGGCATCTGTTCGTGTTGCTGGCCAGGCGATATTCTGGGCTCAGCACATGCTGAGGAGAACAATAAGTGTCAGACACTACAACTTTGCAAATGCAAAGGCTGTTGGTCTTTTTTCAGTTATAAACATATCTATTAGCAGTCTGAGAAGTGATCCAGCCAGTTTTACTAAAAAGTGTACATTGACAAAAGTTTATATTGACAAAAGTTTTGGGACGCCTGACCATTACACCAATAGGGACTTTAATGACATTGGATTCAAATACATCACAATCTCTGTTCCAGTTCATCCCAAAGATGTTGCATGAGGTCAGGGCTCTGTGTGGGTGAGTGAAGTTCTTCCACACTGAACTCATCCAATGAGTTTTTTTTTTGTCTTTATGTAGCTTTCTTTGTGCACTGGGACACAGTCATGCTGGAATAGAAAAGGGCCTCCTCAAAACGGTGTATCGATACTTACGCTTCGCTGGCATTGAAAATAAAAAGTCTGTAGTCTCATGTAGGTCGACAGTGGCATGTAAGAACATTGGCATGTAAACATTACCATAGTGTTAGCCACTGTTTTGTGTTAACCACCAAATATCTACTCAAGATACCTTTACACTAACCATAACCTCACCCTGAACCTAAACCCAACCCTAGCCTTAACCTTACCCTGCACCTAAACTCAAACCGAAACCTGAGCCTAAACCTAACCCCAACCTTCACCTTACCTAAACGAACTCCCAGCCTTAACTTCAACCCTAAACTGAAACGTAACTGTATTCCTGGGCCTTAACCTAGCACCAAGATTAACCTCACCCCTTAACCTAAACGTATTCCTAATCCTGAGCCAAAACCTAACCCCAAAGTTAAACTAAACCATGAACCTAAACTTAACCCTAATCCTGAGCCTAAACCTACACTCAAAAATAATCTAAACCCTTAACCTAAACTTAATCCTAACCCTGAGCATTAACCTAACCCCAACCTTAACCTCAACTCGTAACCCTAATCTTGGGCCTAAATTATTTCATAATCTAATAATGTTGTAAATCATTTGCACATCTACAGATAATCTATTATGGGCCTGTCCATAAAGTGGAGATGGATTTTGTCCCCTCATTGACCTAAATGGCATCTTTAAACATTTTAATTGTTGTTTAATTCATTCATATATAAAAGTGAAACTGTTTCTACAGTGTGTTTTGTTCAGATGAGACTTGAATTTGAAACAAAGCACTTTTACTGGGCAAGCTCTCACTGTTACAGTCGAGATGAAGTGTATCTAATAAAGCAAAGCTCGACCAAAATAGCCACTGACCGAAAGTATAATACTCATATATACTCAAAACACACACACACACACACACACACACACACACACACACACAGCACAGGCATATACCTGGTGTGTCCTAAGGGGATTTAATAAAGGGAAAACGTGTGTCTCTGTGTGTCTGGTTTTCTCTGGTGCTCCATGGTGTATTTAGCCTAGATAAGTCATACCATTTCACTGTCCGTAACTCGCCTAATAAAACATTTACCAGAACACACTCAGCATGACATAATGAAGTGGCATGACTTTGAATAGTTGTCATTTTCATATCTAACGGATTGTCCATCATCTGTTAGCACCCTACAAAACTAGCTGCTTACAGCACATGGCACAATCTGCATTTGAGCAAAATCTTTCAGTTAAAGGCAGACTTTAAATGCAAGTTGGACGTAAACAGGTCTTGGAGAGAGTGAAAGGGCAGTTTGTAGGGTCTGATGTCAAACTAGGTGTCTTTCCTATGTAATGAGCTCATGCTGTGGGAGGAGTGAGATCTTGAGAGCTCAGCAGGGATGCTGTGTCTCCAGAGCACAAGTACAGGGCAAGTGCTGCCCCTGCCAAAAGGGGTCAGAGGGTGGACACTAGTTATTTCACCTACAGTAGGGGCCATAGAAGGGAATGGCTGTTCAATAATGCATGGCCCAAACAGAGAGGATCAAAAGCAGGCCTTAGACAGCCAGGAACAGAGCCAAGCATCCAGAGCATACTGGTATCACACACACACACAAACAAACAAACACACATACACACACACACACACACACACACACACACACACACACACACAGCAGTGACCTATAATAAAGTTCTTCATCTAGGTAAAATAAATGAAGCCTGGATAAGGGCCTTTGTTAGCTGCCTCACTGTGTGTGTCTGTGTGTGTGTGTGTGTGTGTGTGTGTGTGTGTGTTTGTGTTTATATAAGCAGAATCCTATCCTACATATATATGCAACCTGCTGGATCAGACGCAGCCAAAACCATGTTAAAGCGACGGTTCCCTGGAGAGAAGAACAAGCACTGCACGCTAACTACATCCAAGCTTTCCAGCTGGCTTCATACATGGCATGGCATTAAAACCAGAAATTATCCCTGCTGCTAACCTGTTGCATTCAGCTAGTAGGCATGTGGTGTCCCCCTGCGAAACATTTGGCACTAATCACCTGGGTGCAGAGTAAAAGCAATATGGGTCAGCAAGCTGGCATTGAAAGCTAAAAAACTAGAGTGCGTAGGTTTTAAGAGCAGAAGGCATCGATGAAAAGTTGATAAAGCATGAATAAAACATTAACGCTGTATTTATAAAACATCAGTAAGACATGGAGACGGCTGTGCCTTGCTCCTTGTGTCATGCCCGATGAAGCAAACCATAGAGATTGATCTGCTTACACACACGACCCTAACTCACTGAAAAGGTGCAACACACAGTTAGGGGTTATCAGTGCGATGATATGACCGTTATCATGATCAGTTACATAACAATATATCATTTTGGATATACTGTGGAGGTCAGTGTTTCTAGGAAGAATGGCATGCAATTAAAAAAGACTTCTAGATTACAACCACCATTGCAAAAACTTACTGCAAAAATGGGGATGTCAGCCCATTATCCTACTTTATAAATGACATAATTCACGTTTCTCAAAGTTTTTCATTACCGCTATTAAATGTGGTGTTACTGGTGTTACCATGCATTTTAACAATTTCAACTTATTTACAAACTTCAGGAAAATTTGGTTGGTTTTTACTGTCATCCATTTAGATACACACTATATGACTGAAGGAAATTACGTTTCTTACAGTCCCAGGTGCACAGACAGCACGAAAAACACAAAAAACACACAACATACAACATGAAGACAAAAAGTAAAACAAGACAGTGCAACATACACTCATTTAGGAAGACTGCAGGAGATATACTCTGAGGTAGAGAGCAGCAGATATATATTGAGGTAGTGCAGAGGTAGTACAGCGCAAGAGTATACTGTATATGTTCTCTATTCAGTGTATTTTGTATTTTTGCAGTGTCCTCCAGCCTTGCACTTAGTATCGCTCTGCATGCTGACTGAACTGATTTCAGAGAGTTAAAAGAGAGTCGCAGTAGGTTAGAGTGACCCACGCTCACATGTACAGACACAGAAAACAGAATTTCTGGCCAACAGAAAAAAGGGAATCGAGAGACCCCATCATAACCCAATCACAAAGCAAGCCACACTGAGTCAGAGCATATTGTTATGAGCCATATCAAAAGAATCAGACTACAAAGCCTCATGCCGAGTACCCCCCCTCTCCAACCCCCTCCCGCCTTCTCTCGCACGACAGCAATGACACACATATCTAAGCAACACACAGCATAATATATACTCAGCCACGGGTTCAAAAGGAGTCTCTAGCATTTTATATGTGCTTCCACTTCCCAATAAAAGCTTCCTTCCATGCTGAGAATTGCACAGTGGTCTCAAGTCAATTGTGTCACATGTGTTGGTTTTTTTTTTTTCACACAGTGGAGGGAAAGAAAAACATTTCAGTTAGGGATTAGACAGTGTTCCGATTCAGAGGTTTTGCCAGTTCTTTCTAAAGCTAAAGCGTCAAGTGAGTGCACTATTACTGCCCATTCCATTATCGCGGAGCACCCAGATATCACATGTCTTACAGTCTGCCATCGTTTGAAAGTGTCTGTTTCCTCACAATCAATAACCGTGCCAGTTCTAGTGTTCTCCGACTGGGGGTTTAGATTATGAGAGCGTGACAAGGGGAAAACAAATTGCTTTTGCCTCATATTTTATTTCTAGGGCTGCATGACTGTGACCAAAAAAAAGCAAACTTATCACATTAATCAGAAATGGCAAGCAAAATTACACATGATTTTTCAAGACTGCTTGAAATCAGGTAGCATACTTAAGTAGCACAGCAAACTTTTTTTTTTTTTTTTTAGGAACATTCAGTTCCACTTTAGTGTATTACAGTATAATGCCGTTTCATGATCTGGAACATCAAACTGCATAGTAGAGGCCAGTATGACTGAGAAGCTTTAATGTCTGTTTAATGCGCTATGAAGCAGAGGGGGCTAATAAGGTGTTATCATTATTATGATAAATTATGCCAGAATACACTTTACTGGGTACTCTGCAGGCATTGACGGCCCCTATACAACACTAGCCAACTGGCTGCTTCACAAAACATTTTTACATTTACGGCATTTAGCAGACGCTTTTGTCGAAAGCGACTTCCATTCCCTAACTACAGGGGGCACTCTCTCTGGAGCAACATGGGCTTAAGGGTCCTGTTCAGGAACCCAGTGGTGGTATACTGAAGGTAGGGTTTGAACCCATGACCTCTTGGTCCAGAGCTAAGTATCGTACCCACTAGGCCCCCACCACCCTCAATTATAAATATTGAGACTTTGACTGGAGAATCTGTCAATATCAACCAGTTTTGTGAAATTTTGCTCCGGTAACATTAACATACACGTTGAATTTAATGAAAACACATTGTTCTTGTAAAGCTTCTATCTAGCTTTTCAGTGTTTTAACCATGTGTCTGGTTTGCTGGGGCACTCTTCCTGTTCCAACTTCTTAGCAGGGCAAATTAAGTTACATGGACTGCTGCTCACAACAAAGCAAACCAAGGCCCTCGAAGTGACAGACTGCTAAATAAACCAAGCAGGACAGCGGCAGCCCATGATGACCAGCTCCAGACCCTCTGTAAAGAACACAGCCTGACACTGAAAAGGAATAGGATGAAGCAGCCACAACAACATCAGGCTGTGCTTTTAAAAGAGACCAAAAATGGAAGAGAAACATGGGGGTCATTACTGGGACAAGAGGAAAGACGAGGCAAACTGAGACAAGAGGGAAATGACAACATACTGCAAGCTCTTATCAAATGAAGTGCTGCGAGCTAGGAAGGCTAGGAAGGAAGGGAAAGCAAAGATTAAGCAGAAAATAATATTAGCAAGTACAAAATTAATTTCCCCAAAACAGCTGGTCCAGAAATAAGGAGAAAATACGCTCTAAAATGCACAGGCAGCACAGAAACGCAGAGCAAATGACATCCAAAGGCAAAACCGGAGCTGGAACAAGAGAAACCGACAGAGTCCGAGTCCTTAAGCCACTTGAACCGAGATAGAGGGCATGAAGAAGAGAAGCATGGGTTTAGAGTGCTGGTACAATGATCTTGCATGAATGGTATGATGCATCACACAAATTAAAAGATGCACCATTAGCAAATCTAGAAACAAAGAAACAACAGATTTAGGTACCAAGAAGGGCTGTGTGATGACTAAACATCATAATGGGTTTCATTTTACAAATGATCAGAAACCATGCTAAACATGCCCTATGTAAAAACATACTTATTAAAATGAGCAGTCCTAATATCTCATTGACTGCATCACATTCAAAGCTATCCTCAACATATATCTGTGCTCAGTATTGGCACACGCATGACTCCCTCACAACAACTGTACTGTATTAATGCAGCAAGTCACTAAAAAACGATTGTGCTGTTAACAGTATCACCTTGGACTACTGTGGGCTATTTGGACTTCAAGTTAGAGCTACCACAATTAGTTCTAAGTGTGGAAGCTGAAAACCACTCCTAACATAGAATTGTGAACTTCTACTAATGTCTTAGCAGTACTATAGTGAACAAACAAAAGACTTACAAATCATTCTCCAGCAAAGTTATTTTTGTGTATTTTTACTGTCTGGCTTTCATGCTATTGATTGATCGATCATTAAAATATCTGGTAAAGGACTACATTTCCGACCAACAATCGACAATCAATAAACAATCAATAGTGACAGTAATTGCAGAAGTGAATCCTTGGACGTGGTTCAAGGTAGATCAGCAATGTTTACATCCAAAACATTTACATTTGCTACATTTGTAAATCTGGGTCATTTTCTTAACTAATAAAAGCACCCACAGGAAAGTCACCAATGAGTGTCTTTGATTGGTCAAGATGTCCACTCCTCAGAATAAAGAAATTCTGTGATTGAAAAATGACCTTCTGGAGGCACACTGCAGCCTTCTGCAATAATAGAATTGCACAAGCCCACAATTAAATAACCTAGGCATGGTCCTGAAACCAGTATTCACCAAAATTAGATTTCATTTATAAGACAGAATACAATCAGACCAAACACTGTGTGCCCACCAACAAAGTATTTGACTACAAGATTTAACAAGGTAAAAAAAAAAAAGTACAGGAGCAACAGGACACAACATACACTGTGTATTTTCAGTTAGGTGAAATGGAGTCCAGTCTGATTCACAGTAACATGAACTAGCAAAGTATTCATGATTATGGAATGGAGAGACATGGAAAGCACTGACAGCATCCAAGAGACGGAAGTGAATAGAACTTGATGTAAGCTGTGTATTTATAGGTTTGGTCATTTTGATTGACAGGACAGCTTAAGGAATATCTAAAAAAAAAACTCCACCTAAACTATTGTTCGAAACTCCAGCTTGAAACACCTCTCTCGCTTTAAGACAGATCAGAGTGATGGAGAGATGATCCCAGAGGCTTCCCTGTCTCTCACCAAAACACGACTGGACATGTGACGGATGGCCTGCGTTCAGCCACACCTCTAAATAAACACCTCTCTGTAACCTGCATCCCCACAAACACGATTAAACAGCCAAAATACTCACTGCCCCACAGCCCTGATCGTTTCACAAACCCCTACGGCATGCCAATGTACTGGAGGTGTAAAAATGCACTGACACGCTGTGATGCATCTGTTTGAAGGTAGCAACACCAGTGCATCAATTTCAAACTGTAATAATATTCAATAAAATATGAGCTCATTTTTTCCAGCCCAAGTAAAATTCTAAGTCCATATTTATACCTACTACTAAAAAAGCTTGGTGCATTGTTTTTACTGTATATAAAGCACACCTGTGGAAATATTCATTCATTCATGCTATAGCTAATTCCATAAGTCATGGATCATAGGGCAGAGAAACACTCTGGACAGGTTGTCAGTCTAAATCTGGACTAGGCTCCTTATTTCCAGTGACGGGCAATATTAACCTTTCAGCATACCAAGACATTTTGTACAACGCCATGCTTCCAACTTGGTGGACACAGTTTGGGGAAGAACCTTTTCTATTCCAGCATGACTGTGTCCCAGTGCACAAAGCAAGGTCCATAAAGACATGGTTGGATGAGTTCGGTGTGGAAGAACTTGACTTTCCCGCTCAGAGCCCCGACCTCGACCTCATCCAGCACCTTTGGGATGAACTTCGATTGCAAACCAGACTTTCTTGTCCAAAATCAGTGCCTTAAGAGTGGAAGCTGTTAGAGCTGCAAAGGGGGACCAACTCCATTTTAAAGTCTATGTATTTGAATGCAATGTCATAAAGGCCCTATTGGTGTCACGGTCAGGCGTCCCAATACTTTTGCCCATAAAGTGTGTATGAATCCAGAACATAAACATTCTAAAGACAGAACATTCTACATTCTAAAGCACTCAACAAAAGTTTTCATTACTATAACTACGAGCACCATTCACTTTATTCCACCTACTGTGTGACTGAGCAATCTTTTGGCGCTTCACACCTAGTTTTACTGCAAAAGTCTGCCCCACTGACATTTTTTTTCCTTTTGGTTTGGTTGCGTTCACACTGCGATGGCACAAATGCATCACATTACACATGTGGGTGTTTGTTGATGGGTCAGAGATTTAGCAGTGATGCGAGCACCGCACTTTATTAAAACAGACACATAGACAAATATCAACCAATGCAATCTCTGCCTATTCATGATGAGCCAAAATCAAAACTGCATACAATTATTTTACTGGACATATGCCTTTACTGGCAGCAACTTATACTGCACGAACAATACGAGAGTCAATTAAGAGTCAAATGCTGGCAAATTATGTGGACAGGACAACTGAAGAAGAGGAAAGCATTCTCTGATTCCCTTATTTAGAGTGTTCCCACCAGCAATGAACTGTTCCAAGGTTCAGAATGAAGCGAACTGAGACCACAGTTCATTTGCATATTATGCGACCAAGTACAGAGAGTGTTCACACGCTTGTTAAAATGGACTGAACTAAATAAAACATTAAAACATTCTACATTTTTCTTGTAATTAAACAAAATAATCAAGAGGGCATTTGGTTCTCACAAAATGCTAATCCTAGACACACACAAACACACACACACAAACACACACACACACACACACACACACACACACACACACACACACAATCTACCTTTGAGCCAGGGGAGTACTGGGGGAAGCCCAGCCCATCTGCAGTGGCACACACAGCCACAGGCTCTCAAAGGCAAACCATTCATCTATCAGCTGTGCCATCAAAAAGCAATATCTCACACACACACACACACACACACACACACACATTTATATAAACACACTGCACATCTGAGGGCAGCAGGGCAACGGGAGACTGAGGGCTACAGAGTGTTGTCCCTGAATAGTGGTTTCTCACTCAATTAACTTCTACAGTTTTCATTCACAAACGAAGGCCTGAATGCACAGATCTTTAACAAGCATGTCCCTTTTAGACTGTAACTCAGGCATATCGTTTCTCCCCTTAAGCAGTGTGTGTTAGGGTGTGCTTACTGAAATACAGTGTTTATAGTACGTGTTCCAGACAAGAAATATAGATTAAATGGTGTTTGTGCTGATCTTACCTCCAAAGCTTTCGCTCGCTTTTTTAGGAAGTCCTCTATATTCCGGGCCGCGTTTTCCACCAGCCTGACAGCATTGTTAGGTACCAGAGTGAAGTAATTTTGATTATCCATAAAAATCTGCAGGGAAGAAGTGAGATGCATCAGACAATGACACAAACAGACTCCCAAGAGGTGCTCTGCCAAGACTGCCAAGCCCTTTGAAGTGGAACAATTCCAAGCCTGTGGCACGAGCCTTCTGTGGTGGAGAGTCCAGGAGGTTTGTGATTTTCCACATTCCCAGGTGGGAGGGATTGGATGATAGGAATCACACTCTGTACCTTTACAAGTTTCACTCCTTTGCCAGTGAAAACAATGTCATGAGTGTAAATGTCATATGAGCTATTTCTCACTAAAAATCTCTTTAAAGCGAGAAATTATGTAAAAAAAACAAAAAAAAAGAAAGAAATTGTCTAACAATACAATGTAGGTAGAAGGTATTTTCTGCTTTATTGCTTTATTGGCATGTCTTGTTATGCTAGTATGTCTTTTTATTGCTTTATTAGAATGTCTGGTTAAACAATTTTCGACACTGATCTAAATGGATAATATCACGAGCCTCAACTCTTTAAATAATGTTTTTAAAAAGTATATCAGCTTTCGTGTCATGAAAGTAGAATGCTATGGATTAAATGTGCTCTGGTAAGTCTTCCAAAAGCACTACAGCTTTAACAGCACCGTAAGGTCCATTCTTATACTTATATTAATGCTAGGCAACGGTTGAAATTTTTTAATTGTTATACATAAAATTCAATAATTAATTCAAAGCTAGTGTATAGTTCAATTTTATTTTAAAAGTACTGCCTTATGAACACTTTAAACAAATGAGCTTTTTAACAGCAGTGTTCCCTTTAACACAGTTACACAGTTGTAGTTATAATATTTCTAGTAAATCTCAGCTTAAACGCTAATGTAATCAAATCAAATATAACACCAAAGCTATTTGCCACCGCCAGGGCATTAACATTTTACCCTCAACGTCCAGAGCATGGGGCTCATTAAAAAGAGGGAGGGAGCGAGACGTTGGAAGACAGCCGAAATGTAGAGAGCTGCGCGTACTGTCTGTACCATCTTACTGTGATATTAAAGCTGTAGTGCTAATAAGATTTACCAGAGCACATTTAATCCATAGTAGTCTACTTTTATTACACAAAAACACCATATATAACATCATACCTCTAAGGCATCTACTCAGCTCAAATCACAAAGCTCCACTCTCATGCAAGCGTGTATGTGTAACAAGTGCTCCGGTTTTATTTTCCATTGGTTTCTAACCTGAGTGAGGCTCTTTCCTGCGCTGGCTGTGTCTGCCAGAGTGACCAGTTCCTGCTGCATCTGATCCACCCACTCCTTTATCCTGCACAGAAAGAGAGCATTGAGCATGAAGGTGTAAACCAGGGGAGTACACAGGAGTCACAGCTCGGTTCACACCAGTGTTTGGACATCAGATTGGTACAACAAGAGAAAAGACTCACAACAAGAGAAAACACTCACAAATGTGATTTTTTTTTGTAGAGCTGACAATTACATGATGTAAATTATGTCTCTTATGCTATAGAAGTGAAAAACAGAATCATGAAAAATGATAATTTGGCCTATCCCAAAATGATCAATTAGATAGTGTGGCAGGGTGCATTATCCTTCTAAAAGAGGCCACTGCCATTAAGGAATATTGTTCCCATGAAGTGATGTACTCGATCTGAAACGTTTAGGTAGGTGCTACACGTGCTACACAATCACACACCGGCTGTCCATTCAAGATAAACATTATTCCACATGATTAATCAAACCGGGCCATGATAATCGAACCAGGCCTTGATGAATCAAACCAGCCTTCTTCTATCATCCCTTGGTGCAATTCAGACACACCTTGGGTTGCCTTGGTTGTCCATGACCCTGTTGCTGGTCCACCATTCGTCTTTCCCTGGGCAACTCTTGGCAGTGGCGAACCACTGTATGCCAGGAACAACCCAAGAGATCTGCCATTTTGAAGATGCTGTGATCCTGCTGTCTCACCATAATTTGGACGCTATCAAAGTGACTCAGATCATTATGCTTGCCCATTTTCTTCCCTTCAACACATCAACTTTAAGAAGTGACGGTTAACTTGCTGATTAACACACCCTGTCAGGTGCCCGTTTTAATCAGTATTATTCACTTCACCTGTCAATGGCTTTAAGGTAATGGCTGATCTTTGTATATAGATGTAGTGCGAAAAAGAACAGTCACATGTTCTGAGTGAGAACACAAATAACAGTGTCTTTCACAAGTAACTTCTTTCACAAGTAACCGGGCAACAGGTGGAAAAATTGGGATCAAACTTGAAACCCCGGGATCAAACCTGAGTCTTCGCTGCTGTACTCAAGAGGAAGAGGCCAAATCATTGCTCCTCCAACCGAGAATAAGCTCTGATTCCAAGAAGTGGTGAAAAAGGAGCACGTCTGTCTCTCTCACTCGCACACAAACATAGACACACACATACACACACTTCAGTTGCTTGATGTATTTGCAGCGATGGACCAAATGGCTGTTCTTCACATCAAAGTGCTAAAGAGGCAAAAGTTCAGCAGCCCCATTCAGAACCCTTAGATTGGCTCTGTCTGGGGAGGTATGCACAGCATTAGTTGTGCTCGAAATATAGATACGGCAATGTGCAGAATGTTCTGGGCCAGGTAATCTGATGTCTTTTACAAAACGCTCATTAATCTCCTGTGTTTCCATCTCATTAAATGCCCTGCACTGTGGTATATATTTTCTTTTTGTGTCACACAAAAATACAGTGTAAATAATACAGCCGCATATGATTAGAATATTCTAATAATAATTTGGATATTTTTAGTTTCATACATAATAAGACAATTTCATATTATGATTGAATGACTCCTGAAGTATCCACATACCTGCAATGAACAATACATTCAATCAATGGGGACTCCAAAATGTGTCCAATCACAAGATATTAGTTATGCCTGCACAGAAGGCTTTACATGTTTGATTGAGAACCAATATAACTAGGAAGTGGCACAAAATGTGTTCAATCTTGTTTCAATTTCCAATGGGTGAAGCCAATTTTAAATACTAATAAAAAAAAACATCTACGCTTTTTATGTTTAATCTACAACGGCCAAAAACTGTTTACATGCACCAGCCCTGCATTAATACACTATTAGAAGTCTCATATGGCTTTGTGAAATACACATCAGCTGAAAAGCAAAGCCGTGTTCTGTTATGTATTTTATGCCTGTGGATGTACACACACTTTTGCTGCAGCAACAGTCTCTACTCATCTTTAAAGGCTTTACACTAGCCGTCGGAACATTGCTGTGAGGAACTGCATTGCACTCAGCCATAACAGCATTAGTGATGTCTGGTATGGATTACAAACTCCTCTCCAACTCATTCCAGAAGTATTAAATGGAGTCCCGTATCATTCCAGAGAATGAAATGCTGGGGGGCTTCAACATAGGCTTGTGTGTGTGTGGTTGCATGAGGGAATCACACTGTATCGGCACTGACTTTCTTTGGAGATCACACTGCTCTGCATGCACATTTTAAGACCTGAGTCAGCACTAGGTGTGCCTTAAATAGCTGAATCCACTCTTTAGACGGAATGTTCAGAAATTTTTATGCATATTGTCTATATATAGTAGGTAAGTAAGTACATTATATTCATGAGGCAAATTTAAAACAACAGTTCACCAAAAAAAAAAAAAAAAACATCAAAAATGCAGGACAAATACAAAACACGATACAAAACTCTGCCCACTTTATTAACACATATTGAAGGTTTCAAAAGGCTCATACAAAAAAAAAAGTATATTTGTCTGTTTTTGTCTCAACAAAAAGAAAAAAAAAACAGCAGTAGAAGGAGCACACCTAATGTTCAGCGAATGATGTGAATGCCTTGATCTAGCAGCACACCCACGACACGCTCAGCGTGAATGTACAACCTCAGGATGCTCAAACCCACAATGAAAGATTTTGTGATTTGCTGTGTGTAAAAGCTTTTTTTTTTTTCAAAGAAAAAACAGGGAAAAAAAAACACATTCAACACAAGCTAATGGCACCCTTCAGTGCCTCTCAGATTGTACAAAGGCAGAATGAGGGACGGAAGAGTGATGAATGGCAGAGTTCAAAGGAAAGGTGTGAATCTGTCTCCTGCGGAGCACACTCAGTGGCCCCATCATCTCCTCAGCGCTCCTCAGGAAAAGGAAGCTCCAAAGGCCCGCACCAGCTCAGTGACTATCTGTTAATGGAGGGCAGCTCACCAGTGCTTCATAATAAACACCACTGGATTACTCAGCGGGAGCCTATCCAGCCCATGTTGCGCCTGTTTGTATTGGGGGAGTGGCACATTTGACAGCAAGAGTCTGAAATACTACACAATATCTCAACATAGACAAATGCTGTGCGTCATGCCATAAATTACGTTAGCAGGGCTCTACCAACATATCAATAACAATATGCCAGTAAGAATCTGCCCATTTTAATGCAGGATACGGCAGCTGTTCCAGTTGGAAAACTTTTGCCATGTTGGAACTGGATCTAGACTTTCTGGTACACTTGGATGCTGAATGCGTACAGCTAAGGTCCAGGCGTACTCAGTAATGCACAAGCCTCAGTAATAACAAAACTCACCATTATATGTACTTAGAAGCACTGGCTTGTGTTGCAAGTGGTAGATATTTCTACTTTAGTGTCTCATATTTCTATTTCTAGTGTCTCAGTTCCTGGACAGATCAGTCTATGGAAAACATATTTTATTACAATGTTTGATACGAACTAAGTATCACAATATTTTGACACAAAAAAATGTGTTAGTAGTGCCACGTTTCAGAAAAAATGTGAAAAACTCACAAACCTCCACTTAAACCATTTAAACAGGCTTAAGTGCACTTCATGTACCCATGAACAGGACAACGCAAGCAAAAGACAAAACAATTTCATAATCAGCCTAAATTAACCTTTGATCACGTGAATGAAAGTTATGTGAAAGTTATGTTGTCCCTGTACCTTAAGTGAGCGCTGTAAAATCTCTTCATATAGTTATTGAAGTGGAAAATTAAAAAAAGATTCATAGTGCTAAATTATTCATAGACTTAAAGTTTACGTTTCAGTACATAAATTCAGTGACACAATTTATATTAGAGTGTATTGGCTTAAATGGATTTCTAAGTATTTACTATTTCTCTCAGTATTAAATTCAAGAGAATGAATGTGGCCACAGGACCTCCACTGACGTAAACTAATTGCAATTTTAATCTCATTAGTGCTCGGAAAAATCGCAATATGATATTTCCCCTGAACTCTTTTGCCCAGCCCATGTTGCACTGATACAATTAGAGCATTTTCTGGAAATCTTCTAATGCAACCAAGGTTGTTTTTGTAAGTCTGCTGGAAGAGTCTACTAACAACCGAACTCCGCATTAACGGCCAATTTCTCTCCTTATTTCTCTTCATTGCAATAGCAGACCTTGGTTTGATGTTCTCAGTTTAAAACAGAAAAAAGAACTCATTACTAGCATTAACTAAGGGCATGTTCAGGCTTCAGAGGGTGAAAACTGTTTTATTCACACAGACTCACACCAAGGACTTCTGCTGCCACTGACCCATGTATCATCTATACACTCTAATTAACCATCTGAAACAAAACACTCCAACTTTTTGCGTATGTGTGTGGGTTTTTTTTTTTAAGGATCGCAATTTGGCAAGGAATACACGAAGTGCTCCATCACAGAACAAGGCCGTTTTCAGGGAAAGCCTTTTATGCTCAAACATGGGGTTTATCGATGACCATAATGAGTTTAATCCAGTGAACATCAGGTTTCATTCAGACACACACTCTCACACACACATTCAGGTCCATTCAGCATTCTGCCATTCCCTGAGCTCATCTATATTAAGCTATTTAATCCCTTTACAGCCTGAGGATTACAGCTCAGCTGAATGGGGAGGAGAACAGTGACTCTGGCCTTTTTTTTTCTTTAGGAAAAATAGCTCTAAGGACTACAAACACACAGTGAAGCTGCCATCGCATTTGCTCCTGAGGCGCATTAAAAGCTCATAAAAGCAGATTGTGATAATGGATATTTATTTACTTATTTCTTCTATTTCCAAAAAACAGCCTGAACATGGTATATCATTGGAAACGGCTTCATGTGAACATTTATAAAAGAAGTTCATGTTTGTGATGAACCTGCTAATGAACGAACCACACAACACACGGCAACAAAACAAAAGAAAGCAGTCTTCAGCAGAGAACGTGTGTGTACACACAGCCCCTTCTAATGCCTCCACGAACCAAAGCCTGCAACCAGATAAAGGAGAACAGAATGACAGCTTCCGCCTACGTCTATCCAAAGATACAGCCCAAGCCGTCAATCACAGAGGCTGCAAACCCTGTGTTTACAACACATCTCTCCTCTGTCTCAATAAGCGCAGCCTGGTCACCAGTGCCTGTTTGTGTGCGTTTGTGCTTATACGTATTTATTGGGGTGGGCAGTATGAGAAAAGTATATCACGATACCTAAAGTGGTACTGAGACCGCTTTTTTTTTACCAATAGACATTAGCATTTTTTCCATTAGTTCTGTGATCTGATCCACCATCGAAAATACTAGTCCTGGTTTTACTTCTTTTACACACACAGCACCGAGTTCCCATGTGAGCAGCTCATAGTAGCTTGGCTCCGCTCCATCTAGGCAATGGAAAATGTCCCAGAAATGCAGAATAAGACCTTTCCTTTTAAGGCCACAATTTAGTGTTTATATGCTTTGTGCACTGGGGCACAGTCATGCTGGAATATAAAAGGGCTGTCGCCCACACTGTGTCCACAAAGTTGGAAGCAACCATATGCTGAAGCATTAAGGTTGCTTCACAGGCAGCCCAAACTCAGGTGTGTCCCAATATTTTTGTCCATGTAGTGTATTACAGTGTAACAAGTTAGCAGCAGCAGCCACTTCTGAAAATCTGTTTCTGTTGTTTTCTCACCATAAACAGCAATTCGGTCTTCTTACATGTTGTCATGTTCATTGTTGACCTTGATTTATTACTCAGAAGTAGTAATCAAAGGCACTCCTGTGTAGGCAGAGGTTTAGGATGTTTTGACCTGTCGACTAGTAGATATACTCTACTGACAAAAAGTTAGGGACATTTGGCTTCCGGGTGAAATGTCAGGATGAACCCTATAACCTTTACAGGTGAACTTAATGTGACCTTGCCTAAACGCTTGAATGCACATGTCCAAACCGTTCAATGTTTCAGTACTTTTTACACAACTTGCTGACAGGGAGCTCTCTGACAAGGAGCTTAACGGCAAAATTCACAACAGGTGTTTGGTTCATGAACCAACCAATAAGTTCCCTGGTGCAATCAGAATTAGTACTTAAACAGCCCTCCTCATCATGCTGTTCACATTTTGACATCATGAGACCAAGACGACACCTAATAACTGATCAACAGTATCTTGCCATTGCGTGGCTTCAAACAGGATGTTCCCAGACGGAAGTGGCCACTGAGCTTAGAGTGTCACAGAGCGTCATCAGCAGGTTGCAGCAGAGATCCAGAGACTGGAAGAGTTACAGAAAGGCATAGAAGTGGACGTCCTTTGGCCAGATCCCACACTGATGACTGCTTCATTGTGAACGGTGCCCTGTGGAACCAGATGATAAATGCCACTCAACTCCAAGTAGAGCTTAGATCGGGCCCATAAAATGAAACCCGACCCTACCAGAGCCCGTGCACCTTGTGTCCGAGCCCAGCCCGGCCCGACACATGAACTATAATTATCGGCCCGAGCCCGATTTAAACCCGACAGTTTTTTAATACGTGGGCCGTTATAAGACACGTTCTCAACTGCGGGCGCGTTCGTAAACTCGGCCCGTGTTCGGGTTCGGGCAGAGAATCTAAACTCTAACTCCAAGCACATTTAAGGGAGGTGAGAGGCACCCAAGCGTCATGTCAGACTATTCGAAACCATTTAAATCAGTGTGGTCTGCGTACTAGACGACCTGCAAGGGTACCTGACCACACCGCCAGACACAGGGAGCATTTACGCATAGTGCTGTTCTCTAGTGAAAGTCGATTCATTTTCATGGACGACAATGCTCCAGCTCTTCGAGGTCACATCATTAGAGAACGGCTGCTGGAGACTGGGGCACCTCAAATGGAGTGGCTGCACTTTCTCCAGACCTGAATTCCATTGAAAATCTATGGGATCAGCTGAGTCGCCATGTAGAGGCTTGTAACACTATACCCCAGGACCAATGACCTGAGGGCCGCCTTTCAAGAAGAGTGGGATGCCACGCCTCAGCAGCCAATAAGTCGACTTATGAACAGCATGAGACGTCAAGCTGTAATTGATGCTCAAGGACACATGATACGTTATTGAGACATTGACATTTTTTGTTTGAGATGAGGAAATCACCATTGCGTGCTTCCACGTAAATGCCCTGCTTTCATGATATAACATCAGTGCAGTGTGAACTTTTTACGTTTTCCACAAATTTCATCCGAAAGCCAAATATCCCTAACTTTTTGTGAGTAGTGTAGTTTTTAAACCTCCAGACAGACAAAAGATGAGTGTGTGAACAATGCTGCTGACACAGCTTCTTTGTATACACACAGATGTACAATGTGTATAATGTGAGTCACTTTTAATTTGGAAATAGTATTGTTACACTACTGAAGTCTGTATGGACCTTAAGGTACCAGTGTCAGTATTGGTATTAGTAGAGAAAAATCCTGAATGATATAATAACTTAATATAGAGTTTCATATAGTAAAACATGTGGTCTTAGGCTCTTAGAAACAATCAACATAAGCCAGTGCTTCTCAAAACAGTCCTAAAAATGATCCATATTTTTGCTCTATTCCTGTGCTGGGAGTTGGGATAAAGCGAAAATGTGAACCATCTGAAGGCCCCCCAGGACTGGCACAAGCTATACCCCATTTTGTAGTAAAATAAAATTTACCTGTCATGTGTGCGGGTTGTCTGGGGAGTCTGGGGTTACTCAGCTCATGGTTTTATGTGAACAGATTCTTATTAGTTAGTGTTCTTTTCTGGCCCTAGCGACGATGCATGACAATTCCGTAACAACTGCATATGACCCATTTCTAGATGGGTACATACATCCTGGTTCTGTACTTGGCACACTAGGAAGATGGCTAAGCAGCGTCAGCACAAATACCCAGGTACGGGATCAGCCACTAGGCAGTGGAAATGAAGACAAAATGGGCGCTCACAGATATGCAACTGTACCATACTGTGCCGCAATGGAAAAGTACTATAGGATGGGAAGCATCACTGAGATCTGAACTCGGAAACTCCCGACAACACACACTTTCACAGCTTCTCCCAAATCTCTCTTTAATGAAACAAGCAATTGGTCAGTGTTATGAAAATAACAACATCCACAGTATGCTCCTGCCAAACTTTATCATGATATAATCGTCACATTGTCCATTTCTAAACTCTATGTATATTTTTTTGCCTCCGTCCAGGTGGGCCATGTAGTGTTTTTGCTTTAGTAAATGGGACAGGGTAGAGTATGTCCTAGTTGTGTGAGGATACGGCTGGAAGAGTGTAAAGCTGGATTCCCTGGCAGGCCTGTTCATCAGGGGAATAATTACCTGCTCCTGCCCGGGGCCTCCCTGAGGAGTGCCGCTCTCATCTCACCTCAACACTAATAATAGATCATTACAGAGCCAGCGTCTGCACCAACAGCAGCACCTGCAACAAGCAAGACTAATGTGCACTTCTGACCTGGGAAACAAACCGAACTACCGTAAGTGAAAGAGACACATGCCTACAAGATCACGGCCACCAATTACGCCTCATCAGACTGGTGAGGAAGATGGATTAGATAAAACACTTGGCTAAACAACTTGGTTGAATCTTGTAATGCAGACAAAGAAAAGTGGCATCATGCCAGACATCCCTCATAAAGAGTGAACTCCTTCACTTTAAGGTGCATTCAGTTGCGCACAAATGGCTTCTATAATCTCCTCAGAAACACTGCCAGCAGAATGGGATGCTGTGGAGCAGCCAAGCACAGGCCTAAGGTCTCCATGTCTAAAGCCAAGGTTCGGTCAGAAGAATACAAAGCCTCAATTTATCATATATAATGCATGACTCAATGACTGTTCAGAAACACACTTTAAGACACTAAAGCTCAGGTCAGTTATGAAAAGAAAGACGTGTGTCAATGTTTGCTGTGGTTTATAAAAATATTCAGCCCATAAACACTTGTTTTAGTGCTGTCAGGTAGCTAGCAAGCTGCTCGGTTAGTTGATTTGAGGCTGTACCGCAACTTTTCTGGGTGAAAAATGTGACAGTGAAGTGTGGTCGGGTGACGGGTTGAGTTAGGCGGCAGGTTTTTGTGCTAAAAAGAGTTTTTTCCTCTGATACGCCGAGCTGTTTGTCTTCGTGCCCACGTGCGTAGTGCCCCTGCGCGCGCCCCATTTTTGTCCACGCATTATGGGTGAAAAATGTGTTTTTTGAGCCTTAATGAGACTAAAGTGTGTTAGTTGGAGAGTGAGAGCCGGATTTTGCTGGACGGCAACTTTTCTCTGTGCTGGTTTAATCTATTTCTGTTGCAGCCATGTGCACAGACCAGCCTCCCCACCCCTGTTCAAGGGGAACTTCATTACCAAAATCCCCCCATAACAAAGTGTTTAAGGTGCAGAGAGGTTCAGAGTGGGTTTGGTGTGAGACGCTCCATTCTGGGTCAGAACTGTTCACAATGGTGGTGAATAGAACCAGACAACTGCCTCAAAAAGTTCCCTCACAGAAAGTTAAAGGCGCCAGAATGTAATTGCTGCACCTTTAGTTTTCACCCAGCAACAATATAGCAACCATAAGTAACCACCTAGCAGCACCATAGCAACCACCTAGTAATAACCACAGCTGACATAGCCACCATGCAGTCACACTTCGCATTTTCTGAAATGCATTCCAGCTGTTCTTGATTTTGCTCTGGTCACAGGTAAATATCTCCTCGTCAATGAGAGGTTGGCCTCAATGCTGGTGTCACTCATTCGACAGGATTGTGTTTCTTGTACAATAGCACAAGCTGTGGCTGCTATGACTTCAGGACTTAAGTAGGTATGAATGAATATCGGAGGATTCAGTATTAACTGGCTTATAAAGGCTTATAACGAAAACTACAGTTATTTGCAGGTATTGCTTTGATGAATGCATACTGGTTCCCCCAAAATTAAAAGGTTTGTTTTATAGCGTTGCTCATTACTCATTGATTTTCATTTAATTGTGTTTTTTCATTCATTGCGTGTGCTCTTGAGTGTCCTACACACCGCTCACTCCACTCGCCGGTTCGGACGCAGCCCACGTTCAGTGTGATTTAGTAACTGAGTAAAAAGGTATAAAAATAAAACTCTAAGTGTAAAGATAATGGTGAATCTGCTGTACTCTTGAATCACCATTAACTTGCATTGTTGGTCTGACGCATTGATAGGTTAAGATTTTAGAATACAAAATGTAGGATGAACAGCTATAAACGTGACATTATCATTAACTGAAGCACTGCACCAAAGCTTGGCTTCAGCCTAGGTTGTCTGCTTGTTTACCTCCTTCCACTTTGCCATTTATACACAGCATGCTCTCTGCAAGGCTGAACTTGGTTCATCTCATCTCTCATCTCACCTCTTAGAGTATCTCACCTCAAAACTAATAATAGATCATTACAGAGCCGACGTCTGCACAAACAGCAGTGCCTGCACCAACAGCAGCAAATGCAACAAGCAAGACTGACTACAATGTGATCTTCTGACCTGGAAAACACACTAGCGAAAGAGACACACACACACACACACACTCACACATAAGATCACAGTCAGTAATTATCCCTCATCAGACTGGTGAGGAAGGTGGATTGGTTGTTTGCATGTTTATTTCCTTCCGCTCTGCCATTTATATACAGTGTGTTCTCAGTGTGGGTGAACTTTGTTGAACCTTGTTATAAAGATGTAGACAAGGGGCGTAATGTCATTTACACAGCATGTCCAAAAGTCTCCAGACACCCCTTTTAACTAGTGAACTCCGTCACTTTAAGGTGCACCCAAATGCACAAATGGTTTGTAGAATCCTCACAGAGAACACTGCCAACAGAATGGGTTGCTGTGGAGCAGCCAAACACAAGCCTAAGGTCTCCAAGCCCAAAGCCACAGCTGGAAGGCTGGAAGAATATAAAGCCCCCATGGCACTGAGCTGTGAAGCAGTGGAACAAAAGTGGGAAAATGACTTATGAATACTTTTAATTTTAGAATACAAAACCAAGGATGAACAGGTACAAACTTGATACTATCACTAAATGAAAGCATGGCTTCAATCTAGTTTGCTAAGTACAAACTTTTGGACAGTTTATAAACAGTCGTCATAAGCATTCATTCATTCTCTCTCTCTCTCTCTCTCTCTCCCTCTGTGTGTAATGGGTAATATTCATTACAGCTGAATGTTTCATTATTTTAGCATTTTTCATCGCTGAAAGTCATTCGTTAAATCTGATTCGTCGAATCATGTTGATGTAAAATGGCATGATTACACCTGTGTGTAGTGTTGAGTTTTTATATGCTGATATTGGTAAAAGAGTATTAAATCACTATTGGTACTACTTTGCCTAACTAGGTAGCCTACTCAGGATCATCTGTGTAATAGTTTTCTGTAAGGCAGCTTTCAGAGGCAGACGTCTGGTTCCTATGACCGGCTTAAGTTTCTCCAGAACGGGATTTCACATCAGACCTCTGAAAGACTTCTGAAGTCAGTGGGATCCAGTTGAACAACAGTTTTCCAAGAGGTGCAGAAGCACTTTCTTCCTGCCAGAGAGGGTCAGTCGGTACTTACATGAGAGATGTTGGGAACTGAGAGGGACAGGAGCAATGCAGCGCTGAGAAGACTGTAAAGATCAGCAGGGTGCTGCTGGGGGGCTTCATGGTGGTGGGCTGCTGAGTCTCACGGAGTCTCCGGCACTTGGGTCCGCTCCTCGCTACTTTTTCTCCAGAGCCGAGGCGAGGCGTCTGCTAGTTAAGCGGATTAACCGTCATCAGGAAAAAGCTTCGCTGGCTCCTGTGTGTGAGTGTGTGTGTGTGTGTGTGTGTGTGTGTCTGTGGGAGAGAGAGAGACACAGATCCGCCACTACACGCTCATGGTCTGCACACACGCTGCTCCGTCACGCACACCAGCTCACACAGTTCATCCCTCCAGATCTGCCAAAGTCTTCAGGAGCGGCGAGGAGACGACCAGCAGGCTGGAGGGAGTGTGTGTGTGAGTGCGTGTGAGTGTGTCCCTCTGTTCCGCCCTCTTATCTTCTCCTCATCTCTATTCCACTCATACACTCACACCTATTGGCTGCCATCTCTCTCTCTCTCTCTCTCTCTCTCTCTCTTTCTCTCTTTCTCTCTCTCTCTCTCTCTCTCTTCCCCTCCCAGAATGGTTTATATGCAATTAGAAGATAACAGGCAAGATAACACTCAAACAATATACTTAAAATCTCTTTCACACTCCCACCCACACAAACATAATCCTGTTCTTTATTTCTTTCTCTCTTTTCCTTTCCTTTCCTTTCTTTATCTTTCTCACTCTCACTTTCTTCTTTCCTCTCTTTCTTTCTTACCTTTCTTTATCTTCTCACTGTTTTTTTCTCTTTCCTTTGTTCTCTCTGTCTCTGTCTGTCCTGTGTCTGTCTCTCGTTCTCTCTCCCCCTCTTCTCTTTCACCTCCCTTTATTTATCTTTCTCTCACCCTCTTTCCTCTCATCCTCTGTCTCTCTTACCTTTATCTTTCTCACTCTTGTTTATTCTCTCTTCCTTTTTCCTTTGTTCTCTGTCTCCATCTCTGACTCAGTCTCTGTCTCTCTCTGTCTGTCTGTCTCTCTCTTCACTCTCTTTTGCTTTCCTTGATCTCTCCCTCTCTTTTT
>JBBIGA010000018.1:9881548-9896428 GCA_037576975.1 Alestes dentex
AATCTTGAATCTTGAATCTTTCGCGAAAGAATGCATTCCACTTAATCGACAGGAGACTTTGCACACACGCAGCAACCAACCCATCCACCCATCCAAACCACGCCCCCAAACCCTAAACTCCGCCCCCCACGCATAGACCAATGCGTCCCCCTCACATTAAAAATGCTTCCGAAGCCCCGTGCGGAAGTGATGATTATGCATGTTAGTGTAACATATCGTTAACACTAAAAGAGGGTGTGAGACCAGACCACAAAGTTGGAAGCATGGCGTTTTCCAAAATGTTTCGGTATGCTGAAGCATTAAGACTGCCCTTTACTAGAAGTACGGGGCCACCTGAATTCAATAACTGAGACGAGTGTCCCAATACTTTTGTCCATATAGTGTAAGTTCTAATTTACTCATGCAGTTAAAGTTTTTCATTTGAGCCCTGATATTTCTTATTGTAATATTCACATACAGGCAACAAAGTCAATAGGCAAGTCCTGTAAGACAAAAGCCTCAGTTTTCTGAAGGAAAGAGCCAGCTCATCCCATGGGCCCCTGAATCCAGTTCATCAGGGTAGGAATGGGCAGATCAATGCTGAACTGTATTGGCAGTATTGATACCTACAATCCTGACAAGAGAACAGATCCTATTCAAAATGTCAATAGCAAATGTTTCTTTAGCCTGGAATTGTTAAATGTTTGGTGAAACTGTAATTGAGAACTTACTTAAACTGATTATAGTCAATAATCGAGAATGGCAGGAGGTATGTAGTGATAGGCGTATTATTATTTGAATCATTTAACGCCCTCTACTTTCGTAACAGCCCTTCACTGGAATAGGCACATATGTCTATGATATACTTTTCAACATACATTTTATTTTCCGTAATGTTTGTATTACGATGAACCATGGTACTGAATCAAAAAAGAAACCAGTGACACTTGGAGGTGGCGGAGGGGGTGGTGTTTTTTCATATATCTTTAGTCTTCTTTTGTGACTGGAATGCCCCTTTGCTCATTTCAAACAACAGTGTATGCTCTATTTTATTTTACTGTTACATTAACATTCTTTCGTATTAGAATTTACAGAGCAGCACTGAATCAAAACTGACTGGAAATGAGAGGATAATAGTTTACCATCCCTAGTATAACGCATATTTCCACTTGTTGGCTCGTTCGAGAGCTGCACCCTCCTGAGCTACGAATTCCGATTAAAATCATTCAGCCAGCAAGCATCTCATTTATTTGTAGTGTGCCGTGCTTGTTTCTTTGCAGGACATCACTGAAAAGCCCCATGGTGCTACTCCTTTCTATGAAAAGTCTTTAAAGGTCTTTCTGTTCTGCTTGTTCATCGAGAAGGGAGAGACACTTTCCTTCTGATGAGATAAAAGTTAAACAGTGAGTGAGCGTGGAGGCAGGTCGGGGCAGAGGGAATGAGCTGCCGAGGGATTTCGGCTTTCACCCGTTACCTAGCAACCACTCACTGGCTCTCTGGTCCTCCACAACGGCAAAGGGGCTGCGCGGCGGAGAGACAGAGGGAGAGAGAGAGTGTGAGAAGAGAGAGGGAGGGAGAGACAGATAGAGATAGAGAGAGGGAGTGAGGCAGAAAGAGAGAGAGGGAGAGCGAGAGAGACAGATGGAGGGAAAAATGAACTGTAGAGAAAGAGGGAGAGAGAATAGGGAATGAAAGAGGAAGGCCATAACACAGGGATGAATGGAACGCTATCTCCTTCTCCATTGAAGGAAAGGTAGTGGACTAATGGCGGAAGCACACAGAGTTCTGTGCGTCTCTCTGCTCTATTGTTCCCTCTCTATGCCATTCCATTAGCACCGTCCCGTCCACCGCTCTCGAAAAGAGCCAAGGATTTCAGCGGCACGAAAAAGAGGAGCGGCTCACTCCTTTTCTGAGCAGGAGAGACACGCAGCATGACCCAGCAATGGTTAAGTGGGGAGGACAATATCAGAGCATGATAAAAGCCCAAGGCCAGCTTGCAGCAAAATGAAAAGAAGCTTGGTGAAAGAAAAAAAAAAAAAAAGAGGAAAAAAAAAGGCATCACATCATCAAAACAAGCCTTCTCATTAAAATTCCCCATAGATGTTTAATAAAGACTGTTGTTGTGACCTCTTTTTTTCACGAGCAGATCTCAAGCTGCAGGCAGTGATTAAAGCGCGCTGTGGATCAGAGTTCATCCGAACTTCGTTTAGGAAAATGGGTCTGATGTGCGCGCTCTCTTTCTTCGCGGTTTAGGTGGCAAGAAGTGGGGGCAGATGCTGGTAAGAACATGGCTGCGTACGTGTGAATTCTCAGACACATCTCCATGAGGGTCTTGTGAGTTCAGTGCACGTGTGAGCGAGGCCGTGTTTGTGTGTGTGCCTGTGGCTTGACCTGAGGCCATGCAGGAGAACTAATGAGCAAGCTCATTAAGTGTACACTACAGAGGCCGTGGACCAAACATACTGTGGTGTGAAGTCACAGGCAGCTGTAATTGTCAGTTTAATCTTCAGCCATGCTGCTATGGCTTGTAAAGCACTGGGCACACAACCAAGAACAGTGGAACCCGTCACTTTAGGGATGGTGTAAGAGGAATATGGATGCCCAGCATTTGCACAGTTGTTATGCATTTGGGAAGGTAAATAACATTATGCTGTAAAAGTCCTTTTATTGTTGCTGAGGGATGCATTAAGGGATTTTAAACAGTGCTCTTTAAATAGTTGTTTGGTGTGGATCTCCATTTACACAGCATCACCATGATCCACTGGTGTTAGTCCAATCGAATGTAACAAACAATTGTGTTTTATGGGCCTGGAGTTCGTCCCATGTGCACATGCACACACCCGCTCCCTCATTCACTCACCACCACATCCTGAAATCCTAGCTACACCGGTCCCCTGGGCCCCGCTACCCTCCTACACTGGATCTCCATGGCAACGCGCCCTGCCTCCATTACCCAGGAAGAGAATGGATTTTCACAAACAGTGCTATCTCACACACTCCCATTACACAGTCTTAGCACTAAGCCCTATTGCTGTCCCGGTCATGGAATTATATCTGCTACCCATTTAGGGAGTCTAGACCCACAGGTGCTGACCACATATCACACCTGTGTGTACTAAGGGTACATAACATATTGTCTGATGTCTGCCTGAGTGTTTTCTATTTAAATGGAGTCATTTTTACATTCGCTTTCTTTCCAGCAAGAATCATTTCTCTGATCTGCACTTGGCCAATTGTGTTTGCAGCATAGGAGGTTGTATCACACAGTAACATGCCTCATTAGCACCCTCAGCAATTGTGTTTAGAGCATGGGAGATTGTCTCATGCAGGAACATGCCCTGTTAGCACCCTCAGCCAAGGTTTACACCTAGTTCACAGCGAGTGTTAGCACTGTTTAAGCACATACATGCAGTGTGACTCACTACGTCAAGTAACTTCCCAGGGTTAGATCATGGATCAAGAGATTAGAATTTGTCACCCTAATCAATTTTGTGAGACCAAAACCTTACGAAGGGAAAATCTGATGTGCTCCGGCTCAGGCTGGGCTTGGCTGTGTTCAGCTGGTGCCCTCTGTTGGCACAACCCTGCAAACACAGATCTTTCTGCAAATCCATAAATTCAAGGGAGCAGTTTCTGGGGAAGGGTGAACTGCATCTGTCTGAGGGCCCATTTTCAAGTATTACAGCTCAGAACTTATGGAGGATATTGCTTTGAATTATATTTCTAGACATTTTTTTTACAATGCTCCATTTTTGGGTCTGGCTGAACATGCAAATACAGGTTAGTGTCAAAAAATAGATACAAAGAGTTATTTGGGCAGTCTCTGCATTGTGCATGTAGTGTGATTTATAAAGCAAATATTTTAGAGAATAACATGTAATTTTATTGTATTTCAGTTGTGAGGGTAGTGGTCCCTTCCAAGACGACATTGCCCCCACTGAATAATTTTTTAAGCATAAAAGCTATATAATCCACATTTCATTCACACGTCACATAAAGGCACGGGAAGTTACCCAAATTCAAGCGGTCATAGACAAGATGCTCCATTATCAGCAATAAACTTGCATTTCAATAAACAATTAAAATAAAATAAAATTGCAGCTCAATAATCACTATTTGAGATGGACTGACTATCATATGTGTCCTTTCCACACTGCTGTGCAAAAGTCAGAGAACACCCATACATTTAGTCCATTTCCTGTTAAAACGTTGTGTTGAAATAAATAAATAAAAAGGCATGACGCATTTTCACATTTGGAATAGAATCTCTTCTTTAATATTTATTATTTAGACTCAGGGAAACATTTTCTTAATAGATTTTTTTTTTCTACAGCACAATTTGCATAATTCCATGACATCCTGTGGACAACCACAAAACCATAACATTAAATTTCTCATTTTTACACGAAGTGAAAAACAAGACTCATTTTACAAGCATTTTTACAGTCAGCATACATCTTCGGATAAATCTCTTCAATTTCCCTCTTTTTAAACAGAATCTGGAGGCAAAAATATCAACAAACATCTAGCGAAACATGCAACATCCATGTAAAACCTAGAAGTTCTTTGACAACCACTGAAGTTGAAAAGAATTTGTGTCCTTTTTTTGTTTTTTCTTTTTTTTTTCTTCTTTTTAATCACCTTATCATCTAAACTCCGCAAGATTTTATTGGAGAGGTTAAAGTGGGTTGATCGGTGTCGTTCCGTCAGTTGGATGGATGATTTGCTCACATTAGCTAGACAAATACATATGTACAGACAGGACTTTGACCTTGAGATCACACTCACATGCTCAACGTCAGACCAAATAAACATTCAAACCTTTTCTTATAGAAAATATCTTATGTATTTACACAATCAAAAATAATCAAATCACATTCACACTGTTTACTGTGACAGAATACATCAGACTCATCTTACATGTAAGTTCCCAGAAGTACAGCATAAACAAATCAGGCTAACATTACACTGAAATAATGGAGAGGAGACAACGGCCATCCTGGCGAAGCCATTATTTCTGTCATCATTTAAAGGGGACACAGCATTGATTGGAAA
This sequence comes from Alestes dentex, assembly GCA_037576975.1. Lineage (NCBI taxonomy): Eukaryota > Metazoa > Chordata > Actinopteri > Characiformes > Alestidae > Alestes > Alestes dentex. Next base: position 9,886,583 of record JBBIGA010000018.1, read on the forward strand.
CAAAGTACACAGCACTACATTAAAGGTGGAATGCTATAGACACAGAACAGACCGTAATGACTGTGAGAACTGATTGGCCATCAAAAGCGGGCCCTTGTAGTCGTAGAGCACCAACAAGGCTGAAATGTAGTTCAATGTATTTCAATGCTTCTTTTGGTGTTTTTGATGAACACTTGTTTTTTTGTTGTTTTTTTTTTCTCTACAGGACCATTGAAATATCATTGCATTCCATTGTAGCGATAACTGTCACATAGTTTAGGTGGAAAGTCAAACGCAACATCGGAACAGTACCATAACTAAAGTGCATAAGCTCAACATGTGTCATAAAAGCAAGTAAAAAAAATGCTATGTTCTATTTTTATATATTTTCTATTCCTGTTCATTAAAAGTAACGAACAGATAGTACATATTTATTTAGACAAACTCTCACCGATAGCACACATTAAGAAAAAATGCATCCAGACATAATTTATGTTGCATAGAATTACCCAAACTGAACCAGTGGATTTGGTTAGGACATTAGGTTGGCACGTGTTAGTTCATCTCACTGTGACAACAACCCTTTATTCACCGCATGGAGACTTCTTTGTTCGAGCACAGGCGATATCTGTACACTGTCTGTGTAACACGTATTAGATATGATACCATTTTTTTCCCCATGTGCAAAAAAAAATAAAAATAAAAAAAAATCCACTGACAAGTATAAGGGAACACTGCTGCTTTAAGGAGATCTGTGTGTCTATGTAGAAACTCCTCCATGCCTTCAGTCCAGAGACTGAGCTGACAGTCAGCATCTGGTGTGTTCAGTGTTATGATGACCGACACACATCAGACTCTTACACTCATAGTTGTAAGCATCTTTTACACTGATATGGTGCAGGGTAAAGTGGCAGTGAATATGTTTGGGACATTGAGTCTCTGGTACTAAAACCGACATGAACGGACCAGCGACAAACATTCATTCCGAAAGCAAAACAGACTAGAACAGCTTTAAACTGCACCACAAATGGGCAGTGACACCAATTATAGACAAGTACCTCGCACCATTTGGAAAAAACCCCAAAACAAAACAAAACAAAAAGAACAAAAAAACAAACAGCAACCAGAATTCAAAAGGGCCAATTATTCAGCGTTGCAGAACGCCTCCCTCAAAACGAAGAGATCTGCATCTTGTTTTTTTTTTTTTAACTCTTCTTTTTTTTTCATCATTGCATATTGTGTTTGAACACAGATCTTCATCACAAAACAGAGAGCACAACTGACAACATCTGAACATTTACATGACAGTTTACTCCAAGATGCTTTAAAAAAAATGACATGGTCACGTACAATCATACTTTGCATTTTACGCCACGTAATTGTCTTTGTGGTCTCTTAGAGGACCATTTTAGGAACTTGCTCGCCAACAGAGACGCAAACCATCCATAGTTCAAGGTCTCTAACAAGGAAATCAGTTTGAAACACAATGTAAATTCACCCCAGATCAATTGTCATTTTTAGCAGTGGTTTCTATTCCATCACTGCAGCCGTTAGAGGGAATGCGGAAAAGTCCAAGCGATGCGATATCAAGGCCCGATGATAAAAAGAAATACTGCATAAAATCTCAGGTGAACAGTTTAAAAGGAGATGAAACGCTCAGATTATGACACTAAAGACTGAGGGTCACGGTGCATGATGGAGGTACGCTTAAGGTTCACACTGATCTAAGATTGTCTTATCTTCTCACCATATACGTATATATATATATATATATATATATATATACATATACATACATATATATAGATGGTATATATATATGACATAATCTAATATGATCAATTTAATCATATATAAAATATAGAGTGGACTGAGAAAAAGATCACAAACTCTGCTACTGATATCTCTGTATATATTCAGTTCTGCGCAATTCGATCTACATATAAAGACTCTGTACACTGACTGTACATTACTGTATCATAATACCTTTACTGTGCGGTATCATGTTAAAGCATCTTTCCATAAAGATGTCTTTTTGTCACAAGATGTCCATTTAAGAAAAGATGTGCACTATTCTACTATGCTGTGTTGGCACAGTAGAAAACATTGACAAACATGGCCAAACATGAAGAGACTTAGAATGAACAATGAAAGTTGCTAAAAGATGGTAGACCATCTGTAATAGTACCTCTGTAACTCTAGTCATGGTGGTAAGGAGGTGGCTTTGGCCAAAAAAAAGACTTGGGAGGTGACATGGTGATGCAAGGATACAGAGAGCATGGCCATGCTTTGACAGACAGTCTGTTCAGTTAAAAACTGCACTTTTTAGCAGATTAATAACACAGCCTTGATGACATCACCTTTGACCTGGAGATGAAGTGTTTACGGAAACAGCACAGTGTTCATTCCCTCCCTTTCATCACCTACTTCATTAAACTCTCGGTTCTCAGCGTGGACCCCTGTAGCGCTCTCTGCTCTGATGGCAGTGCTGGGTGGTGGAGATCAGGGCTGCGTGTGAGGAGAGCTGGCCACTAGCTTGTGCCAGCTCACGGCTCGTTTCCGCATGTCCACTTTGTCCAGCCAGATGTAGGCTTCGCCAATCAATGTCTTCTTCATGAACTTCCCTCCATTTGACACCAGGAAGAGCTGTGGTGTCAGTTGCAGTACACAGAGCAGAGAAAGTTTTGGAACATTAGAACTGTAGCCTACAAGTCAAATACTGTGCACAGTGTTATTTAACCATCATACATCATGCAGTCACATGTATTATTCAATATTCCGTTGAAGCAATAGCACAGGTTATCCATTTTTGTTCAATAAAAAAATCTAAAAATTCATGTTTTTTAAAAGAATCTTTATTGCACATGAAGTGAATGAGAAAAAAAAATCCTTTGAACCCTCCACATGGGATTTTCCAGTTTAGGAAAAGCCCCTTCTAATGATGTATGTTGAAGGGGGCAGGGATTTCTTTGAAAATGTGTTTTTCAAAGAATTTCTCATTGCAGCCTTTACTACTGTAGCATCTCTCTTCATATCACCATCGCAAAAGATAATCAATGGATTTTTCAAACAACAGATGTGACTTAGAAGAGGTGGACAACAAGCCAAAAGCTAAACAAAACTCTCAAATGTGCTTCAGGACCGGTGTTGGGAAATGCTGCCATGATGAATTACTTTTGGTTCACAAAAGAACCTTTTTTTTAAATAATTTTTGTCAGTAAGATTTTTGTAATAAGACTGTCGAGAGAACACAAAGAAAACACGTCTTGGGATGGTGAAATACCCCCATACTCAGAGGCAGGAGGTTCTAAAGTAACCAATCGGAGAGTGTTATTTATTTCTCCTTGCTGCTGTTTGGCCTCTGCCCTGTGACGCATCTCTGGCAGACACAGTCCAAAAAAAAAAAAAACCTAATACGTCACTGACAAGGCTGTGAGATTAAACTCATCTAGCAGAAGTGACAATGGATGTAACAAAATCTGAACACAAGTGGTCAGCTGGGCCCCTTAGAGGCGCCGGTGTGTCACAGCTGTCCCCCTGTGATCCGACCACCTTGGATGCATTTTAAAACCAAGAGTAAAGGCTATGTTTTCTGTCAGAAACGTCCTGAGAGTAACTGCCAAATCATCACACCAAACTCCCTGTTCTCTAATGTTCTAATTGCATTATTTGTGATTTCACTCCTAAAAGGGGTAATCTAACAGGTTAAATACTGATTAGAAACCATGTTGATTAGATTAGTTCATGTAGACCCCAAGATAAAATAAAGTTATTTTAGATCCTTACTTTAGAACGGGGGTTTGTGTTTAGAGCTAATTTGAGATTTATTACTGAGGTATTGAGTAACGGAAAGATAAAAAAGTACATTACAGACCTAATGTTTATGTAAGGGTTGTGCACACATTTATGAACTAGAACAGTGAACGAACAAATATGGAAAATGATTTATTCATCATAGTAAAGTGGCCCCTTGTATGAACTTTTTTGCATTTAACCCATTCACCAAGTGAAGCAGGGGGCTGCCACCAATGAGGGGCGCCCGGGGAGCAGTGTGGGAGGACCTTACCTTGCTCAAGGGAACCTCAGTGGTGAAACTAGTAGTGCTGGGATTCAAACCCACAACCCTCTAATTGCAGGGGTAACTCCCTAACCTCTATTCCACCAGCTGCCCCTGATGTAGTAGTGCCCCAGTAGTTGTGTCTGTGACTTAGTCTTTCCCACCTGAATGGAGTGACCAGCCGGGTTGAGGCTGAAGCGGAACGTCTCGTTGAAGGACGGCTCTCTGTCATGACGACACACTCTGGTCTTTTTCTTTATGATGCGCTTCTGTGTCGCCACGTTAACCACATACAGCTTCACGTACAGGTCTGAGTAAGAAGAAGAAGTCATATCAATAATGATTATTATTTCTCATATATAAGCATAGCAAATTTCACAGCATTTCTTAAATTAAGTTAACACTTAAGTTCTTAAGTTAAGTTCACACTTAAAGGAAAGTTCTGAAATATTAACTTAATACAGAACAGTTACTAAGCAAACACCTTGGTAGCTGCAGTACAAAAACTGGCCTACATGCTGCAGTGCAGGGACATTATTGTACACCATGAATCCTATTAGAGATCATGGTGCAAATCCTGAGCACTCCATGTGTTGTTTTATCCCTGTCTGGGCCTCCTCTATTTTTTTCTCTCAGAAAGTATTATATATTCTTGTGGTATATTTCAAGCTCTGAGCTGTGATTTTGGCTTTAGCATTTTTTTCGTTACCAGGCAGATGGTCTGGAGATTTGAACTTGTAGGTGATGTTTCTGCACTGTAGAATCTCAAGGACCAGCTGCTCTCCTTCAGTCTTCATCTCTCTCTTCAGAGCCACCTTGATCTCCCCCATCATCTGGTTCTTATCTATTTCAAATTAGAAAGGTAACGAGAAGGTCAATTTGATTTGGCAGTGCACAGTGCATCTGACATCACAGTGTACCAAAAAGATTTTAAATACTGTTAATACAAATCACAGGACAAATTTCATTTGTTTATTAAACAGCAGTGTCGCTTCCTTTCAGGAACTAGGAATTCCACTGAATTTGTGCAAATTCTGCATAATTTAAGTATCAGGCCAACAAAAGTCACTCAGAGTGCACTTTTCTAGAATTTTTCCCAACAGTGGTGATGGCAACCAAACATTTAAATGGTTAAGCATCACTAAAAGCTAGACAGAAGTTACATTAAGAATAGACTGAGGCAATGATTCTGGGATAATGATTCAGCTAAAAAAAAAGGCAATAATCCACAAATCGTGTGTGTGTGTGTGTGTGTTTATATATATATATGCAGAAATGTATGATTGTCTTTGTGCATGACAAGGATAAAATAAAATAAAACTACAGCCTCCAGTGACCTCTAGTGGACGGGTATTGTATTGTAGTGTAAATGCACACATTAAAGACTAGGCTTGTATTTTAATTCAAAAGTTATGAACTGATCTAATTTCATTTTTACAAGATTATATAATATATGTTTAGAAACTATTATAAATGTGTTTTTAACTTTTTAATTAAATTTCCAGGTAAATACAAGTTTTACAAAATGAGTGAACTAGAACATTTCCATTTCATTTTAGGGGCTATTTTTAAAAGCCTGTCTAAGCAAGGTGACTGTCTGTTTCCTTTGTGAATCTTTTCTTCTCTCTCTCTCTCTCTCTCTCACACACACACACACACACAGCTGTGATGAATAATTCAGAAGAGCAGGGAAGTGACACAGTGGCGTGGTTATGGTAGAACAGAAAGAGGAGGCTGCTGTATCTGTTAGGTCGACAGGCTCCCGACCTCATAAACAGCTTTCAGACATGTGCTAATTCAACCTCAGGGGCACACCGGCCGTGCCAATTCCCTCCTGCATCAGGTCACTCTGCAAAAACATTCTACTGTATTACATACAGGGATGAATCAGATTAGGGAGGAGATTAGAATTTTCCCATTTTCTGCTAAGTCAATTACTCGAGACCTTCCTGGCTGTGACAGAAAATCCTGAACATCGGTTGTTCTCCTGCATTCTATTATGAGACTCATTTGTTCACTTTACAGATTAGGTATACAGTATACGGATGTCTCTGAGGCAAGAGTGCAATATCTACATAATGTGTTTCATGACAATACTGGCAAAACGCCTACATTAAATGCATTAAACCGCAGTAAAATGTAGTTTTTGGGAGATAAAAACTACATGTTTTATATGTTGGATTACTGAAACTGCAGTATAACTGCATTTGTCTGTGACATACTGCACTGAAACCGCATTATCCTGCAACACACTGTGGTAAAATTGCAGTTAATTTCAGAATAACCACAGTTAATTTTTTTTGCATGAGTTGCATAGTATGTTCCTCCCTTTATCATTTTAACCAGTGCTGTAGCATGATGGTGCTAATTTCTACAGCAGTGCTATCCTAGTGCCAAGCTAGCAGGGTGTTAGCTTAGCATTATACTCAAAACTGATATCAGAGTCACATTAAATTAGTACATTTGGAGGTATGCAGGTAACATATTCTTTTGTTTGGTATGTTTCTGGTCTAAAGTAACTTCCCTAAAGGCTTGAACCTGAGGTTGGTCTTGTATTATTGTGGTGCTTGTTAGCTTCCCATTGACTTCTGTAGTTAGCGCAGTGTAGGCCGATCACAGATAATATTAAATCTAAATCAGTTATAAAGAGTCAAGAGTTCAACAGGCAATTTTTCATCTGGACGCATTTTTGGCCATGGATTTCCACTAGGATTTTAATGTAGTGATTTATAATGTGTCCTTTGATGCTACACTTTCTTCATAGGTTTATACTCATAACAGTTCTGTTCTTCCCATACTTCCAGCTTCGCTCAGCGGTTGTGACATTCAATGCTCTATACGATAATCACTTGAAGAGAAAACTTGCTTATTTTCATTTGCTAAAAACAATAAAGAATCAGAATTGCATATTTCCTCCATAATCTTCAAACACAGAGGTCACGTGAAAACCCACTTAATCAGCCTTCAGCAAGTCAAGCCCTGCACATTTACTCTGAGGTCGTAAGTTTCGGCCTAGAGGCACAGAACACACCAGCCACTCAGAAAATATATTATTTACATACTTGTGCATATGTTCTCTGAACTTCTGAGCACAATCTGAAAAAATGATCCTTACTTTCAGAGTCAGGCAGGTTCTTCAGAGAGTCAGAGCCTCTCTTGTCCAGACCGTTCGGAATCGTCTTCCTGATGGACAAAGAAGGAGAAATACATCAGCAAAGTCGCACAAACTTCATAAACACCCTAAGCAATGAGTCTCCTTGGCTAATGAATAATGAACTGAGCAGGGACCAAGATGGAAGAGTGCACTCACAGCTGAGGGACCTGAAAGATAGCACTGTCCACTGCATTAGTGCCTGTGCCGTCCTCACTATCTAGGGTATAACCGTCTCCGTCATTCAGCCTGTGTCCTGCTCTGTCTGCAAATGTGAAGAGACAGCAAGAGGCAGGAGAAAGAGAGTGAGAGAGATAGACAGAAAGGGCCCTCATTCCTCACACCGTAACAAAATGCACGGACATATACATCAATGTTTTACTATTACATCAAAGCCTTGTATCTCTTTTTTGTTTTACTGCAGGTGAAAATGCTAGCTTTTATATTATAGCTTTAATATTGTGTGAACATTTCGTGAAGAATGTCCTAATAGAAATGGTAAAAAAAAATTTATAATATTTAAAATGTTAAGAATCATTTAGTTCTTTAGACAATGTCATTCTTTGGAAAATGTAATATTTGAATAATTGGAGACACAAGGTTTTATACCGACAAAGACACTTTATGTGACAGGGTGAGAAAAGAATGGAGAGCATAATATATGTTTGCATTTTATATCCTTTGAGGGTTCCTCGCAGCGCCAAACGCAGATTAAACAAGGATTTTAAATCAATGTTCAGTACGTTTAGGTTTTGTCACTGCCATTTAGTCCCCCTCTTTGAAGTGTATGACATAACTGATGAAACTATGTGCAAGTGTTGGCTGAATTATGAGCAGTTTTTATCATGTAAAGTTTAACTGGGACTAAGGAGGAGTCATGTGTCTCACCTCCTCAGCAGTGATCTGATCCTCCACTGATGGTCAGCTGACTCGATACATGTGCTCTCATTGGCTGGTAGAAGTTGATTGAACAATACTTTTCCATAGAGTGGCTGTTCTCACATGAAACCAGCTTATGACTTTTACACACCACAGGCATGCTAACAAAAATATGGGTTTGACCTGGGTAGAGGTTCCATTAGCACGGGGCATTCGGGGGGAGTGGAGCTGGCATGCTGTGGCAGTAAACGTGTACGGGGTTTCTAAGAAAGGTTCAATACAACATTCCACCGGATCCGATCGTGTTGCAATGCTGGTGCAATGGCAGAAGTATACACTTGAGGACTGAGGGGAATGCTACTACATGGAAAAGCACTGCCACATACTGAGGGGTTTACACATGCAATAAATGCTAAATTACTGCTGATCTGAAAGGCCTGCACAATTTGGCGAGTTGGAGTAACGATGGAGCTCATTTTTATCAGGGATGTAAAGTCTTTTATGGCTGCCGTGTTACACTTGCCCGAGGCGCATTTATAATATTAAGGCGAAGAGGGGGAGCTTAACAGATGTTTCGGTTTAAACGACTGGACACTTTGTTAAAAATGAAACTTCATTTAAGAATTTACAGACATACCATTTTTTTTATCTCCAATCAGAACACATAAAAACTTTATGAACTAAATGAATCGTTTCATTCAAGATTACGTTCAATATATTATTACTAAATTTAGATTATGTCGTACAGTTTAAAAGTAAGATTATGAAAGATTATCGTACTCTGTAACCTTGTGCTGAGGAATAGCTTATTTTTTATATCAATTGGCAAATTAATTTTTTTTTTTTTTTTATTCTCTTTAGATATTCGTTAGGGGGGTTTAATAGAGGTTAGTTTTATTGGCAATGGATTTGTAATGAAGGGTTTCTAACAGAAAAAAAGAAAAAGAAAAGTAAAAAAGATTAAACAGATAGGTAAGGACATGAGGGACAGGCAAAGAAAGAGAGGGAGAGTGAGAGAACAGGAGGAAAGAGAGAGAAAGAGACAGTAGAGATAAGCTGTGCACTCATGTGTAGAAGTAAAGGTTACTTGGCTGGAGGCGGGCCTGCTGCACTGCTGCCTCGGCCGCAGCGATGGCGTTGCCGGCATCTTCCAAGTGAGTCTGTGTGACGCTGCTCTTGCTCTGACTGCGTGAGGGGCCGTGGGAGCGCAGGTGACCCTCAGAGGAGGACTTGGAGCTGCCAGGACTGCTGTGGGATTTCTCTATGGTGGGGACCTGAGTGTCTAAACACAGCAACATTTGATGTAATTAGGAACTGTATTCGTGTACTTCTGAAAACAACTTCCAAACATGAGTTAAAATACAGGAACTGTGGTTTATTATACTTATATAATTATACTTATATAAAGTTCAATGAGCTCAAAATTTAAAGGCAGCTAAGACACTTACATTATACTATTTTTTTTCGCATGTAGACAAGACCCAAAGAACATCAGCTGATGTTGCTGTTGTGTTCCCATTAAACACAAATTCTAGCTGTTTTTTGAATACATAGAATGTAGCGCGTGCACAAGTTGCAAAGATGGGTAAAGTAGAAAAAAAAATCATCTTTAATGTCTGGGGATGGTGTTGATGGACACTCTTGTGGTAGAGATAATGAGACTGACATTATTCAAAACATCACTTAGGCTGTGTTGAGCTCTCCTACTTCTTTCTCTTTCGGCTTTACCCTTCAGGGGTCGCCACAGCGAATCATCTGTCTCCATTTAGTCCTATCTGCT
>JBBIGA010000018.1:9901915-9952671 GCA_037576975.1 Alestes dentex
CACACACACACACACACACACACACACACACACACACATACACATACACACACACACACACACACACACACATACACGCACATACCACACACACACACACCACACACACACACACATACACACACACCCCTACAGGTGGTACCCACCTCCTCCCTGGTAGAAGATACACCTTGACAAAAGGATCTGAATATCCGTTGTTATCTCTGGGGGCGAGGTTTCTTGCTTGTAGGACGTGGACAATCAGATTACCCATATTCTTGTCGTAATTGATTTGAAGCTAAGAGAAAGAAACACATGATATGATCCGACAAACAGCGCCTCTGATATTTTGTCCTGTCGATTGGAAAGTTGCTGCATATCAGCTTATGAGCTGCTTGCTGTGCCTTTAATCAATGGACTGTAAAACAATCTGTAGTGCGCCGCATGCTTTTCTGCATGTGCCTTTTATAGAAACTGCATGTGCCTTTTACATAACACATTCGTCTCTATGATGTGTTTCTGAGTGAAGCTGTGTGAATTTTATGGAATGGGTGCATTTTGGATGATGGCACATACATTATTTTTCCCCACCCACTGGTTCTTAGGGGCATAACCTAAAAGTTTTAGAGGTGAGCAAACGTCATTATATTTTGAAGAACAGATTGTCTTTAAAATTATATGATATTATGAATCATGAGTAGGAACACAAACCAATAAAGTGAAATTTCGATTTCAGGTAGACTTTGAACTTAATGGCCTGTATGTTGTCCCACCACGCAAAATGTGCAAACTGGTTTTAATGCATTCATTTAATTTATTTACATGTTAGAATAGTTTAATAGTTACAGAATAATTTCTTACCACATATTACACATATTAAGCCACAAGATTCACAACAATAAGCCTGCAGCAAAAGGGGTTGACACAGAATTGTAGGTGTGTGTGTTTTATGTGAAGACATGCAGACTCACTTGTATTTCACCAGTGATTGGATGTGGCTGAGGTTTCAGAGCCTCGGCAGACTGAGAATAAACACACACACACACACACACACACACACACACAATTAAACCCATGTGTGACATCTGTATCAAAGTGAAACAGAGAAACAGCTATGCATGCAAATATAGGCACACATACCCATGGGGGAAGACACACACACACACAGACACAGACACACACACACACACCCTGTTTAATGGTCTCCTTTAATTAATATGTCATGTTTTCTGGCCACAGCAGATGACTTTGCTTCGGCCAGGATGCATTATTACTTACAGGAAACAAGAAGATAAAGAAGAAAAGGGTCACACCACCTATCACCTCAAGTCATACCACCTACAGCTACAGACCTGTCTAATCACTTCTAACCTTCAACTTCAAAGGCAGTCGCACACACACACACACGAGTGCACACACACACACTTACACTTACACATACACACATGCACAAGCGCACACACACTCCACTACCTTGCTGCTGTGGCGTTTCTTGTTGACAGAGGGGGACCCAGGCTGGCCGGGGCTGGGCACTGCGCTGGAGGCACCGGACCCTGTGGCTGAATGCAGGTGTCCAGCCTTCTCCAGAGCAGCCAACACAGAGGCAGGGGCCTGTTGCTGAGACACCTTCTGCAGCTCCGCAGCCAGCTGCTTAGGGTCCACACCCGGGGAACGCTGCCGATCAGCTACGAGAGGAAAACATCTTTCATATTTAGAATAAAAAAAACATATAGAGGATGGCAAGTTTGTAGTTTAAATAAACACTGTCATTAAAAATGATTAGAACTCTTTTAATCATTTGAGAAGTTAGCCGCTCTTTACATTGTGTGGACATTTCATAATGAATAAAAAACCTTGTATCTCCATTTTGCCACTTTTTCCCTTTTTACATCATTTACACATACCACTTGCTACACATGCTGTGTCATAATTTGATGATGACGGGACAAATAGACATGGTTCAAAATGAAAAGCTGGTTCTATTGACATATATTAAAAGTGAAGGATCTTTTGAAAATACAAGGGTTTGTTCTTAAGGGAACTGCGTGAGGGTCCACATACAAATATGTTTCAATATTTATTGGATAATAAGTCTTAATATTAATAATAAATCATTAATTACTCTCCTTATGAGTTTGTATGTGTGTGTGTGTGTGTGTGTGAGATTGTGAGATAGCAACAATCTATCTTCTATTACTCCTTCCCCTGATATTATTATCGTTGTGCTGATCTGCTCCCAGTGCCTTCGCTGCAGTATCACACTACAACAGCGGAAATAACTTTTAAGATGAACAGAAGATGCGGTAGCAATCTAAAAGCAGATCAGAGCTCACATATGGCGAAGACGAAATAAATAACATATTGAAAGGCTACTGTGCACTGAATAGAAAATGATAACGTCAACAAAATGCTGTAGCTTTTCCCTGACTCTGCTGAATAAATCTGGACATCTGTGTTCAGCCACACTGAAGAAAGACTTACCAGCCTTTAGCTGCGACTGCAGCTCCAGCTGCTGTGGATGCTCTGAGTCCGAGAGCATGTTCAGGTCTCTGAAAAACAACACAGTGAAACATCATCAGTTAAGATGCATTCCGAAGTGAAAGGTTGTTGACTTTGCTGTCATTATAGATAGTTATATGTTAATAATTGCAGTATCACCCTGTGGTGTGAACACTTGTTTACTATTTGGTACATTTTGGCACATTTGGCACATCCCAACACTGCTAGTGGCATCACTGAGGTTCCCTGAAGCAAGGTACCATCCTCACACTCTGTTCCCTGGGCGCCCCTAGTTGGTGGCAGCCCACTGCTTCACTTGGTGACTGGGTTAAATGCAGAGAAAAAAAATCATTGTTCACACTGTGTGCTGTGCTGTGGTGTGTTCACACATGACTATAAGGGGCCATTTCACTTTGTTTTACTTTAGTATAACAGTGAAAACAAAACCACAAAAATTGCCTGAGGGTCTTCCTAATTTACGGTTTCACCTATCAGCTAGGGCTCCCCTATTGACTCCACACCGCCAACACTGGGAGGGTATCTCTTGAATTGCCATTAACACAATGTCACTGGACTTTGGTGAACACTGAACAGCATAACTTGGGGACTTGGGGGAGAGCATCACCTGCCAACTTTGTTACAAAAGCTTGCAGACTCCCATGCTGGCTAACACTAGAACGATGGGTGGGGGGGGTGGGGAGAGAGACATTCTACCCATCCGGAGAGGGCGAGGCCAGTTGTGCTCCTTTGGACTCCTGGCCATTAAAGGCAACATCACTACCGGGAATCAAACCTGCAATCTACTGATAAGGCCAGTTTTGGCCAGTTTTGTTTTAGATTTTTAGAAATTAGTCTCTATTTGCCTGAATACAGCTTTACACACTTCTGGGATGCAAATAAAACTGACAGAGATACTAAAATGCTGAGAAACCGTTCCAAAGTAAATCTGAAGAGACGAAAAAATGTGTATTGTGAAACTGTGAGTAGAATGGGTATGTGCTCCAGCGTGAATATGTATTTTACTGTGGAGGGTAGGCAAGCATGACAAGGCTAAATATTTGGTATGATTATGATGCTAAATTATTGATAAAAGTGTTCCAAACATGGTCATTGTCTATGGTTGTGTATTTGGTGGATATGGACAGATTAGGGCGATGGAAAGAATGTTAACTGATGTATTATTTACATTTATGGCGTTTAGCAGACGCTTTTATCCAAAGCGCCTTCCATTCCCTAACTACAGGGGACAGCGTCCCTGGAGCAACTTGGGGTTAGGGGTCAGTGGTGGTATGCTGTGGTATGTTTTGTGCAGGGTGGACAGATATTGGAAGTGAGAGAGATCAGAGATAGTTATGAGATGGTGTTATTTGTTTGTGACTGTTTGCGTTAAGACAAAGAAACAGCAACTCACAGGCGCAAACATAACTCTGCCTCCCCAATTTGCTGCTGACCCATGATGCTCTGCACTTCCTCATAGGTCTTTCCTGTCAGAGGGATTCCGTTCCACTCAAGGACCTGCATTCCTGCAGCAGACGCAATACAGCCAGCCCAGAAGAATGGAGAGACACACATCCATTAAACCAGAATTACAGAGCATGTGTTAAAGCCACAGGATACACACCTTCTAAAGTGCACACGAGAAGACAGAAGTGAAGTGTGTGGTTAGGGGTGGGTGATATGACAGTGATATCAATATCATGATATTTAATTTCACTTCATAGTGCCGTAGCTGAAAAAATATTTTACTGTTTAGAGATCACAAGAACACATCCACACAAAGCAGCTTGTCACAGTGGGTGGGTGCTGGAGCCTATCCCAGCACTCATAGGGTGAAAGGTAAGGAAACACCCTTTACAGATTGCCATTCCATTGAAAGGCGTGTTTTAAGTAATACATCTCAGTTCAAATTTTTTAGTCATCTAGTAAATGTAGAAGCACACAATGGCATGCACACACGTACACACGCCCACCATTTGCATTCCTTTTAAATTAGCTTCCCTAAAAAGACACCCTATTCAATTAGAGCAAACCGTGCGCCAAACAGGAACAAGGACAATTAAATAAGTGGAAGAAAAAGAGCTGAGAAGGAGCACTGCAAACTCAACAACTCCCGGAGCCAAGTCCTCGGCACTTACACAAATGAAAGCGAGTCTTCAGATAGGCCTTTTGCTTACGGAGCTGTTCAGCAGCTGAGACGACACAAGAACATCATTCACATGTCCGCCCCTGATCTAGCCCTCAGCCCTTAATCATTGTTGATTCAGACAAAATGTTAGACAGCTCTAAGAAATGACACAGCACCTGCAAAAATCAGGAATACACTGAATGTGAATCACCCTTAGTTGTATTTGGGGAGAACTTGCACAACCTTTTTTGCGTTCTCTCCTACCCTTCTCATGAATATCAGTGCGTTTAACTGTGGCCTGGTGCCTTAATGTGGAGGTGCTATCACATTTTGATTAGGGAACTTACATTAAAGATGATGACTGCAACAGATGCTTTGGTAATCTAAAAACAGATCAGTGCTCAAATATAATAAAGACAAAAATGAATCTTAAATGGAGAATCTGACCTTCAAATATTTGTGGGCACTTAATGGCACTAAACCTGCAATCATTTTTGCAGAGAGAATTTATGTGCTGTGGTGGAAAAACCATGCAATCTAAAAATGATAATGATGGCACTAAAGGTGACTCTTGGTGTTGATAAGCCTCTAAAATAATAAACCCAAACACCAAGGGCTCTCTATCACTGTCTCGAAGGCCATGGCATGCTCAGTTCAGCCCTGTATCTATAAGACAAGACTTATCTAGAGTGACAGGAGATGCTGAGTTAGCCACAGTCCACAGGGAGAACACTGCAATAGTGCACACTAGTCAGAAATGAGAAATGCCTGCTTAAATTAGCTACAATCGAATGAAAAGGGGCCAAAATGTCGTTCAAAGTGTGCTTGCTTTTAGCATTTAAGAACAGGAGTAATAATGTAAAACAATAATATAATCATATGGTCACCCGCCTCCAAAAAATACAAAAGAAGCAAAACTATACATCTAAGCAAAATAATCACAGTTGTCAGCATGGCGGTCCTGGCCCTGTTCCATCAGCCATGGCACTGTCATATGAATGTAAAAATCTCACCTTCTACAACCTTCCCTGTCCGCTCGGCAGCGCTTCCGGCCGACACTTTAGCGATGTATGCTCCAATCTCTCCATTAGTGCCTGGAATCTCCTTTCCTCCCACCACGCGGAGCCCAAACCCGCTCCCTAGTTACACAAAGCAAACAGCTTGTGCTTCGCCTTTTTATGAGAATTACGCATGGATTAATTTTAGTAATCTGCATATATGTACGTGGATTTCTTTTAGCTTTAATTCATAGCGCTAAGCTAGAACCACTGTAGACTGATGAGGCCTGTACCTGACACAGTGTGGTCTTTGGGATCCCTCTGCAGTTTGATGCGAGTGTGGGGGAAAGGATAATGCATAGCTTTCACCTGCACACAAAATTAAATGTTCTTCAAGGGAATGCATAACTAACGATTTTTTTATGTGACTTTTTTTTTTAAACCTAAACTAAAAAATATCAAAGCAAATAACAAAACCATTTGTCAGTATACCACAAATAAAGGAGAAAGAAACGTACTGTAACTGAACTTTTTCCCCAATTTAGTCATGTCCAATATTTTACCCACTAGCTCGAGAGAAGGCTAGCACATGATGCTGTTTTTTCAAGCTTTTTCTAATAAAATCTCATTTGACAGCTCAACTTCCTTGGAGGAGAATACTAACTGCCGATTCTGTTGTGTCAACTGAGAGACTCCCATGTTTGCTAGCACTGTGCTGGGGGGATAGACCTAAACTGAGTGAGGTCAGTTGTGCTCTCTCGAGCTCCAAGCCAAGAATATGAGTGACATTGTCATAATTTCCAGATGTTATGGACAACGCTTAAGCCGTTGAAATACTCTAGGTTTAGGGGCCCAATTGATTTTTAGACTTAAGTATGTGTTATAAGAACCATCCTTGTAAAAAAAAAAATCTTTACAAACTTTGATTGTGCCCTTTTATAGTGATAATATCAGTCCAAATAAAAGTCATTTACAATTCTTTTGCATTTGGTTAATGACTGAACTAGCTGTTTTTACTTTATGTGTGACCAACACCTCACCTGTCTCCTGTCCTGTCCTGACTGTGGTCCTGCTCGGCCCTCACGAGGTTTATCAAACCAGTCAGTCTCTTCGTGCTGCAGGTGGTAGGCTTTAAGAGGAACAGGGAGAGAGAGTGACAACTGCACCACTATACTGATTATACTTGGACGTGTCCCAATGTGTCTCATTCCACCACCTTTTCTCCCTGAACACTACCCCTTACCATTTCTCTGGAAAATATTATTTTGCAGGGGTTCATTCTAGCTATATAACGCTGGTGCAGTTTAAGTTATTTAAGGTATAAGTCAGTCAGATGGACTGACCTTTTAGGAAACAGTCACGGTAAGAGGTGTGCGCCATAAGTGCAGTGGACTGAGACACAAATAAAGGTGTACATACAGGGCATGCATGTCTTTGCATGCAAATTGTGTCCCTCACAAGGGGCTTGTCCACACATCATGCGCTGATAGTGGGACCGAGAACTGCTGTGGCTTCAAACCACAGCAGACACACAAACAACGAGGATGAGATGCCTTATCCACACTTCACTAGATTAGCAAATTGATAAGCTCCAGGATTTTATCAACACGGTGAGCTGGATTTTTATCCACAGGTAACGAGCTGTTCTTAGACAGCCCTGTCTATGAACAAAACATTCCACAGCACCACATCACTGTCGAAGTACCTGTTTAGCATCGCACTACATACACTGCACCAAAATTCCTTATGTAAATACTTACTATATACTGTATACTGCTGTAAACACATTTTCTGCAAATGATTCTGTCCCTTATGCAGGACTTTGCATCATGGGTTGGTGGCTCTTTTTAAGCTGACAAGTAATTAACTTTGTTACATGTGTGTGTATGTAGTTTTATTTTATAACAAATTGGGTAAAGCCATTTATTTCTGCAGTAAGTGTCTTTCTGACAACACAAGTTAACATAAGAAGAAGTGCAAACAAATAAGAAAGCAGTTCCTGCTTGTTTCTAGAAAAGTAGTTGATTTCTCCTCTATGCCTTCAGTCATTGCACAGACTTGTGAAATTCCACCAGCAGCACATCGATTTAATCTAATTAAGTATTGACTGACCTGGACCAAGTAGTTGATCGTATTTACAGGGTAATACTGTAAGTAATATTGGGCTTACATGAGGAGAGGTGTGTAAATAGTTAACACATTGATTTAATAAAATAATATTTACTGCATAAAAGTTATCTGTATTCATTCTGTTAGTGGAAAATCACTTACTGCTCAATTAAACAGCTTTCAAACAGATTCTTCTGAGGTGCATCGGACTTTTACACTGTATTGCGTAATTTGTAGGGGACAGCTTGGCACAACCTAATGTGTGGCAAAATGCAACACTTTATGTAGCAAATTAAGTTCAAGCAGTGTGTTCTTTTGTTTTTGTTATCTTGTTATATTCCTATAGCCTCCTCCTCTGTGATTTTTGACAGAAATCGTATAGATATTTCTTAAGATACACTCCGTTTGGTCGCATGTTTAATCACTCTTTCGGTGGCAGTAGCAGCACCGCTTTCAAGCATACACCAACCATCCATAACTTTAAAACCACTGACAGGTGAAGAGAGTAACGTTGCTTGACTTGTTACACTGGCACCTGTAGGGGTGGGCTGTTTTAGTCACCAAGTAAACACTCAGTTCTTGAAGTTGTGTTGGAAGCAGGCAAGTGAAGGAATTTTGTGACTTTGAAAGTGCCAAACTCAGAGGTCTTATGGAGTCTGTGCCTCACAGAGTCTGAACTTTTGGTGGCACGAGAGGGACAGGTGATAAGCAGGTGGTTTTAATTTTATGGCTCGTTGGTATATAAACATTTCATGGTGAGAGTTGAGGTTACACATAAATACAAAAACATTAAGCTAGCTCATTGGCAGCATGGGGGGTTGGTGCTGCTGGCCTGGGTCTAGGGCAGCTAGAGTCCTTAATGTATGGAATTTGCATGTTCTCCCCATGTCTGTATGGGTTTTCCATCTCGTGTTTATGTCTGTGTCTCCTCTATACTAGACTGGCATACTGTCCAGGGTGTTTTTCTGCCTCCTTCATCTATCCAACCAAGCCTGGTTAGGATAAGAGGCTTTTTAGGCTGTGCAATACTGTCCCCTACATTAGCTGCAGGTCAAAAACTTCGATTTTGTCAGTCTGCACTATTTCACAGGTGGGTACTTACATTTAATCAGCTACATGCACTCAGGTAAAACCTAAGTAAGTACTTCTACTCCAGTATATTCTATCTACTTTTACCCAGTTTCATTCTTTCACTTGAGCATAGGTTTAGTCTCATCTACCCACCTCCGCTGTGTGGTATGAGTTACGTTTAATTATTCCTATAGCACATGAAAAGCATTATTGAGACCAAAAAAAATTTTAAGTGCTGATTTTCTTGAAGTCAAAACCAAATAACACGAGACGACAGGCAGCAGTAGCACCTGTTTGAACTAGTTTTGTAGAAAAGACTTCCTGAGTCACATTAAATCAGGGTTATGTTGTATATTCACTCCTTCACTTGTGCGAGGATGTATCAACCATGCTGTGAACGTATGATCCTTCAAATGGACTGAACTGAAACCTCAACACACTGAGATTTGGCATTCCAACACATATGTAGGCATGTAAATATGCATGTGTCCCTGTTAAAATGATCACGTCATGTTAGAGTCACCTAGTGCAGCATATGAAAATGAATACCAGGATGGGGCTGAGGTGCACCACAGAGATATGCCCATCACTCAAAGACTATGGCACGCATGGGACGAGTTGATTTATGCTTAATGGGATTTTGAATGCCATTGTGCAGTAACTCTCACCTTCTACTTTCCACTTAGGACCTCCTGCTGAGATGCAAACACTGCATTTCAGTATATTTGTAAAAACAAAACAAAAGAAAAAAAACCCCTATGCAACAGTATTAGAGAGGACTATTTTGAAACTTGTGTTACCCAGAGTAAAAACTTTGCCGATGATTATATAGCTTATACTTTAATAGTACTGTGCTTAATACTGTATTAAATTCCTTTTGTGTGTATACATGCAGTGATATCAAATGACCTACTAGGAACGAATACACCCAATAGCTTGCTTACAGGGATGTTAAATACGTTTTTATTAGAGCTGGCATGACTGCAAAACACACAGTTGCCTATTTTGCAGAATCTTACTTGATCAAACGGCAGGTCATGCAAATAAACACTAAAGGCAGTTTATTTAACTATATTTCGAGGTTCCCTAACAGTGCACAGCAGCTTTATAGCACATTTGCAGTTAAAACACCAGAGTTTATGCTAACAATTAAGCCTGTGATAACTGTTAAAAGAATTCATGCCAGCTCTTTTTGTTATAGCGTATGTGAAAAAGCCTTCTTTGATACACACAGATGGTCTCTATTATTGCTAATACATCCCTAAAATGTTTCAAAGAAGTCATACACTTCACATACTACATGTTAGTTCACTGAGTATTATTAGTTTGCTGATATAATGAGTGGCTTTGGGAAGTTTTAAGCAATGGTAGTAGCGGTGACATTCTATATTATAGTTGCATTCTACATTTAAGCAAGGATGTGAAGGTTGATTTATAGAATACAACTACAGTAATACTCTACCGTATCTGATACTCTCATGATAGAGCCTGGGGTCACTTCTGTGCAAAACCATCAGGGGGACATTTAGCGCTGCAAACCAAAGCATATTTACAGTCTTAAAATTGCTTTGGTTGATACGTATATTGTAGTTTTACCTGTGTTTCCTGGCACAAAATCTAATTCTATGGCTCCAAAAAAATCCAACCAAAATGCACAACATTTTATAATAGCATACATATCTATAATGCTTACTGTTGTAGCTAGGCACTACAAGATCATCACATTACATTCACTTTTTATAGATAAGGGTCAGTTCTTGGGACACAAGCATAGCATAGTTCTAGACAATATAACATTTTAGTGACAAATTCCTGAATAAATTCCCACATGACACATTGAGTTTTTTTAATCAATATATCTGCTTAGAAATGAATAACAATCTGCTCATAATGCTTAAAGTAATTAAGGGACCACAAAAACATTGTAGTGTGTTTGTGCTATTTCAACGACATTGAAGGTTTTCCTATAATGAAACAGGATTAACAGAACTATGTACTAATCAGACTGCTCTCGAATTGAAGTGCATGTGAACATTAAGAGGCATCGTGTACAATATGTACTGTAGGAACTCACATGCAAAAGATTACAAATTACAGCCACAACACAAACTGCAGTCAGAAACCAAACAGTCAAATTAATGATCACTCAAAAAGCCATGCGGCAAATAGCATGCATTTTTATCTTTATTCCAAAAAGAATTTCATGACCTATTTTCCAGGCACACTCTCATTAAGCTTAGTCTTCATTTAAATTACACTGTCTACTCAAGTTCTAGAAATTACTTTATAGACTAAGCTTAATCAGCGTCTAGAAAGCCAGTTCATAATGCATTCATAACCGCATTAACATGCAATGAAAGAAAATAATTAAAGTCAAGATCAGTTGGAAAACTGAAGCAGTACAATTTTATTTTGGCAAATTAATTGTAGTGCTTACTGAATATTAATTTACAAACAACTTGGCTCTTCGTTGTGTGCAATGATGCAAGTGTCATGGTCAATACAATTTTTATTATATTGCCATTTTTAAACAAAGTTTAATGTGTTAAATCTTATTACTCAGGTTGTACTTGATTATTATATTATTTCTATAATTTTGTCTAGTGGCCAAAGCAGGGAAAGGGGAGACAAGTTCATTTCAGCACATTCACCAATGTCAGCACTTTTTTGAATTTCTTATGGCTGTGTGGCTTAACACCAGCCAACCAAGACTGCAGGCTGCAAATAAACAGTTTCTTAAATTGCTTTGTTACTGTATTATTACAAGGCATTTCCAACATAACTACAGTCTAAAATCTCACAGGGAATTGTAATTGCAAGCAGAAAGCATTCCCTTCTGAACATATCCCTGACGATTTATGGAGGCACCTGGTTTAAATCACAGAAAATGATTTATGACCATGTTATTTAAAAGACAGAATCCTATTTGTAAGCAACTATTTGTCAGAAAGGGGAAAAAAGCCAAATGAGCAATGGGAGTAGCATGCAAATTAAAAACATTGACCGGGCATTCAAATACAATGGAAGTTCTTTATACATATTAATATATTATGTAAAAGAAAAGGTTAGCGAAACAGAAAAAGACAATTTATCATGCACATGTACAATAATGCACTATGTATATCTAAACAAGTACAAGAAACTCACTACAGAAAGACGAATGCATATGAAACAAAATTAGAACTTACATACTTGAAAACAATCAGAGTCATGCATGAGACACATGTCAACCAAGGCTGTATTTGAAGTAAGTCTCAGATCAAATTTACCTTCGCTGTCAGACATAGCTCCCTGTAGATCATCCATAATAAAGGCTATATCTCGATCATAGCCACGTGTTCGTGATTCTTCTCTCATATGCTGCTGTACCTCTGGTAAAGAGTGACTGGAACCAAACTGGTCCCGAGAGTCAGCAGAGATGGGTGGGAGTGGACCCGCAGATGCCCTTGCCATACCCATGGGTTGCCCAACAGGGCTCAGTGGACTCTCTTCTTCAGAGTTCTGCGCCACAATAGGGATACGGCCCCTGCTCTGGCTGATGGGCAAACTAGTTGGCTTTGCCCTCACTGCACCAAACTGGGAATCCATGCCTTCACCCTCTGTCTTTAACCTTAGCGAAGAGCTGGAAAGGTCTCTTTTGATGGATAAGTCAAGTCCATACACAGAGGAAGGCCTAGAAGAAGGTCTAGATCGAGTGCCACTGGGGTATGTGCCATCATCTTGGAGGGAGGCCCTCAAGGTTGGGCCAAGATTGAGAGACTGACCAAGGTTCAGTGACTGAGTCAAGTTAGGACTTAGTGTGGAGCCCAGGTACTTCTGCTGCTCAGCTATGTTCTTCCTCAGACCGAAAGTTATTTCATCTTGTAGGAGCCTCGCCCTGCTAGCGAGTCCTCCCACTGCTGAGCCAGTGGAGGCCAAAAACCCACTGTAATCAGGCTCCAGGTCCCTGCTCTCTTGTATAGGGGAAAATTTAGTAATTTTGGGGTCAATTAATGCTCTCTTATTCTTTAACTGTTTCTGGTAAAGGACTGATGCTGGAAGCTGTTTAGCTGCTTGTTTTTCAAGAGTGAGTCTTCCAATGCTATATTTCTCAGATTTAGGGAAGTGTCTAAAACCGTCAGTATGGAGGTAGTGAGGCAGACCTGTGAGCTGCTCCAGGCCATCGGTACCCCTCCTGAATTCTTGCTTGATTTGCTGCTTTAGTAGTTTCAACTCATATGGCTCCTCCATCGCATCCTCATCTGGTTTACCATATGAATGCAGCCTGGAGGCAGCTTGGAGAGGCCCAAGGAAGTCAGTCACATCTGCTGTCCGACGAACTTCAGCAGCCCTGAGAAGTCTGTCAGTTTTGCTGATATCCTTATCAGGAATGTTGAAGCTTGAGGTCAAATCTGTAGAGCCCTTGGTCAGCTCCCCAATATCATCGATCATTACATAGTTTCTGGCATTATGATGATCAATGTCTGCATAGAAGGATTCTGCTGAAATGCTGGACATGGGGCTGCTGGCCATACTGCCTCTCTCCTCCAGACCCATTCTCAAGTCTAGATTACCATATTTGCCCCCAAGATGTGAGACCCCATAGGCACTCTCTGTGGATGTAGGAACAATTAGAAGGGGCTGATTCCGTATCACCTCATAGTTAGTAGTTATCTTTGGTTCCAAGTCGGACAGAGTAGTCTGGCGGGTTTTCTGCTGCATCAGCAGGAGTTGTGAAGCATGGTCATAACTGGTTTGTTGAGATTGTTGATTAAGTGTTGGCACTGAAGAGTACATTGATTGGGACTGGTAAGAGGGCACCTGTTGGTGGTAAAGGGATTGCTGTTGGTACAAGGACTGCTGGGAAAAGTGACTTGGGGTCCCAGTTTGGGAGGCATACTGATAATGGGAGTATGGACTTCCAAGTTGTGCATACTGAGAATCTGCTTCAGTCTGTGGTGGGATAAACTGGTTAAACTCTGACTGAGGGGCAGTTCGCGGTCGTTCCAGTCCATGGCCATTTCCCCGTGCCTCTCTGATGTTACTGACCTCACTATCAGACATATAGTCACGCTCCTCTGCCACACCTTGCAAGTAAGCCCTTTCCCTCTTCTCCCTTTCTTTCAGTAATGCCTCTTTCCTTCGATTAATGCCCATCTCCAGATACCTTAGTTTAGCATCAATCTCTTTCTCCTCCTCGTCTAGCTCTGCTTGCTTCTTACGCAGTTTAGAAGATTCCCTCTCAACCAAATCGAGTTCTTTGTCAATGTCTTGAAGAATTTTGGCCCGAGCCATTGTGGTGTTTCTGCACATTCTTCTTCGAGCAGAACCAGTGCTGTATCCTGAGGAGCCAATGAGAGTATCCTCTTCTGGTGGTGGATGGGGAAGAGTGCGTTTTACTTTCTTCTGAGAACCCATAGGGGTACCACTCAGTGAGCTCTTGCTCTGCAGAAGAAAAACATATATTTTCAGTTTTTTGTAAATCTTTACATACTTTATTTAACAGATGTCGACAAGCAAGTTCTCTGCAGAGAAACTTAAATTAGAATTTTACTAACGACAACCTGCTTGTAGTTGCTGTAAGAATAGTCATTAATGCATACTATAAATCCAGAAACATGGTCTTATCATGAATAAAAAACAGACCCAAGAAAATGGTAATGAAAGGGTTTTTTAAAAATTTGATCTAAGTGAATGTAATTGATTCCTGTAGTACTTACAGAATAGGTATCTGCATACTGGTACATGATTCTGTCATCGGTTGTGGGGCTCAGAGACTTGGGATCAGAAAGAGATCTTTGTGAAGCCTTCAGAGATCTTGGGCTACTTGGGTGTCTTGATGGTTCTGCTGTTAACATCTTGTGTGAGCCCTTTCCAGGAGACACAGGTGAGACTGGGGAATACAGTACCTTTGGAGATTTGGGCAATGATGAGATTCCAACACTGTCTGCTGTTAGATGTGTGCTAACACCAATTTCAATTGGAGTTGAGTGTCTTTTATCTTTGTCAGATGTAACGTCTGAGTCACTTTCTGTTTGCCCTCCCCTGTGTAGATCCACTGTTGTATCTATCTGAGCTCGGACTGGGGACCTCTTTATTGTCCCGGAATGATCCGTCTGAACTGAGATCTCAGCCACAGTTTGGACTGCAATGCTGGATACTTTTGAGCCTTTACCTCGTTCCCCGTCAGCATATCTGTTTGAGCGAGATCTGCGCCTGCTCCTAACAGGGACATCCCATTCATCCTGATCCTCATCATCAGTTTGCACACAACTATCTACACTTCTCCTACTTCTCCTCCTCCTGCCAGGGTAGGGTTTCTCCACCCCTTCCTCCTCATCTGTCTGAACACCACTTTCTGTTATTTTCTTACTACTTAACCCTACACTTTGCTCATTGGCTTGCTTTGGTATGGAAGGCAGCCTCTTGGAATTCTCAACATCTTCTGATTTAAGCATATGAGATCCACCAGAAGGAGCAGTGTACCAATCTTCACCAATCAAAGGGTCATGGACAGTAACTGCAGATGATGCAGAGTCATCCTTCACTGGCCAGTACTGGCCATTATCTCCTTTAGAATACTGGGAGTCCAGAATAATTCCTGAACTAGTGGGTTGAGACATTTCTTCATTTGGTTCAAAACCATATGGATAAACTTTCTGCTCCACTAGCTGTTGCTGTAGTTGCTGCTGTAGTTGGTGGATTTGCTCAAGTTGTAGTTGCTGCTGGGCAAAGGTCTCCTGTTGAAGAATGAAATGGGCCTTGCGTTCTTCCTCCTGCTGCATTAGGAGCTGATGTTTCATGCTCTGAAGTTCCTCTAATTCCTTTTGGACAATTAGCTGTTCCTGTTCACGGTAGCGCTGTATCTCTTGCCTCTCCCATTCAAGCTCTTCAGCAAGACAAAGCTGCTTTAGCTTCTCTAACTGTAAAAACTCACGCTCAGCTTGGTACTGTTGGCTCTTACTGTCATCCAAGGCAGGAAAACTTGGGGAAACCAGAGCATCCAGTGAGGCTGCAATGGCCTCAAGAGTAGCATCAGAGTACAGTTCTGGAAAGGCTGTTAATGAAGGAAGGAGGTTGGCTAGAGCCGAAGGCAGAATAGCCTTGGATGGATCAGATTCCAAGAATATTGATTGGTTTGTTCCAGTGGTATGTATGAAATCATATGGTGAAGGCTGGTTCTGAAGCATTGAGAGTGGCTCTGTTATAGTGCTGAGACTGTTGTATGTTGTACTGAATATTGAGCCTGGCTGGGTCGTAATTGCATATGTGGATGGAATGGGTGCAGCAACAGATGAGTATACAACTCCATTTGATGATCTTAGGACACTATTAATTCCAAAGGATGTTTCATTAGTGGTGGTGACCCCAGAAAATGTGCCTTTCCTAGAGTAGTCCAGTGCTTCATCTGTAGTGGTTGGAAAATGTACACTTTAGTCAAATCAGCTAGTTGGTCCTGCATGCCCTATACTCTGAGGCCATGCAGTTTCTGACAAAATGACTATAAGAAGGAAACCAAAGAGCATGCAAAAATCTTGTGATTGTTGTCAGACTAGCATGATGCAAAGCCAAAACACTGAGGGACAACACGAAGGCACATGCATGCATCTGTGTAAAGAAAAAAGGAAAAAAAGTCAAATAATTAAAAATGATCAACTGTTGCTCAAAACAGAAAAAAAGATCAGAAAATCAGAAAGGCATTTCTTACATAATGAAAGAATACTGAAGGCTTTCTAACATACACATGCACTGTAATACTGACCTGATGACATTTTTGCTGATGTCAAATCAATTGCCCCATCAGATGCCCCATTTTGGTAGGTAAATCCATTCTTGGCATAAGGGAACGATCCAGTTTCCATGTCAGACAAAGAGACCTTCATTTTACTGAGGTCTTCAATTCCGAGGGTTGTGGTACTGTCATGTTGATATTGATCATCTTTGAAGCTAAACTGGTTATCTGGTTGTTTGGTCACTGGAGCCTGTGTTCTGCAGCTGCCAGTGAATGGAAGCCTATAGAGGACATCACAGCACACTGCTCGTCTACCTGCTGTCAGATCAACAGGTGCAGCATCCTCCTCAACAACAGTTGTAACCACCCCAGAGGAGGAAGACAGAGCCACCATGGCTTTCATTGGCTTTGATGTAGTGAGATCTATAGCTTCAACAGCCAGTGGGTCAGTGTGAATGGGTACTTCAGCCTTTGTACAGGCTACTGGGCCCTCCAAGTCTGGTAAAAATGAAGGTGCAGTTGTTTTAGCAGGCTCACAGGATAGATTCATGGGGATCTCTGTGCTGGTTATAAATTTTGGCTGCGAATTTACTGGTCTGTACACTATTTGAGCCAGTGGTTCAAATGGTTTGTATGCTGCGAGTGACAGAGGCATTGAAGTGGCACTTCCTAAATTGAGAGGCTTGTCAGCTATGTTATTATTGTATGTAATTGTAGCAGCACAGGTAACAATAGTGATGTTATCTGTCACAACAGAAAGTGTTGTGGCAGGAGTTATCTCAGCACTTAGATTTACAATTTCTGGTTGCACAGCAGTTGTCTGTCGATCACTTGAGAACTGTCGACTTGATTCAGGGGCTGTCAGGTCCATTCCTCTGTCAGTCATTGTAACATTGACCTTTAAGGTTGTGAGATCTATGACATCACTATGATAGTGCACCTTTCCATTTTGTACTGGTTGTGTTTGTGTTTTTGTAATTTCGGGCTGGACTATGTCTGCCACATTGGCAGGGTCTGGCATAGGTTCTAGAGGTATTCTCTCTTGGACAACTGACACAGTAGTAGTTCTCTGGACTTCCGTTGTGACAACTTGGGTCACAAGATTAGGTACTGTATCAGGATGCTGTTCAGTTGTGGAAATTGCAGAGTACATTTGGCTCATACTTGATACAACTTTATCGGGCCCTCTTATTTCTTGACTTTCCACTGACTTTGTGAACTGAGTATATGTAACTGGTACAGCTGGCACGGCTACTGGAGCATACACCTCTGGTTCAAAAATTGATTCATGCTGTTGGATCTGAGTCACTGCAAATGAAGATGGACCCACTGCGGATATAGCCTCTTCTGAAGCAGACACAATTAGTACTTCCTCCATCTCTAGCCCTTGTAAAGCCTGGCTATCTGTGGATAATGGGAGTTGGGTAATTGTAATAGGAGTAGGACACACTGTTTGCATGGGTTGTCTCTCAGGCTCCTGTCTCAGATCAAAAGAAACTGTTGATTCCATTGGATGTGCTGCTGCAACAGATCCTGTAAAAGCTTTGGGTGTCACCTCTGCAGTTGTTTCTGTTGGTGGTAAGGGTACCAATGATTCAGAAACCATGGCTAGTGATGCCATAATCGGAGGGGCAGCATACACTGTTGGTGCAGAGATCACTGATGACATAGTATTTGTTGCTGATTCTGTGGTGACTGGTACTTCTGCCATAGCTGGTGCCACAAAATATGTATGTGGTGATGTTACAGTTGGTGCAGGAACTACTATTGGTGCAGTGTATAGACTCACAGGTGGTGCAGCATTGATTATCACTTCCTTTGTGGTTGGTGGCCCAGGTTGGATCACAGAAATCAGTGCTGCTGAATTTGGTAATGAAGTTGTACTTGATACCGAAGCAACTGGGGCAACAACTGGTGGTGCTGCTCCCACTGGTAATGTTATCACTGTAGAGACAGTATGTACTGGGGTCTCGATTGTAACTGCTGGTGAGGCACGGACAGTTTGAACTGGAACCACTGTAGCTGGTGTCGCCATTATTGGGGCTGATATTACATTTGGTGGTGCAGTTACTAAAGATGCTGAAACCACAGATTGTGGTGCAGATACTACAGATGGGGAAAACACCCTTGGTGCAACAGCAGGCACCTGTTGCTTAGGAGTTGGTAGTGATGATCTTCGTACTGGAGCTTGAGTTGTAATGCCCTCCACTGGTGATCCTGGTTCTGATGGCAATGTTATCACCACATACGTCTCAAGTGTTTTAGCAAATCGAGGTGACAAGGGCGATTTTGGAGATGAAACACTGTATTTATTAGCAACGGGGGCAGCCAAACTGAGTGAAAGGGCATTGGGGGGCTCTCTTGTTCTTGGTAATGTTGCAGAACGACTTGCTTGAGCAAATGTGGGTTCAGGAACAACTGGTGGCTTTACGCTTTCTCTTGATCTGCTGAACACTAGACCAGTTGGTATACAGACCGGTTTGGGCGGAACTGGGGGTGGTGGTTTATGTACTGCAGCTACAGTTTGTTTTACTGCTACACTTGGTGCTGTGCTGGCCATACTTGTAAGAGACTCAGGGGGAGAAGGCGTTACACACGAGGAAATAGGAACTGAATGTTCACTAACAGCTGGATTAACTAAATGATGAGGTGGCAGGGCTGGCGGTGAAGCCGCAGGTGGTGGTGGAAATTCAATGATAGGCTTTTCTGTTCTTCCAGAAGTGACAAATGTTGATAGAGGTTCAGGTTTTGTTGACATAAAAGCTGAATCAGTTCCCAAGCCAGCTGTCAGTTCCACACTTGAAACAAACTGAGCAGTGTCTGTTCTGATAATAGGATGACTTCCTCTTTCTTCAACAGAAGTTGCTGCTGCCAGGATATCTTGTGTTTGACTAATGGCAGATGTGTTTTCAAGGTTTGGCAAACTGATAACAAAATTATCTTGTCTTGTCGGCACAGCAGGAGCCACAATTTGAGACTGTGATATAGTTATTCCATAGGCATCTACTCTATGTTGATTGCTCTCAATCGTAGGATGTACATCCAGTACTGATTGAACTGGTTGAGACAGTAAAGTTCTAAAGCCAAAAGTTGTTGTCGTGGTAGAAGGTGCAATAGGAACTTCTTCTATAGCAGCATGCTCTGCAAGGGTTTGTGTTGGCATAACTACAGGAAGTGCAAAAGGTGAAGCATGGACTGATACTTGGGAACTGTCCGTACTTTGATTATTGATTGGAATTTGAATGGAGACTGGGTCTTGTGTCATTATTGTTCTGTCAGTGGACGGAATAGAGGCTGAAACATATGGTAGTGGAACTGAATGCTCATAATGAGAAACTAGTCTTGTTGGTTCTGATATAGGTGGACAAACAGAAGATTGCTCCATGGGGTGTTTTGGGATGGATGCTGAAATGGATGTAACAGCAGAAACAGGGGCTTGCAGTATTGTTGAAGCTGTTGTTGGAATAGAAGTGGGGGGTAGAATAGGAACTATATTTGCTGTATGACTTGGAGACTGGGTTGGTGAAGCAACTAGGTCTGGCATTTGGACTGGAGCACCTGTTGGAACCTGAGCAATGGTTAGAGGTGGATACTCCTCTGTAGAGGTCTTCGGAGTTGAGGCTGACACTAAAGGTAGTACTTGAACTGGACATTCTGATGCAGGAGAGACAACATCAGGCATTTGCACAACAGGAGCATGAGTTACACTTGGAATTGTAGCTTTTTCTGGAGACACAGAAGCTGATGACATTGAAAAAGCTGGCGCTGCAGACTCTGTAGCTTCAACAAAGGCTTGAGCTGAGACAGAAGTAGGAATTTGCTCATTCAGTAAATCTGTAGATGTAGATGTTGACGAAAGTGTAGAAGAGTCTAAAGCAGTAGTGGCAGAAACAGGTTCCAGTATTCCTGTCGTCTGCAAAACTGAATCCATGACAGATGGAACTACTTCGTCTGGCATTTTAACAATAACGGCTTCTGAGTTAGGTAATGGTTTTGGTTTTGGTTTTGGAGCTAATGGCGATCTAGAAACAGAAACGTCTGCTGGCATAGGAGCTGGGACTGGTTTTGCAGTTAATGGTGTTTTAGTAACAGGAACTTCAGTTGGTACAGATTGTTGAGTTGTGTTTGGACTGAGTGGTGGTTTTACAACAGGAATTTCTGCTGGTATAGGTGCTGGAGATGGTTTTGGAGTCAATGGTGGTTTAGAAACAGAAATATCTGCTGGAGCAGAAACTATGGTTGGTTTTGGAGCTAGAGGTGGTTTAGAGACAGAGACCTCGGGTGGAGTTGGAGTTACGTCCACGACTTCTGCTGAGACTTGGGTAGATGGATCAGATACTAAGTCTGGCATTGGAATTATAACTTGAGTAGAATCAGGTACAAAAGCCTGTGTACTTTCAATAACAGTTGGGATTTCTTTAGTTAAGCCTGGGTCTGAACTCAGTGCTCTGTGTGATGGTATAACTGGAACAGGAGATGAATTTTGTGGTGACAGAGGAGATGGTGTTGAATCTTGGACTGAAACAGGGGACACATCTTCTAGGGCCGTTTTTGATTGAGGTACTTCACACACAACAGATATGGGTTCAATCTCTACAGACTGTGTCTGAGCTAAAGGTTCTATAACTTCAGTATCTTCATAAGAAACGTCAAAACTCTGAGTAGAGTCAGCTGAAGCGGGAATTTCATAGTCTTGTGTCATGCTATCTTCATCCTCAGCTTCTTCTTCGCCAGAAGAACACTGGGTAATTTTAAGGTCAGGAATAGGATAGAGAACTTTCCTCACAGACAGGTCTTGAGAAGATGACTCAGCAATGTAAGGTTGCATAGCATATTCAACAGCTTCAGTTGCATGTTCCTCCTTAATGTCCTCCTCACCACTTGATGGAATTACTATAACCTCAGGAGAATCATATGAAGGCTCACTTGAAGAAATAGGGGATACTAGCGACACAGGACTTGACTGTGTAGAGCTTGTCCCAGGAGTTAGAACCTCTTTTTGCATCTTCAGCATGTCTTCATTTGCGGGTTCAGCACTCAGCTGAGATCCTTCGTCTTTGCACAGGGACTGTTCATCATATTCTGACATAGTCACATAGCAAGTGTCAGTAACAGCAGGTACAGAAGCACCCCTCTGCCGAGCTGGTTTACCTACATGTGCATATTCAATTGTCTGTTCTTTTACTATGAACTCTTTCTTCTTCTGCATCTCCTCATAGGCTTCTTCTGGTGTTCTAAGCTTTCTTACTGTCTCTTGGACAACCACTTTACTCAGATACTGATCCTCACTCTGTTCATCTATTGTAGCCTGTGTTGGTTCCTCCACTAGTGACTCATAGGCATAGTCCTCTATCAGCATGCCTCCATAGAGTGGCTCAATCTCAGGTGGAGTAACTTTCTTTGTCATTGTCATGACAGCTTTGAGATCTTGGGCCTTCTCCATCATTTCTTCATATGCCTCCTCTGCACTCTTTAATGGTTTCTCTGCCGGCAGCAGGTGGGTATAGGCATTCTCTGGTTCAGACTCAATACTTGGTGAGATGTTAGAGAAAGAGGACAACTCATGCCCTTTCATTTCTGATGCTTGCCATTCATCCTCAATTTGAGATATATCTCCTGTTACAGAGAGATTACTGGGTGCGAAGTCAAAATTCCTCGGTCGATAGAAATCATCTTCTTCGGATTTTTGGGAAATCTTTTTAAGCTGCTGTATAGTCTCATTTTGTCTTTCATGTTCCATAAGCTGACGCCCTTTTTCCTGTGCCTCTTCACCCTCAGAGGAGTCCTCTATAGTTGGAAGGCCTTGTCCTTGCCTGTGTTTCACTTTAATTTGCTGCTTGCCCTCTACATTTGCCTTCTTGTGACTTGGACTGCTATCACTTTCTTCATCAAATGAGGACAAAGACGTAGGTGAGGCAGTTCCTGGTGTGAAGCTGGATGCTTGCACACTAGAGGATGCATCACCTTTAGACCTGTCTTCTGAGTCCTCAATCAAACTCTCATCTTCAGTAATCTGCCTGGTAGGCATTGTGTGGTCAGCAGAAATTGGTACAGTTTCTTCCTTTTCACTGTCATTCAAGACCACCATTGTTACTGTTTCATCTAATGATTCTAAAATAGGAATGACGTGCATGCTCTGCTCCTCAGATTTTAGCTTAGTGTCAGCTGTTGTTTCCCTTTCTGCGTCTCTGGTCTCATGCTGCTCCTTATCGCTTATCTGCTTCTTGATGGAGTTTTCCTCATCTTTTGGTGATGAATCCTCATCTTCACCCATTTGCATTAGTTGTATCCGTATGAACTCTTCATCTCCAGAATCAGGGCTGTCCGGTTTAAATTCTTCACTGCTAGAGGACGCAGCACTTAGTTTCCTTCTCCTGTTGTAATGTGGCGATGGTTCACTCTTGCTGCTGTTCTCCCCAGAGCCAGGATGCTTTATACTCACTGGTCCTTTGATATGCACCAGACCTGTTGCAGTTTTCTGCAATAAAGACTCATTAGCCCTATGGATCTCTTTAAGCTCTTCCTCAGCAGAGCTGTATGACTCAGGAGAAATGGAAAAAATGTCATGTCCTTGTTGCTCCAACTTCAAGGTCCTAATCTCATCTCCCAACACTTTGGTCTCAGGTTCACAAAGTGAAGTAGGAGAACTTTCAACCTGAACCATAACCTCTTCATTGTGGATAGGCTTAGGTGCTAACTGAAAAATTACATCTTGTGTCGGCTCCTCTGAAGCTGTTTTACTGATTTTATCTTCTGTCTGTGGACTTTCATGTTTCAGCTTAGGTGTTTTGTCCATAGCTTCACTGACTCGAGCATCTGTAGCCTGGACAAAAGCAAGTGGAGCAAGAGCAGATTCAGCAGCTAGTGGAGGTACTTTCGATGGCAATTCTTGCTCTTCAGTTTTAGAGATAATGGACCCAGGGGTGGTTTCAGTGGTCTCAGTTTTGACTTGCTGTGCATTAGGTATAGCTGAGGACTCAGTTCTAGATCCTGTGTCTTCCATCTGCCCAGTCAGAGCCCTCCGAGTCTGGCAGTTCAAACACAGCCACTCAGCCTGTGTAAAACGTAATTCAAACAAAATCAGTTTTGTTTGTCATGTTGATAAAATACAAAAAAGTCTGATTGTCTTATACAATACATTTGGACATAAGTATCATCATTCTTCTGTATAATTACAGCAATTTAATCACCTTTAGGTTTTATTTCATTCATTTAATTATTAAGTTTCTTCCAAACACTAACAATAAAACCCATCACCCAACTGATCCAAATGGTTTCACATGGTCAAAGCATCAGTTACTGGGATGGTAGATCAATAGTGGTCATTATTCTGGCAAATAAAATACACACAAATTTCAAGTTTCTATCAGAATGGTAGTGACAAAAACAAAAATTAGAAAAGCCTCCTTATTGTCCTTGTCTACATTACAGTGAAATTCCAGACAACACAACTGGGGTCTGACTGGGTCACTGTGGCGTGTCTCAGTAACGGGTTAAATTTCCATCTTCAGGAGTACACTGTCTCCTGCATACACTTGCACTTTGAACCCCGAACTCATTTGATTAACTACTGGGCACCTAATGATTTATTTCTGTATTAGGAGCAGACAAAAAAGTGACTTCCCCAAAAATGTAAAGAAATAGTACAAGGAACACAGACACACATATAGATTTCATTGGTGCTAGGTAAGCCATTTCTGCTAAATCACAGTATGCTCTTCCTAACCTAAAATCAAAAAGCTCAACAACATTGTTAATCAGGCCACATCAGTGATAAACATGTGTCATACAGTGCCAAGTTCTAGAAAATAGAAGGAAAAAAATCATCTTAAAATTAGCGGTTTACACAGGGACATAGACTACAGAAGTATACAGAACAGCTAGACACTTCAGAATATATTGGTTCAGACTGGGACTTGCTTTCAGACTGGGAGTTACATGATGCATACCAGCCCAGGGAGAAAAGCCAAACGCAAATCACTTCTATTAAAACTGCTTCAAATCGCTAATTGTTAACTTGGTTAAGTAATTAATCACTCAAATTAGGTGAATAAACAACTAAGAAGAAGGGAAACAAACTGGAGTGTTCTTATTTTTTGTTGCAGTGGTGTGTTATAATGTTAACATAGTATCTTTTGACTTATGTCATTGTTTTGACAGAGAAAAAAGCAGAGGATAGGTTAACACAGAGAAATGTGATGTGTAATTTAGAATGTAAAGTTTTTGATGTTTAAATTTTTTTATGTAATATGGTCACATTGTGCAAACCTGCATTAGTTGTGCCAGAGTGTTGTTAAAGTGTTTTTTTTCCCCTGTTGAATATCTTCTGACCTGCCTAACCGGCTGGCTAGATGTTCCAAGAGTTACATGTTTTGTATCTAGATGCTAAAAGTACAACATTATTACTATTCATTATCTGACCATCTGCTATGTTGTTAGTATTCTCACTTTTCCAAATAAGTAGCATGTCTCTGCAGCTGGTTCTGAATTATATCTCTGGCAGAATGCCATGCCTGTCC
This sequence comes from Alestes dentex, assembly GCA_037576975.1. Lineage (NCBI taxonomy): Eukaryota > Metazoa > Chordata > Actinopteri > Characiformes > Alestidae > Alestes > Alestes dentex. The sequence continues at coordinate 9,926,927 of JBBIGA010000018.1, forward strand.
TCTTGTATTAGTGGACAACCCATAAGGACCAGCAGGCCTGAGGACCAGTCTCGCAGGGGCTTTCATTCTCCATGATTAACTCCTGTGCAAGATATACTAGCGTTCAGCAGAGATAAGCCTCTTTAGAACGTCACAGCAATTCCGTGTAGAGCTGGTGACAGTACAAGCTATGTGATATTTCAAAAACACTGTGATCTGTTTACACAGGGTGATGAAAAAAGGCTCATTTGAAGCAGGCAAGGGACATTTTATCAGGGCAATTTGAAAGCGGTTATGGGATCACAAGGCGAGTGGCATCCTAATGATGGCTGGAAGAAGAAACATTTGGCCAACTCGGCCCCTTTAATGGCAGTTACTAGGAGACACCATGTGGAAAAGTCCATAAGAACAAGAGAGACAGGTCTTACTGACATCTTTCCATTCCATCACAAACGAATCACTTGGGGAACACTCGAAGAGCTACTATTGCTCTTCATCTTCTAAGAAATTTGAGTATTCCTTGCGGAAATTCAAGTTGCCCAGATTTATTGGAATCATGCTCATCCTGCAGTCTCCTCAGAATGAGTGAGGGTGAATGCATACCAACAGCAATCTGGCTTTGACAGCCACAAAGAAGCATAACTCTTGTTAAAAGCACATTCAACCCTGATGCGCTTTGCCTTTGCATAATGTTCTTAGATATCTCACAGCACCTTCCGAACAGAATAAAGCACCTGCCTACATTACATCTCTGCTCTTTTATCAGTGAGTCTGTGCAACAGAACCGTGGGCCAATTTGCAATGAGCATCACTTGAGTGGTAAATGGAATGAATGCCTACATTGTACTGTATATCAGAGTCTGCAGCCTTGCAGAACCCTGCCTGGCATCTTATCGATTTCCTGGCAGCTGCCTTTGGCAGCAGATGTAGCTGGCTAATACAGTGCGCTTCAACAGCCCCCACAGTGGTGCGCTTTGTATAAATCAGGCCCAATGATAATAAAGGGTCTTGACCTACTAATTTGAAATGAGCAGAGTTATCAGCTGCTTGGATTCAGAACCCATTCCCTCCACTCTGACAAACAGCAGAGACAGAGGCAAATTATTTTCAAACCTAATTCAAGATTCTCTACTCCCTCATGTGATAACACTTCAGAAGAACGTGGGAAAATAAAAATACTACACTGGAGATAATCTCTGATTCTCTTTCAAATGCAGTATGCTAGATGAGATTAAATGCCCTCTGCAGACACTAAGGACACTAAGAGTTTGATGCAGCATGTAAACATGAACACATTAAAACCTTTTACTCACTTTAATGTGCTCCAAATGTGTAAACTACAAAACAATCATTTTGAATGAATTGTTTTTGTCTTATTCACATTTGCCAGGTGCATTCACAATCAAGTTATAAGAAGCATTATAGTTTAGACTGAATACAGAGTGGCACAGCCAATTACATCGGAACTAAATTACATACATGAGACCCTGTTTAATTTGGAGGGATAAAGAATGGTAAATGTAAAACCTGTGGATGGTTGCAACCATAAAATAAAGACAAGGGGCTCCTTATAGTCATGCGTGAACACGCCACACCACAGCACACTGTGTGAATAATGTAAAATACTTTCTCTGCATTTAACCCATTCACCAAGTGAAGTAGTGGGCAGCCACAAACACAGGACCCGTGGAGCAGTGTGTGGGGATGGTACCTTGCTCAAGGGTACATCAGAAGTGCCACTAGCAGTCCTGGAATTAAAACCCACAGCCTTCTGATCACAGGACCATTTCCCTTACCACCAGGGCAAAAGCTGCCCCAAAAATAATTTTACGATAAAAGTCTGGTGAGAACACTCCTTAAACTGCAGGCTAAGTTTCTGTTATTTATGTTAAAACATATAATCTAGTAACTACTTAAAAAGTGAGGTTCCTAAGTGTTTCTTGGCTTGGACAAGGTTCTTTAGGGGCCTAAAAGTGGTTATGGATGTATAAGGAAGTACTTATAACTATTTTGTATCTCCAAAATTATAACTTTACTGCAGATAGCAAAATGTTCTTTACTTCCACTGTAAGATACTGTGAAGTACTTTTATTCCAAGTTGTTTTGAAGGTAGGTTTTTTGTAGGTTTACTCATTGTGAAAATTTCACACAATGTAATAAACGGAGGCAGCTGGTGGCCTTGTGGTTAGGACGTTCGCCCTGCGATCAGAAAGTCGTGGGTTCAAATCCCGAGACTGCTAGTGGCACCTCTGAGGTACCCTTGAGCAAGGTACCGTCCCCACACACTGCTCCCTGGGCGCTGTGTTCCTGACTGCCTGCTGCTTCACTTTGTGAACGGATTAAACTCAAAGGATGAATTTCGTGCTGTTTACGCTGTGGTGTATGGCAGAATGGTCACTTTACACACTTTACATGGAGATATCTCATTTTCTTTGGACAGCACCAATAAAAATATGGCCACTTCACACATATGCTAAGGCTGAAAGTGCCAGATGCATGAGAATTAGTGAGCTCGCCGCACTTCTGTCTTTTCCTCTCCTACCCAAACACTTCACTGTCTCCCACTCAGTGTATTCAGACTTGCATGAGGCTATTTATACACCCACTGTCTCCATTACAGGACTTTTCCTTATCTCCCCTGCAACAGTTGTCGTTTGTATCCACGTGCGTGAAATGTCTGTGCACTTCATACAGGTCTCGGTAAATGAACATAATCTTAGATGCTGGGAAATGGGCTACAAATGTCATTAAGACCAAACTGTGACAACTGCAGTAGCTGCAGGTTAAAGATTAGGATTTCATGCAATGAAGTCCCAGCTTCATATCTGTATAAAACTTATGACAAGGTAAAACAGAATGACTCCTGTAGGAAGAGTCATACTCACAGGCTGACCTTAAGAGTGGAAAATTATTTTTAACTCTGTACACTCTCAGAACACTTTAGTATTTGCTCAAGTTAATGATACTACATTAGCCAGCATTACCTGCACTCAGTTTCTCCCCATCGAACACACTCATTATTCATGAGCTAGCCTACGCTCCTCTCATTACAACTGCACAGTACACTGTGATGATCACATTACAGCACCAAACACAAGAAAGTATCGCAAACACACAAACATGAGCAAACGCACAAAGAGACTACAGAACAGTCTGGCATAAATGGACTATTTGGCTACTGGCAACAGACACGCCCCGATTAAGTCTCTCAAAAAATATCCATTTAGTGGTTTGCTGAGGTCTGCAGAAAAGACCAGCCTTTTAGGTGCTGTATATTATTAAATATGGTATGTCAGCTGCAACCAGCTACCTGCGAGTCATTTTTATAATATATTTATAAGAGATAAGCATCTATGCCACAGTTAGAATAATGGGAATTCTGAAAATAATGGAAATGTTTAGTGTACATTAGAGCTGCACCTTTGGCAGATTTGCACCTATGGCAGATTTTTGGACAATTTCTTTCATTAGGTTTTTTTGTTTTTTTTTTTTTTTCAATCCTGAAGTTCAAACTGAGTAGACTAAATGAATGGAGGAAACACAGTATTTTCGATTAGCCAAAGTCATGACATGAAAAAAACAGCATGTGCTTTTTAATGAGCCAAACTGCTCTTTTAGAAACACAAATCAAAGTATGAGGCAACTGGCTATTTGTCATGCATACTATGAGTCATGCATAACAGTGCTATGACATTTTGGCATGGGTGTAGCAGCAGCATTCAAATACAGCATGAGTGCTCTTACTTGCCTTCACTATTTATCTTATTTAACTGGGAAAATAAATCCTGAAACAAATGGCCATATATTGATAAATTGGCTGATTTCTGATAGTGCTGGAATGTGCCAATGCCAGTCCCGTGCTGTGGTGACTGTGCACCTGTAATATAACTATGACAATTTACATATTTCAGGGTAAATCTACCTGGTAATTAGAAGACTGTGTATTGTCAGAAAGTAGTTGAATTACAAAGGAGGATCCAAATATACACGCAAACCTCTTGAGACTGATGACAGCTCCTCCAAGCCCATACTGAGATGCTTGCTGGGGTAGATTAAATCAGCTGCTATTTTTGGCTAGCGGTGTGCCGGATAATGTGAACACAGCACATCACATTTGTATCTCAGCAGCAAACACTGGCCTTTGAAGTTAGGCCTCCAGCTATTGTGGCAGTGATATGTGGAAACACGTTGTCATTTAAAGGTTCGCTGCCTCACCGCACTGTCCCATCAACATCACAAGTACAGTGTCTGTTTACTGGGTAAAAACGGATCAAAAAAAAGCCATGGCCCTTTGTAGGTCAAAGATGCCTGTGCTGTTAGGAAAGGAAAGTGTGCTGCATCTCCTCAAAAGAAAACCATTGCTATTTCTACAAATGACTGCACGATGCGGGAGCACGGCTGATTTCACAAGCGTGACTTCTTTTTTAGGGATTGCGCAGCTCAGACCCTTCGGTCAACTGGATCCAGATAAAAGGGGAAAGGAAAGTGCTCTTGATTTAGCCCAGTTTATCCCTCAGGGAGGACGAAGATGGATGTGGATGGAAGAAGAACCAAAATCAATAGAGGCTCAAGCACTCTGAAAGTGTGTGTTAAGACTTTACAAGCGATGTTACATATCTGTATAGAAAGTGACTTTAATGAAAATATGAGATTTGTGAAAACATGCTGTGCCCAGAACACAAGAGCAAATATTAACTTTGGAATCAAATTGAACTGGAAATTTTTATATATTCAAGTAGTACTTACTGTAATCACGTAGCTCACAAAATAAATGTTTTATAAATCTTTGTTTAGCAATGTGTTTTCATAGACAGTTTTGCTTGTTTACTGAATGGAGGACCATGTTCATCTTCTACTTCTAACTTAGTTGTCTAAGTATAATTCCATTGTAAGTCCTGTAACTCTGATAAGCAAAAGCACACAGCTTAAAACAATTACTTGGCTGCACACCTTCATGCACAGCACTGAACATAATATGTATTATAATCTTGTTCAGGGCAGATGCATCAGCCAGTAATTTCCCTTTCACTAAATTTGGAGTTTTATGACAGATCATCTCATACAGGAAGCAGCTGAACTGATAACGCAGCCTGCTATCTCTGTTTGTCTCCATTGTTCAGCTTGTAGCACCTTTTATACCTGAATGTCAAACTAGAGACAAACAAATGAATGTATATCTGGCTATTTCTCTTTGTTTAAACGTTTGTTTTAAATGTTGTCGGCCTTTAGCGAATGGTATCTGGATATGACACGATTTTAATAGCCCAATTTCACAGACATCATTAATAACCATTTACTATTATTCCTTTGGTAGATGAAATGTTTTGAGCTTTGAAAATTGTGTGGTTTTAACCTGGAAGACATTGTATAAAGTTAAATGTTATTTGTGTATGAGTATTTAATATAGTATTTAAGCAATTAAAAAAATAAAACTGTGTTTCTTTTTCTTGACTTCCCTGCCATTGCAGGAAACCACATGGAAAACCAAACCTTATAGAACAAACAAGACTAGTTGAAAATGCTATAGAACCAAATTTCCCTGGAACATCTGTGTGTTTGTGTCTGTTTACTGTGTGCGTGACTGACAGAATAGGGTGGACGTGGCTGTGGCTGTCGAAGAACAGGTTGTTGTGCAAGCTGCAAGCAGATGGGGCAGGGGCTTTACTCCAACAGTTCACACTCACATATACACACAAACACACACACACACGCATGCACACACTCAAAGACAAATACACACATACTCAAGAGAGAGAAAGAGAGAGATCCCTGATTACTCAACCTCACTTCCGCTTACTGTCGTCTCATACAGCCCTCACCTACCCCCCCAGTCACTGCAGATCCTATCGCATTAATGCTGTTGCACAACCCTCAATCACTTTAATAGTCAGTCTCTCTGTCTCTCCCTCTCTCTCTCTCTCTCACATACACTCTCTCTCACTCTCTCTCTCTGCAGCAGCTGTGGCCATCTTTGCATAGCCTGTTACGTAATGCCATATTCTGTCCAAACCTAGGGACCCTTCCACCATAGTCAGCACTCAGCACATTCAGCAAGAGAAATATGCTCTCTCTTAAACACCACTCATACAGATTAGACACTGTCTCCACACTTCTCAAGTGTTTGTTCAGGTTCTGGGCTGCTCAACAAAGGAATGTCCGTCTACAGTCCAACAGAATGAAATACATCTAATTTATTTTCCTGATTTGAAAGCATAATAGTGTATAAATCAACTCTGGAAAAGCGTTGTCAACTTCCCGCCTAACTTTGGAGCTTCAAAATCACTTGACTGCTTCCCAGGGTTCTCTTGACAGCCTTGACACTGGCTGCTATTGGCTGCACTTGAAAGAATGCCAATCACTCAGGCATTCCTGCTGACCACTAATGTATTTATTGGCCCCCTGCCCTTACCATAAGCTTTTGTGAAGTCCTAAGTAAAGCCACAGAGGTATAGGGAGAGCCATCTGGAGTGTGAGCGGGCATAATGGAGGTTATGAGCTGCACAAGGGAGAAATCCAGCAGTCCATATTTTCTGACAGACAGTGCAATAAACCTGAGGAAGTCTAAACTTCTACCTCTTAGTCATTATGACATACTCCAGATCTTAAGTTCCTACAGATCCAGCAATACATCAGTCACTCAAGGCTGTTTTCACTCGAAAAGTCTTTCCTGGCTTAGCTCCAAAAGGCCACCAAAGAAGACATAACAACCAAAGAATATAAACTAATTAAAACAACCCACTGGTCAGTACTATGGATAAATAATGACAACAGTAAAAAGAAGCAAATGAAAAGTAGTCACATTCATGAGGCACTGCATTTCTGCAATTAAACGGTTCTAAAATCTAGAATATTCAATCTGGATTAGCGTATGCCATTATGCTAGAAGAACTTCTAAGATTAAAGTGATATCTTGCTAAATTTGGACTCCATCTTTTTAAACTCTTGATTAAACTACTATTGATTTTTCAGGCAAATTGACATTGGTATAATTTTATGAAAAGTGTTGCTAAGGTGTTGCTTGCATTTTAGAATATCTGACTGCCACTATTTTTAGAGATCCACTCTGCCACCATTTGTAGAGATCCACGAGTTTCCAATTCTAGATAGAGAGGGTCAGTACAGTACACGTTAGTAAAGACAAGAAAAGATCATTTTTGTATTTGGACAGCACTACAGCTCCTTTGGTACTCATTAAACTGTGCAGAGCACTGACAATCAGTAAGATCCTGCTCCATGCCCACTCTACACAGTCAGAATCTGGAAATGGAAACCTTCAAATATTAGCAAGATACTTCCTTTGAAAAGAAATTGCACTCAAAATTATTAAGTAGCAACCATTCAAGGCACTCACCTCTGCAAGGTGTGGCATGGGGTTAAATCCACAAAGGTTACACACCACATTCTTGCACTCAGTGCAGGTATTGTAGTTGGGTGGTTCTTTTAGGCCCACTTTAAGTTCCACATTACAGAGTGGGCAGACGGATGGGACTGCACTAGAGGGAGGCTTAGGGGGCGCTGTCACTTTATCAGGCTCTGAACTAGCTTTCTGCTTTGTAGTAACTGGCAGTGCCTTGGTCAGGCGAAGCTCTTCTGTCTTTTCTTTTTTCTCATCTAGTTTCCTTAATACAGGAGCTTTTGACTCTTCAGGAGGCATCTTGAGAGAGGTCTGGGAGGTAGCAGATCCCTTACGAGAAATAGGTGGCGTAGAAGTTTTACCAGAGGACTGGGATGCTGTAGAACCTTTGCGAGAGGTTTTTGGAGATGATGCAGGCTCATCCTGAACAGCTGATGAAATCAGATTAGATGCAGAGCTAAAGATGGAGGATCCAAAACCCAAAACCTTGCCAGAGACATTAGCCACAGATTGTGGCGAGGGTGACCGTGATCTGGCTGTCTCAGTTAATCCTCCGAAGCCAAATAGCTTCCCAGTTGTAGAATCAGATGTCTTAGCAGGAGTAGGTTGAGATTTACCAAAACCGAAACTGAAGAAGCCTGATTCCTGCTTTGGGGTTTCAGCCTGTGGTGGTGGAGCAGATTTGATTGGTGAAGCGGTACCTCTGGTCATTTCTGGCTGAGGTTTTGAGGTTTGTGCTGGGGCCTTTTGCTGGGGCACCTCTTTACTTGGTGGTATCACATCTGTACTTGTTTTTTGCTGAGTGCTTAGACTTGGCATATCTTTCATTGATTGTGCTGGGACCGGGGCACTCTTTTCACCTACAGCTGCAGAGGATTTATCACAGGGTTTTGGTTCAGTTGACGTGGGTACTGAAGGTGGCGTTTGAATATCTTTTCCAGAAGGTGTTGGTCTCGACACAGAGGTTTCTGGTGGTTCTCTTGCTCCTACTGGTCGCTGAATCTGGCAATTCAGGCAAAGCCATTCCTTAACCTGTAATAAGTTTAAAGCAATTAAGGATCTGCAATTAAGGATCTGATGTTATTCCCTTATCCAGTTTACTAAAACAAAACGGATTAAAAAAAAGACAATACATTTTGGTATGACCTGTATTTTATTTATTTTAATGTTAAGGAGATGCTTGCTCATACTGAATAGATTAGTAACCATTAAAGCTGTTCGAATCCTTTTTTCTGTCTAGGTACTTTGGTAATCTGAGTGCACTTGACTATCTCAGTGCCTGTCATGAAGTGCACTTGTACTGCACAAGTACAGTGATGGAAAAAGAGGATTTATGTGAGCTCTTTTCTGTTTGGGTGGCTAAGATCGAATTGAATTTTTCTATGTAAATAGCACATGCATTCTTATTTCTTCAAATGTTTATGTGGGATAAGGATTAGGTAATTTCTCACCTTCGTCTGATGAGGCATGGGATCAAATCCACACTGACTGCATACAGTGTTCTTGCATTGAGTACAGATGTTGAAATTTGGTGGGTCTGTAGAACCCATGTTTAGCTCCACCTTGCAAATAGGACAGCTGGACTGGATCGGTTTAGGAGCTGGCTGCAATGAAGCGGGCAGCTTGGCAGTTTCTGGCGTCCCATCTAACATTACCTCTGACTTCTGATCTACTTTGTTTTCATTTGATTTCTGTGCATTAAGTTCTTCAGTATCTCCAGCAGGAGGCATTTTTAGAGAAGCCTGGGAAGCTGCAGAACCCTTGCGAGAAGTTGGCGGTGTTTTGATAGAGGTTTGGGAAACAGCAGAACCTTTACGAGAAGCAGGTGGGGTAGGACTTTTGATCGATGTCTGAGAAACAGCAGAACCTTTACGAGAAGTAGGTGGGGTAGGACTTTTGATAGATGTCTGAGAAACTGCAGAACCTTTACGAGAGGCAGGTGGGGTAGGACTTTTGATCGATGTCTGAGAAACTGCAGAACCTTTACGGGTCGTAGGTGGTGTTTTCGAAGGCTCATCCTGAACAGCTGATGAGATCAGATTAGATGCCGAGCTAAAGATGGAGGACCCGAAACCTAGAACCTTCCCAGAAACAGCAGTGACAGACTGTGCTGGAGGCTGAGGTTTAGTACCGCCAAATCCAAACCCAAAGAAGCCTGACTCTTGCTTTGGGGTATCTGGCTCTTGTGATGAGGACTTGGCTGTAGATTTCTCAGGCTTTTCCAGAACTCTGCCCATTTCTTCTTTCTTATCTGTTGGTTGGCCAGTAGTGTCCTGGTCAACTACAGGTTTCTGAGGACCAGGAGCCTTTTGATCCTCCATTGCAGGCATTGTTTCAGAAGAAACCTGTGTTTCTTTCTTCTCAGCTCTTTTTTTATCTTCCTCATTGGGTACGGCCTCTTCTACTTCGGATGTGTCTGTAATTGAATTTTTCTCTTTTTGGAGAGGAGGTGTAACTGGGGCTTTAAATTCATCTGTTCCAGATATGACTTTAGCAGATGCCTGAACCGGAGGAAGCTCCTTCTTACTGGTTTCCCCAGCATCGGTTTCTGTTTTGGGTGTTACACTTCTTGGAGGTGTTGAGGTGGTGACGATGTCTGGTTTGGCCTGTGGCTTTGTAACTAGAGGTTCCATTTCCTTTAATGCTCTCTGTGTTTGACAGTTTAAGCATAACCATTCATAAACCTGTAATATTTGAGCAATGACAGATCTCTGATTAAACTCTTCGCCTAACTGGAAGCGTGTAAAATATAAAATTTCAATATATATCTCAATATGCATTTTTGTGTAAACAGCATGTGTCCTGAAACATTATTCAATATTTAAAAAGAAAGGCAAATATCTTACCTCAGTTTGATGGGGAACGGGGTTGAATCCACACTGGTTACACACGATGTTCTGACAGTCTGTGCATGTATTATAGTTGGGCACTTTATCTGAGTCCACATTAAGCTCCTGCTTACAGAGTGGACAGGCTGAATGCTGTGCTTTAGAAGGAGCCACAGCTTTTTTAGGTTCACCTGCTACCTTTTCATCTAGTGTCTTCTCCTCCTGTTTCTTTACAATTAGAGGCTTTGTCTCAGCAGTTGACATTTTGGTTTCTGCACCTAGTGGGCTATTTTCAGGCTCTCCAGATCTATTCTGAGAAGCAGAAGAGCTTGGTGCCAGCTTCATAGATGCTGTAGAACCCTTGCGAGGAGCCGGTGGTGTTGTAGATGGCTCATCATGAACAGCTGAAGAGATCAGATTAGATGCAGAGCTAAGGAAGGATGAGCCAAAGCCAAAAACCTTCCCAGAAACAGCCGAAGCAGGAGGCTGAGGAGATGACGGTCGAGAACGTGGACCACCAATACCAAAACCGAAGAAACTTGAACCTTCCTTTGATGTTTCAGATTTTGGTGGTGCAGTGGATTCAGCAGTAGGTGGCTGCTGTGTTGCTGATTTGGAAACAGGTTTCTTGGTGTCTATTTGACTAGGTGTTATTTCTGACTTCCCAGCAGGAGACATCTCTTTCTTTTGTGGTGATGCTGGTGGAGGCACTTTGTTAGCCTCTTGCTGAGGCTGTGCAGGGGAAGTACTTTCAGCTCGCTTCATCTGACAATTCAAACACAGCCACTCTTTCACCTGTAGGTCCACAAAATAGGAATTTATGGAGATGAGAAATCATAAAAGTCACTAATCCAAATCTGACAACTGTTTTTTTTTTCCTATCACTGGAAAACCATTACAGTGTGGAAATGTATGAATAATATGGTTCATCTTACCTCAGTTTGTTGAGGCATGGGGCTGAATCCACAAAGGTTACACACAGTGCTCTGGCATTCAGTGCAGGTGTTGTAATTCGATGGATCCTTCTTAAGTTGAACCTTGCAGAGGGGACAAACTCCAAGCGGCTCTGAGACAGGCTCATCCTTTTTTGCAAGAGATACTGGTACCTTTGCCAGCTGGCTTTTAGTTTCAGCTTCTTTCTTTTCCTCTTGCTTCTGTGCTACAGATCCCTTTCGGGAAGAGGGTGGTGTTTTTGCAGAACTTTGAGATACTGTAGAAGCCTTACGAGAGGTTGGTGGTGTGGTGGATGGTTCATCCTGAACAGCCGATGAGATCAAATTAGATGCAGAGCTAAGAAAAGAAGAGCCAAAACCCAGAACCTTTCCAGAAACAGCAGAAACAGAAGTCTGTGGAGATGGTGACCGAGAACGAGCACCACCAAAACCAAAGAAACCAGATTCCTCTTTTGGAGGTTCAGCCTTTGGTTTTGGTTCAGACTTGGCAGGAGATGGGCCATCTTTTGCTGTCTGCTGCTGGGATGGCTTTTCTTGTGAGCGTGCTGTTGCAGGAGCACTGGCTTCTTTTGCTGTAGCTGAGATGGGCTTTTCTGGTGCTTTCGGACTTTCTGGAGCAGGCTGTTGTGTTGAGGGAACAGCGGTAGATTTCTGGGACTCCACTGGAATAGGTTTTTCCTCCGGTTTCTCAGCTGCAGCTGGTTTCTGATCTGTTACTGTAGCACCAACTGGAAGACTTTGCTTCTTCTGCAAAACATCTGAACCTGGAACCACTTTTTTCTGTGGTGATGCAGGTGGAGGTACTTTGTTGGTCTGTGGAGGAGCTTGTGCAGGAGAAGGTTCTGGTACTCTCTTCATCTGGCACTTCAAACATAACCACTCCTTCACCTGTGGAACCATAAAAAAGGGCATTGGTAGAAGAAACTGTGAAAAGATCAATTAATACATGTGTATAGTTTAGCTCAGTACACAAAATTCTAATATTCAGTCTACAAGTATCTAAGTAGGATAATTGACTGAAGGTAAAAACTGTGTTACCTGTAAAGTTTCAGGCACTGTGTGTGTATTAGAGATACATGATCTAGACAAAATATTATATTGCAATTTTTACAAGCATGGTTTCATATTACCAACATACTGGTGAACCTTTGATTGTGACCCAGTTTAAAATTGGTTTACAGTCATATGCAAAAGTTTTAACACCTTAGGACAAATTACATGATTAAAAAAAAAAAAAAAATTCTAAGTGAAAATATGTCATCCTCTACAGGAAACAAATTTAAGAATGGCGTTTTCTGCAAATGTTAATACTCAAAGGTTTTGCTGCAATTAACTTACTGTAAAAAAATTAAAAATAAAATAAAAAACATAAAACTATAAAATGTTCCATAACTTTTGTCCAGCCCACGTTTAATATAGTATTTTTTCCTACATGCTAAATAAAGAGTACTTGTGCAATAAAATGTGGAGAAACACAAAAGTGCTTTAATGAACCAAAATACCCGTTAGCACTCATCCGTGTCTATGACAGGCCAACATGGTCAAAGCACTTAATAAAAAAAGTGTTAGAGGACTTATTTGCATATTGCAGCCTTCTGTGACACCAGTTTTGCCAAAGTACATACCACAGTAATGATGAACACATTTTCCGTTAGTTATCCCAAGGATAATCACAGCCAGCTGACAGCCTTAAACTCTCACTGTCGGCCATTACTTGAGTGCACAACTTCACCAGTCTTAGAAAGCTAGCATGTCTGTGAAGCCATCTGAACTGCTGCACTGTCAACAACTCAGTGTAGTTAGAGGGGAGCACTAACAATCCATTTCAGACCATTTAGACCTATAGTTATTCTGGATAGAGTACTGTTTATGATGACAGCTGCCACTTAATCAGTGCACAACCATTTCAACCGTTGTGGATCCTTAGCAACAGAAAGCAGCTGCCACAATTCTAAATGGTAGAAACAATGTCTCAGCTGAACTACTTGGGAACGGAGACAAAAACCAAGCTCAACTAAACCCAAGATCACCAGAGACAGAAACTGTGGCAACAATTACAGGGGGTTCTCAAGTTACCATGGAGATCCGTTCCTACGGCAGTGATGTAACCCGAATTTTGCTGTAAGTTGAAACATACCCTAGCCTAAGTCAATAACCTATCCTAACAATCCTGCAAAATCTAGAACATAAAATCAGTGCTTGTACACTGTACTGTAGTAAGAGAGAAAATGACAAAAAATGAGTGTAAACAAAATTGTTCAGAAGCCATGATTAAGAGCAAAAAGTCACCAAACAAAGCAACACAAATGGAACACTTGCGCTTAGATAAGCGTACTCCCTCACTCATACGCCACATCATTGTCTATTCTGCATATTCTGCATGTTCTTCCGCCGCACCCCACTAAACTAGTTCGCCCACATGAGCGTCGTAAACTCGAAATGTCGCATGTACAGACCCTCGCAAATCAAGGACCCCCTGTATGTTTAATGCGGTTAATCTTACCTCAGTTTGTTGAGGCATGGGGCTGAATCCACAAAGGTTACACACAGTGCTCTGGCACTCAGTGCAGGTGTTGTAATTCGGTGGATCCTTCTTAAGTTGAACCTTGCAGAGGGGACAAACTCCAAGCGGCTCTGAGACAGGCTCATCCTTTTTTGCAAGAGATACTGGTACCTTTGCCAGCTGGCTTTTAGTTTCAGCTTCTTTCTTTTCCTCTTGCTTCTGTGCTACAGATCCCTTTCGGGAAGAGGGTGGTGTTTTTGCAGAACTTTGAGATACTGTAGAAGCCTTACGAGAGGTTGGTGGTGTGGTGGATGGTTCATCCTGAACAGCCGATGAGATCAAATTAGATGCAGAGCTAAGAAAAGAAGAGCCAAAACCCAGAACCTTTCCAGAAACAGCAGAAACAGAAGTCTGTGGAGATGGTGACCGAGAACGAGCACCACCAAAACCAAAGAAACCAGATTCCTCTTTTGGAGGTTCAGCCTTTGGTTTTGGTTCAGACTTGGCAGGGGATGGGCCACCTGTTGAAGAAGGATTGGTGGATTTCTGAGGCTCCACGGGTAAAGGTTTGTCCTCCAGTTTCCCAGTCGCTGTTGGCTTCTGATCTTTTATTTTGGCATCTACTTGAAGTTTCTTCTCCGGAACATCAGGAATTGGAGCCTCTTTTTTCTGTGGTGATGCTGGGGGAGGTACTTTGTTAGCTTGTGCCTGGGGCTGTGCGGGAGGAGGTCCTGGTGCTCTCTTCATTTGACAGTTCAAACACAGCCATTCTTTCACCTGTAGAGCCATGAAAGACAGTATCGTTGAATACTTGTCTGTTAGCAATATAACGTCATTATCCATTATCATTGCAAACTGCTTTTCTGAAACTGTATGTTTCATTGCAAGAGAATATAACTAGGCCTGCTGTTTATCTGGAATTAGTGTTGCACAGTTTATGAAACACTGATTAAAATCATCATATTCCATGTTTTTTTCCAGTATTTTTAAATGTCGCATGCTTCACAAAGCTACATAACATGATTATACAGATCAAAAAAATGTATCAAAGGTGATTAGATGTACTGTCTTACAGTAACATGATCATACATTTTTGCCATTTCACCTACCTTTAATTTACTTGTAAATAGTTAGATAATGATGCTATAAACTTATGAAAATAACTTCATCACCAGTTTAGAAATGTATTCATTTGTAAGTATGGTACAAATTACTTGTCTTTGAAAAGCACTAAATCCTATATAATATTAATATTCCTTGCTTTTTACATGAATTTGTTTGTGGGTTTCAATATTTTCCAGACAAACAAACACAGAAACCAACATGTGGTCATTACAAAATCTAAGACTATACCATGATTTTTTACAGATGTAAGGCATTCACGTATAATTTTTTGATTACTGACCAGTACCAGTAACAATATCAAAGTAGAAAACAGAACCAGAACAGAAGATGGTACACTGCACAAGACACATTGCTGTTGCCACTTATAAGAACAATTAATACTGACAAGCAAGCAAGTAGCCCAATTTAAGATCTCTTTATACCTGCTGGTTTTGCAAGTAGGCCTAATATTGCTATTAGTGCTCCCGGTTATGGAGAAGTACAAAACTGCATGAAAATAGATAAGGTTTGTCAAACTTAAAAGAGTTGCAGAAAATCTATGCTTGTGGATTCATTTTTAGTGTTGATTGACCTTTTCTATGGCTGTTAAATGCCTGCAAAAATCTGATATAGCAATGATGGTCACAGTTTTGTCAGATATTACGTCCTCACAGAATGGGATCCAGGAGAGCTCACAGCAAGTTTCATGTCAAATGAAAAATTTAATGTCGAATGAAAACTCTTCAGCTCACACTATTCATACTTTTCACAGTTACGAATGATCCTAACAATCAAAGCTTTTCAGAATATGTGTAGCTTTGTTTGCTTTGCCCTTGTATTTGATTTTCATCTGGTGACTATATTGTACTGAAATCCCAACATTTATTTGGTAAATATGAATGTTCTGTCCATCGTGATTTTTAATTTAAACTGAGCAAACAGGAGGTGAATTCTACTTAAATATAGTCCTGAAATTCAGCACGCCATAGTGGTGAAATACGATGGAATGCAAAGTGAGGTTGTTTATATAGTATCAAATTTGGCCACTGTGCACTGTTACATTGTACCAACTGATTCACAAAAATCATGTCCACAAAGATTGATTGACCCATTGCAGTTAAACATTTAACCCAAGTTAAACGTTTTCTATGATAATCATTTACTTTCAGACTCTAAATATTGTTTCAAGCTCAATGTAACGACGATTGAAAGAAAACTGCTGGACCAATTTATATGAGTGTTTTTCAATAAATGGTACAAGTTATGAAATTATTCTTTGGACAAAGTGTTGAGGTTTATATTTAAGTTCACCTTTAAGTTTACTTTCATGAGTATCAGTGAAAAAACCATAGAAAACTGTTTTTAAAATATGACTTTCCCTGAGATACCAATGTTTATCATATTTTAAAAGGTAATAGAGAGTCTGCGCTTGTAGATGTGATGATCTGATAAACCTGACATATTTCAGCTTCATCAATCAAGCAGAGACTGAGAAACAGTTCATTAATTTTATAGGGTCCCATTTGGATTAATTAGCACTGAACTTGATGGACTACTGCAAAATCACATGAAATACAAGCGCGTTTCACAATTTGTCAGGCAAAAAACAAGCACAAGCTTAAATTGGCCCAAAATCAAGTGGCTGGAGCTTAACAGTTTTAAAGACTGAGAATGAAAATTATAATGATAAGATGAATTCTGATTATTTCAAAATGGTTCCAGCACCTTTGCTGATGTCCTGATTAAGTCCTGATTTTGTGTTAAACGTTGTCTCTTACCTCAGTTTCTTGTGGAATAGGACTGAATCCACAAAGGTTACACACAGTGTTGTTGCATTCAGTGCAGGTGCTATAGTTGGGTGGATCTGTCTTGAGGTCCACCATGCAGAGAGGACAAGCTTTGCTAATCTTGGTAGGAGGTGCATCCTTCTTCACAGGAGCAACTGGAGTCTTGGACATCTGGTCTTCTGATTTATTTTCCAATTCTTTCTTTTCTTCTTGCGTCTGTGCAGTAGATCCTTTTCGAGAAGAAGGTGTTGTTGGGGTAGTTTTTACAGAACCCTGAGAAATTGTAGAACCCTTACGTGAAGTTGGAGGTGTTGTGGAAGGCTCATCTTGAACAGCTGAGGAGATCAGATTAGATGCAGAGCTAAGGAAGGATGACCCAAAGCCCAGAACCTTCCCAGAAACTGCAGAGGCAGCAGACTGAGGAGATGGAGACCGAGATCGTGCACCACCTAAACCGAAACCAAAGAAGCCAGGCTGCTCTTTGGCAGGATCATGTTTTTGTGGCGGAGGGGCTTCAGCAACAGAGGCCGGCTGTCCTCCAGGAGCAATAGTTGGTTTCTGGGGTTCTGCTGAAATCACTTTGTCCTTTGGATTTTCAATTGAAGCCGGTTTCTGATCTTTCTCTGTGGCGCCTCCTGAGAGATTTGCTTTCTGTGTAGGAACTGAAGTTGAAGGATCCTTCTCTGGTACTGGAAGAGGTACTTTGCTCCCCTCCGGTTGAAGCTGTGCAGGATGGTGTCCTTGTGCTTTCAACATCTGGCAATTCAAACATAGCCATTCCTTCACCTGTAGGGCATAAAGAACTAATGGTAGTAAAAGAATGGTGATGAATGATGAAAAAAACAGATTCTGCTACTACCACAACTAGTTCCACTACTACCAATAAAAAAAATAATTATAATAATAATGACTAACTTACTTCTGTTTGATGGGGCATGGGATTGAATCCGCACAGGTTACACACAATTGCTTTGCAGGAAGTGCAAGTGCTGTAGTTTGGAGGGTCTTGTTTAAAGTGTTCCTTGCAAAGAGGACAGACTTTTGGAAACTTTGATGTTTTTGCCTCCTCTTTCACTGGAGCAGACGGTGCTTTGGCAGACAAAGCCTTTGGTGCTTCATCTGCAGATTTCTTTTCTTCCTGTTTCTGAACAGCAGATGCATTTGACTTCTCAGAGGACTGCAAAAGGGACCCCTTCCGAGAAGCAGGTGGTGTTGGTGCAGTCTTCTGAGATGTCTGAGATACAGTAGAGCCTTTACGGGATGTTGGTGGAGTTGTAGAAGGCTCATCCTGAACAGCTGAAGTAATAAGATTAGATGCAGAACTGATGATTGTTGAGCCAAATCCTAAAACTTTTCCAGAAACAGCAGAAGCAGAAGAAGGAGATGGTGACCTAGTTCGTGTACCACTAAAACCAAAACCAAAGAAACCTGGCTCCTCCTTTTGAGGCTCAGCTTTTGGTGGTGGAGGAGATTTTGCAGGAGAAGGCTTTGGTGTTAAAGGAGAAGAAGTGGGTTTCTGGGACTTGGCACTTTGGGGTTTATCTTCTGGTTTCCCAGCAACAGAAAGTTTCTGATCTTCCTCTGTGGCACCCTCTGGGAGATTTGCTTTCTTCTGAGAAGCAACTGGTTTCCCATCTGAAGCTGGTTTGTGATCTTTCACTATAGCATCCACTGGGAGACTTGACTTCTCCTCTGGAACACCTGGACTTGGAGCGTCTTTCTTCTGTAGTGATGGTGGCGGAGGTACTTTGTTAGCTTGTGGTTGAAGATGTGCAGGAGAAGGAGGTCCTGTTGCTCGTTGCATCTGGCAGTTCAAACATAGCCACTCCTTCACCTGTAATAGAACAATGGAATTTTACTGGTTAGATAACACATAATCACAGAACAATTATTAAAGACTATTTAATCACAGAAATGAATTAAACTTCATTCATGTTATGTATGTAACTGTTATCACTAGTAAGTCTGTTGGTGAGTTTCTGACCCCAAAACAGACAGGAAATGTTACACTAAATTAATTCAAATTCAAGTCTATGTTTGATTTAAAAGCTGATTACAGGCCATAATAAGAATTTTACCTCAGTTTGCTCTGGTGCTGGGTTGAATCCACAGAGATTACACACAGTGTTTTTGCAAGAAGTGCAAGTATTGAAATTTGGAGGGTCATTTTTGAATTTGTCATTGCACAGTGGACAGGCTTTTGGAAGATCTGATACATTTTCATCCTTTTTCACTTTGGTGGTCTGCTTCTCTGATGTTTTCTCCCCATCTTTTATTTCTTTCACCTGCTGAGTAGTGATTGATTTTGTCTCCCTAGAAGAAGAAATTTTTTCAGAGGCTTGTGAAACCGAAGATCCTTTGCGAGAAGAGGGTGGAGTTAGGCTTTTAACCGATGTCTGAGAAACTGCAGAAGCTTTACGAGAAGTTGGTGGCGTTATAGAGGATTCGTCCTGAACAGCTGAAGAAATAAGGTTAGAGGCTGAGCTGAGGAAGGACGTGCCAAAGCCAAGAACTTTCCCAGATACAGCAGAGGCAGCAGACTGAGGAGATGGAGACCGAGATCGAGCACCACCAAACCCAAGCCCAAAAAACCCTGACTCGTCTTTAGTAGGTTTGGTTTCGGGAAGGGTAGCCTTTAAAGGTGATGTATCAATTTTTGATCTCTGCTCTGCAGGAGCACCCTTTGACTCTTGCAGTTGAGTGGGCTTTTTCAGCGGACCTTGAGGCTCCTTTTGTGGTGATGCTGGTGGAGGTGCTTTGGTAGGTTGTGGCTGAGCCGGCTTAGGGGTTACTGATGCTCGCTGCATCTGGCAATTTAGACAAAGCCACACCTTCACCTGTAATAACAGAAGATTTTGTTTATAAGCATGTTGAAGTATAAACACATCCTGCATCTAGACATTAAGGGAAGTCTAATAAGTTGGTGTAGAGAGCTTTTTTTTTGTTTTACTGACAATGACCTATTCAAGGACAAGTAATGCGAATAAGCCTAACCAATCATAAAGAAACCTGGTCCACTGCTTCCATCAAATTATCTACTGCTTCCTAACTTCTCAAATCTTGCCTGTCCTCTGATAGTTTCACATTATGTTTTAAATGATCACTCACACAGGAGAGTAGGGGCATGACACTTTACTAAAAGAATATTCAACCACATACAGCTGAAGCTTAAAGAATACACAAAACTAGTAAATGACTGCAACAGTTCAGACTGTAATTATTATACAACACTTGTCCTTACCTCCATCTGGTCAGGTGTTGGGTTAAATCCACAGAGATCACAAGCTACATTCTTGCACTCAGTGCAGACGTTGTAGTTGGGAGGATCCTTCTTAATTTCTGCTTTGCAGAGTGGGCAGGCTTTGGGAAGTGGCTGAGTAGGTACCTTCGTCTGTGTTGTATCTGATGGGGTTTTTGTATCCTTTGAAATGGGATCTGGTATTGGTTTTTCGACCTCTGGTTTCTTTTCCTGAATGTTTTCCTTTTTATTTTCATAATTTGCCGGCTTTGTAGCTTTCACAGGGCTCATCTTTGGAGATTCTTGTGAAGATTCCGTATGGGAAGCAGGTGGCATGGGGGTGAGCTTGGTGGAAGCTTGAGATCCTTTGCGAGAAGTGGGAGGTGTTGGGACAGTCTTTTCAGATGTTTGAGAAACTGTGGAACCCTTGCGTGAAGTTGAAGGTGTTGTAGATGGCACATCTTGAACAGCTGAAGATATTAGATCAGATGCTGAGCTGAGGATAGAGGACCCAAAACCTAAAACCTTTCCAGAAAGAGCAGGCTGAGGAGATGGTGACCGAGATCGTGCACCAAAACCAAAGCCAAAGAAGCTTGATTCCTCTTTAGGGGGTTCAGAACTTCCTTCTTTAGTCTGCTGGCGCTTCTCAGGGAGCTGTGGCTTAGGATGCTCTTTTTGAGCAGCATGCTTTGTTGAAGGAGTATCCAAGGGCTGTTTTTTGCCTGCTTCACCTTGTTTGTCTTCTGGTTTCCCATCAGCAAGTGCTTTCTTATCCTTCTCTGGAGCACGAACTTCTTTCTTCTGTGGTGATACTGACCGAGATTCTTTGTTAGCCTGTAGTTGAGGCTGTGCAAGAGGAGGTCCTGGTGCTCGTTGCATTTGGCAATTCAAACAAAGCCACTCTGTCATCTGTAAAACCAACAGACCTTGTAAGTTTCAGATTTGGAAAGTTAGCTCATGATATCATTAATATATGGATGAGAAAACAAGATGAGCTAATAGGGAAAAGATAACAACGCTTGTATGAATGACCTCAATTTTAATTTAATGAAAAGAGATAAGAAACTATCAATGTCTATGCAAAATGTATTTAGCAACAAACATTTTATAACTCCACATCTGATCTTTCAATGACACTACCTGTGATTTCAGATAACTATAGTTCCTCCCAGTGACAACCACCTGCCCATTGTCTTTATTTAACAGACATACACTAAATAATATGAGGATACAATTACAGAGGAAGCACTCAAGGCTCCTGGTAGGAGATTTCTCTTTTGAACAATTCAGTCTATAAAATTATTACATTAATAAAATTCATTTTTTTTCTTGTTTAAACTACAGTTCTATTCTTGACTGATATGTAAGTGGTCATAGTGCCATGAAACACACATACAGCACAGTCTAACATTAAAATTATACTGACTGTATCAAATAATAAAAAATACTGTAACACCAGAAACATGCTATCTTAGCATATATGGTATAGTCTTCTTACCTCTGTTTGGTGTGGAGTGGGATTGAATCCACACTGCATGCACACAATATTTTTGCATTGAGTGCATGTGTTGTAGTTGGGGGGGTCTTTTTTGATCTCGACTTTGCAGAGCAGACAGTCTTTTGGAATGGCCTGACCAGATTCCTTCGATTTTGCTGACTCTGGCTTTGATTCAGCTCCTTGAAAGGGCTCCTTTCTCTGATGAATAACTGGCTTTGCCTTCTCTTGTCCCTTGTCTCCTTGGTTCTGTTCAGTCTGTGATTTAATATTACCTAATTGTTTTTTCAGTGCATCATCAGATTCAGATCCTTTCTGTGAAGCTGGGGCAGGTGTGGTGGTTTTGAGAGACGCTTGAGAAACAGCAGAGCCTTTGCGGGAGGAAGGAGGGGTGGTCGTCTTGATGGAACTCTGAGAGACCTGAGAGCCCTTACGAGAAGACGGTGGTGTTTTCGAGGGCTCGTCCTGAACAGCTGATGAGATCAAATTAGACGCAGAGCTAAACAAAGAGGAGCCAAAACCCAGAACCTTTCCAGAAACAGCAGACACGGAGGGCTGAGGAGATGGTGATCGAGATCGAGCACCACCAAAGCCAAAGAAGCCTGAGTTTTCCTGAGAAGGTTCAGGCTTGGCAGGAGAGGGACCACTTTTTGATGTCCGATCGAGAGGCTTTTCGGCATCCTGTTGTCTGTTTGGCAGCTGCTGACTGAGCTGTTGCGTGGGAGCCGGATTTTGTTGCTTCTCCCCTACTGCAGCAGATGTGTCCAATGGCTGTTTTACTGCAACAGTTTCCTGGATTTTTTTAATGGTTTCATCAGGGAGACCTTTCTTCTTCTGAGGGCTTTGTGAAGTGGCAGCCTCTTTTTTAAGAGGAGATGATGGAGGAGGAAATTTGTTAGCCAGTTGTTGAGATAATGCTCCTGATGCTCGCTGGGTCTGGCAGTTCAGGCAGAGCCACTCCTTTACCTACAGTTAAAGCAAAGTGATTTACTCTTTTTGCATATACTTTTTTGGGATACATAATAACAATTATCAAAAGTATAAGAACGTGACAGCTGTAGTGTCAATTATTTTACCTGGTTCAACAAAAATTCAGACACAGACAGAATGTCTTTGGTGTAATATGAACCCTGTAATATTTCGGACCGGTTTTTATCATGTTACAGATGTAAGTAAGTTATTTAGGTGCCCTGGGAGCCTGAGGACAAGGTAGAATGGTGCAGCATGATGTGATTGCCTAGACAGAGAATCAAACCCTAGTCTGGCGTTGTGGACAGCAGTGCTACCCGCCAGGTTACACCAACCACTTCACTGTATTTCTATGTAAATGTCAAAATAAATTTACTAAAAAGTCAAAATAAATTTACTTTACCTCTGTCTGATGTGGCACTGGATTGAACCCACAGTGGTTGCATACAGTCTTCTTGCATTCGGTGCAGGTGCTGTAGTTTGGAGGTTCTTTCTTGATCTCTGTTTTACACAGTGGACAGGTTTTAGGCAGATGCTCAGATGATCTGTCCACTGCTGCAGGGCCAGTTGATCCTGATGTAGATGCAGAATTGAAAGGTGTCTGTGAAGAACCCTTGCGGGAAGTGGGTGGGGTTGCTTTGGATGAAATTTGGGAAACGGTTGAACCCTTTCGAGAAGTTGGTGGTGTTGTGGAAGGCTCATCTTGAACGGCCGATGAGATCAGATTAGATGCTGAGCTGAGGAAGGACGAGCCAAAGCCTAGAACTTTCCCAGATACAGCAGAGACTGTAGGCTGAGGAGATGGTGATCGAGATCGAGCACCACCAAAACCCAAACCAAAGAATCCAGATTCCTCCTGGCTCTCTGATTTGACTGTCTTCACGACATCCGCCTGAGATTTCTCGGTTTCTTGCTTCTGTGGTTTGTGGACAGGAGGCGTTCCATTCGGTGCTTTAGTGTGCTGGTCTTGCGATTTCTGAATGACTTTCTTGTCTTCTTCTGGAGCTGTGGCTTTAGTATGTGCTATTTTCTTTGCTGAGTCCACCATGTCCATCTTTGCTGAAGACTGCGGTTGCCCAGAAACTTTTTGGGGAATTCCCGAAGCATCACTGAGAGCTCTCTGTGTTTGACAGTTCAGGCAAAGCCATTCTACTACCTGGAAAAATATCAAATATGGTCAAATTAATGTAGTGATGCCAAAATATTACAAGTGAACAGTAATTTATTAGGAAAAGCATGTTCTGTACAAAATCAGCCATTTCCGAAATCAGCCAATATCTGTTTCTTTGGCTCACACTGGAATAGTACAGCTGTAAAAGCAAAACAAAGGCATCTGTGCAAATATACTTCTCGATGTGGCTTTAAAGGAAAGCGTCAGCTTAATTAAATTGTATCAAGTAATATTACCTTTGTTTGATGAGGCATTGGATTGAATCCACAGAGGTTACAAACAGTCTTTTTGCATTCAGTGCAGATGTTGTAGTTGGGAGGATCTTTCTTGATCTCTGCTTTGCAGAGTGGGCAAGCTTTGGGAAGTGGGTGAGCATCTGCTTTTGGCATATGTGAGGAGATTTCTGGCTTCTTTGACTGTGATAAAGGTGCCTTGTCCTTCTGATCATTTAGCTGTCCTGTCATCTTCTCTGTCTGTGCAGTTGATGGTTTTGTCTCTGGACCTGTTGAGGATACTTTGGCAGCTGATGCTGCAGGACTTTTGTGTGATGCGGGAGGTGTACTGGTTGCACTGGCAGAGCTTTGGGACACTGTTGACCCTTTACGAGAGGATGGTGGTGTCTTGGAAGGCTCGTCCTGAACTGTTGATGAGATCAGATTTGATGCTGAGCTGAATAAGGAGGAGCCAAAGCCTAAAACCTTCCCTGAAACAGCAGAGACAGCAGGCTGCGGAGACGGTGATCGTGATCGAGCACCACCAAAACCAAAACCAAAGAATTTTGACTCGTCGTGAGGTTCTTCCTTTGGTAACGGTTCAGGCTTGGAAACAGGAGGGCTTTTTCCTATCTGCTGATCAGGAGGTTTTTGCTGATTAATCTGTTTGGCTTCTGTTGAACCAGGCTGTGGTTTAAGGGCTTCTTCTTTCTGAGCAACAGTCTGGTTGGTAGAACTCGGTTTTGTAGGTTGACCTTTAGATTGACCCGTCATAGAGTCTTTCTTTTGTGTTGTGGCATCACTGGATTGTTGTTGGGGTTTTATTAATGGAGGTCCTTGAGGTTTTTCTGCTATCAGTGCTCTTTGCGTCTGGCAGTTTAAACAAACCCATTGCTTTCCCTGCAAAAAGCACAAAGACACAATAGAATTAAGGAAATTCTGATTTTATGACTGCAAAAAATGAACCTTTTCAACAGGTGTTTCCCATTTGGATCAGAAAAATTAAAACTGAAAATCAATTATGTTTGGATCTATTCTTTTGAGCAGATGTGCTCTTCAAAAGTACACTATGTAGGATTTTAGAACATGCTAGGTCTTTGAAAATGTGTCACAACTTAAACCTGTATAAGCTGCATACCAGAAAGAGCATCACTAAGGTGCATGAAAAATCAACTGGATTGGTAGACATATACTTTAAAAAGAAATTATTAGCATTGGACAGATGTTTAGATCTGATCATTCAGGCCAATGTTCTATAGTACATTAACTGTACTCTAGAAAAGCAGAACATTTAGAAGATACTGGACGACATTAAAATAGTATTCATTTTACTACATTTGTAATCATACAAAAATACATTTACATTTCTCTGTAATGTAAATCAATTAAAGCCTAATACTGGCATCAGCCTACAATAACAGTGTATCCTTAATACAAACAAATGTTGAAACAAATGTTTGCTGTCTACTTTCATGAGTGCTGCATGAATCAGCCAAACTCACTCCACTAAATTCTACAGTCAACTGAATCCAGCTGTTTTTGTGAAGTTTTACTCAAAAATGGCACCCAGTCCCTCTTTTCCATGGTGTTCAATCTGAATGACTTATTTTATTATCATTGTCTGATCTAGACATGCGCGTTTTAAAGTGACGTTTGAAGCTTGTGTGGTTCACTGCATATTTATTTATACAGTCATTCTTGTTGCTTACATTAAACATCTTAATACATCTTATTTTTAAACAGGTTTGTGATCTCACAGAATGTTACTACTAAATTAGGAACACAATATATGTTCATATACACATACACTGTCAGAAAAATGGTACTGTACAAGTACAGTTTTGTTCGCCACGGCACAATTATTTTGAATGTACCCTCTGATACAACAGTGGTCTTAGTGTCCATTTACAACCATAGAACCTTTAATACTTTTAAAAGTTCACTACATTCACTTTCACATGGGGAAAGAGCCATATTTGGACTGTTTTTTTTTTTCTGACTAGAGATGCCCTAGAGGCTACCTCCCCAGTGAGGTGAGGGGTAGTACCCCATTGACAGATAAGTTTTGTTTTTTGTTTTCCTAAAAGTGTAATCTCCTGCTTGCAGGAAATCTCTATATAACCTACAATATTGTAGTTTTTGTTTTGTTGCA
>JBBIGA010000018.1:9980519-9995663 GCA_037576975.1 Alestes dentex
GGTCACGGGGAGAACATGCAAACTCCACACAGAAAGACCCTGCGCCCAACCCGGGAGTCGAACCCAGGACTTTCTTGCTGTGAGGCAACAGCGCTAATCCCTGCGTCACTGTGCCGCCCCCATTTTATATATGGGCCTCGCGAACGTTTTGCCCAGGGGCCCACACAACCCATAATCCGTCCCTGTATATATATATTTATATATATATATATTTATATATATATATATGTTTAGGATTCCTGGATTTATTTAGAAAAATACTGACGGTACTTATGAAACTCATCTCACAGCACCTGGCCAGGGTACACTTGTTTACCTGCCCTTTGCTGCCTCCTCTCACTTTGCCCTGATGTCAGACAAGTGCTTATTTGTGAGCTGATGAACTTTGATAAACAGCAATGGGATTTAACCGTACTTTCTGTATGGTGATGATATCGGCAGAGACGCGCGGCATGGAGTCCTCTCAAAGGACCGAACAAGACTGCCAGCCTAGATAAAGCCAAAAGTGAAATGCTTTTTCTGGAACAACAAACACATTGTTATTCTGCTCCTCAACCTCTGAACAAATCGAAATGATTTCTGAGGGTTTGGTCTGCACAACATTGGCTCAAAACACTGCAAAACAGCACACAGTTATTGTAATGAAGAACAGATTAACACAGCGGAGCATCAGTTAATACGTGCACTTAACTGGAATGCTTCACTTTTATCTTGTATTGTACTGTTCACTCCAGTCCATGTATGATGTTAGAATTGTTTTATGTGTCCAAAAAGTGAACATTTTGAATAAGTATTCCATAGTGGGCTGATGGCGATTTTGGAATGAGCTGTGTTGTGTAGTTTGCCAAAACAGTTTTGACCCATGAAGGTATTCACTCTGCAAGATCCTTTTAGTAATTTGTGCTACAGTAGCTGGCATCAACAGATGAGGTTATTTGTAATGAGTTTATTTGCTTACTTTGTAGGTCAGCTGTAAACAGCATATTAGATTAGTCCATAACACACATAAACCGAAACAGTGAGACAAGAACACTGTTCCACTGCAGGCAATATGAAACAGAGATCTCTGAGTTTAAGATTTGTGAATATTCTCAATTTTGATACGAGATTAATCAGCTTTTCAAATCGATGAATATTTTTCATTACTTACAGAAGTCATCGGGTTCTTTTGAACATCTTTATCTGTCTAATTCAGACTGAGATGAGTCACTGGCGAAATAGCGGGCATTAGTGACTCACTGAATATCAGGAAGTTGTGTGTGCGTGCGTCTCTGCTAAAGAGAAGATAAGACAGTTCCAAAGACCAGTATTGCACATGGAGGCTGTGAGGTGAGGCCTTTCATCCACAAACACCCCACACAGTGCCAGAGCATGAATCTATTCTGAAAATCCGAGGATCAAAGCTGACAGGCAGGAAGATCACTATTTGATGGAGGCATGCTCACTGAGAATACCCAGCTAAAAGGTTTTGAGTATATCTAGAGAAGACACTGTCAAAGGGAGAGTCCATTGATTTTACTCTTTGGCATATTGCATATGTATTTGCATATGTAGATTTAATCTGCATATCAAGATTTAATATAACCCTGACTTAGAATTTATGTTGCAAAAATACTGGCTATAGTCTTCTTGTGCGCATGGAATTAGAGCATTGTACTCTAACATTACTGGAATCCCTTGTAAACACGATTAAAATAGACCATCAAAATATACCAGTCTTCATTCACTTATTATCTGAGCAGCTTTTTCTTAACCAGGGTCATGGATGATGCCGGAGACTATCCCAGCAGTCACAAGTCGAAAGGCAGGGGAACACTCTGAACAGGTCGCCAGTCCATGGCAGGGCAGACACACCTAAGGGCATTTAGGCATCTCCAGTTTGCCTGATGCGCATATCTGGACTGCAGGAGGAAACCGGAGCACCTGGCTGAAACCCACACAGACACGGGGAGAACAAACACAGAGCTGACCCTCAGTTGCCCCCACCAGTAATCAAACCCTTGCTGTCAAGGAAAAGCACTACCCAATGTGTCACTGAAAGAAATGTATAGTTTATTAACTGGATGCAGACCCAGATGTCATTCTGGGTCTGAACCCAGCTACCTTAATCCTATTACTACTCTCCGGTCTTTCCGCTCTTCTAAGGAACATCGTCAGGCTTTGCCTTACCTACAAACAAGGCAAACCAAGTCCAGACTCTTCTCTTTTGTGGTTCCCTGCTGGTGGAATGAGCTGCCTAAGTCAGCCAGAGCAGCAGAATCCCTCTCAATCTTCAAAAATCTCCTAAAGACTAATCTGTTCAAAGAGCACGTCCTTGTAAATCACACTTGCTCTTCTGATTTGGTTCACATCTTCTTGCTCTACTCCCTACTTAAAGATTTAGCATTTAGAACTCTCCTCTGGTTCTCACACTGTCCTGAAATGTGAGTGTTTCATCAAATCGTAAGTCGCTTTGGATAAAAGTGTCGGCCACATGAAAGTAATGCAATTGTTTAATATTAGGCAAAATATTTAAGTCCCAAAAACAGAAACATTAACTGAGATAAAAGATTATACTGAGATTATTTACTAAAATGCAGTGTTCATTACTGTCATGAATCTCAATTTGCCAGGCTTCACTGAATCAGCCCTATTGTGAAAAAATAGATCAAACTAAATTATTTTATTCAAAACAACTGTTTCCTTTCATATTTGTCGATGAAACATAAGATGAAAAAATGGTTGTGTTAACTATGTGTGGCTCTAAAAATCTATTTTCCCTCTCTTGTCTAACGTTTAGGTCTCAAACAAAAATACCATTCAGTCAGAAAGTCACCTAGGAATCAGGTTTTTTCCTGGGTTATGAACCGGCAGCTTGAGAAAACAAATTGAATATTGCATCCACACTATTGAAGTATTACGTTCTATTATGGTTTCCAAACACTAGCCTGTCACCGATTCCTGGTGAACATTATCTGAGTGATGGTTTACTGAGGAGAGATCTGAGTTTTGGCAGGTAGTTTATCATTCTGAGCTCGGGAATAATGCTTTTAGTTTAGCCTGAAACTCAGAGTTCAACACGGCGCTCCGAAAAAATGGGAAGTCATGCAGAAAGGGCAGAGAGAACTCCACACCAATCACTCAGTGCTGTCATCCACATGCTTCCCAACATCAGCTAAAAATAACTGTTTAAGGAAGACAGAATAGCCAAAAGTGACAAATGTGATGTGATAAGGCTACGGGAGACAGAGGAGGACGTAATCTGACAGGATTTTGGAATGTGTTTTCGTGCCATATGCAACTACGAACAGACGAAGGGGATTCTTAGATATAGAGGATTCCCATCAGAAAATGACTGCAGTACTGCAGAATAAGGTTACACCACCCTACTTTAGAATGCAAAGAAAATTACTTAGTGTTGAGCCAAATAATGAAAAGCAAAATGCAAAATCACTTCGGTCATGAAATCATTGTAGTAGTAGTAGTAGTAGTAGTAGTAGTACCTTTTATTTGTCACAACAGTGAAATTGGACCCCACTGACCATATACATACATAAACATTACAGTTGGGGGGTAGACAGATCAGAGAGGTAGTAAGGAAAATAAGAAATATAGAATACATGAGGATAGATGAGGAGAATAAAAAAGCTCCTCTTAGACTGTCCATCTTAGGGCAGTGTGAGAACAGAAAAAAACACCGCAGCAATGGCGGCTGTTGCAAGTTCACATTAAAGGCACTGGGCACATGGGTTTGTTTACCACAGAAACCACAAAAAAACAGAACCACTGTGAGCCACTGTAGTGTACCCAATGCCATGGTTGTGGTGAGATTATGATTTTGTAATGAGTGAGGGTCAAGGCAAGCAGGATGTAGACTCAAGATTCACAAATGTTTACGACCTAAAACAAGAAACAATACAAACAAACGAAGGATGCTGGGTAAGACAAGAACATGGCAAAAACTCAAGGGTAAGTTAACACAGAACAACACTAAAGGACGAGACTTAACCACAAGAGACTAGAAAATTGAACAAAGACAAAAACACCTAGGCAGGGGAGGAGACAGAAACAGTAGGGCTATGCTAGGACCAAAACAACAGACTCAGAATGTAAGACTCAGAAGTAAACAAAGGCACATGGGAACATAAACACCAACATAGATAAGAACACACAAAAAAAGAAAAAGACACAAGGAACACAAGGAACTACTTATTTTAATGTTAGGTTAAGTATATGCCAAAACATCATATAGTGTATAGAATTACAAAAATGCATTGCCACTCTCAGTAGAAACAGAACTATAAGGAATGCAATGTTCATCACTTGATCAGTATTGGCTTTTAATCCATGCATAAAATGACACTTTAGAAGAGTGGGATATTCTTCATTACAATGAATCATCAACACTGAGCCTCAGGAGGTGGAATGCGCTGGCAGGTTAGGTTGAGGCATAATCTTTGATCCGCTTGGGTGAGTGTTCCACTCGAAATGCAATATATTATTGTCAGTATAGACAAGCATTCATATTGCTCATTATGATATTCATTCGCAGTAGAGTAGAGGCAGAGGAAGGTTAAGACTGAATCTACATAGCAGTCCCTGACATACTCAGACTTGAATATTAACCAGGGATGCATGAGGATACTGGAATCCTAGCCATATTGCCAGAGACATAAAAATAATCATAAATACAGAACATTCAGACTGTTATTTTACTTGCATCATGGATGAATAAAAGTTCAGTTCTAATCCAGGTCATTCTACTCCCACTAATCATTACACCAATCAGCCATAAAAGTAACAGCAGTGATAGATGAAGTGAATCACTTTGATTTTCTCATTATAACGGCACCCCTCAAGGCAATCAAGAAACGGTCTGTTTTACACGCTTTACATGAACAAGCTTAACCATCTGAGTGACTTTGAAAAGGGCCAAATTGTGATGGCTAGACGACTGGGTCTCCAAAACAACAGGTCTTGCGGCGTGTTTCTCGTATGCAGTGGTTAGTACCTGCCAAAATTAGTCCAAAGAATGACAACCGGTGAACCAGTGACAGGGTCATCTGCGCGGAAGGCTCAGTGATGCATGAGGGAAGCACAGGCTAGCCCGTCTTGTCTGGTCCACAGAAAAATCACTGTAGCACAAAGTGCTACAAAATAGTTACTGCTGGCTCCAACAGAAAGGTGTCAGAATGTGCAAGTCCATGAGAACTGGACCATGGAAGGTAAAAGAAGGTATAGCCTGGAACGATGAATCATGTTTCCTTTCGTTTACATGATATGCATGGCTTGTGTGTGTCTCTTATCTGGGAAGGAGATGGAACCAGTATGCATTATGGGTTGAAGGCAAGCAGACAGAGGCACTGTGAAGCTCTGGGCACTATTAAGCAGGTGGTTTAAATGCATTGCATGAAAATATTGCCGTCCACTCATGCCGTCCACTCATGTTATGTTCAAGAAAGCCTCAACATACATAAAACTCAGGATAAGTCTTCAAATTCATACTTGTATTTTAACAATATAATGTACAGCAGAGGGAATGGAGCATGGTAAGACGGAACTACTCACAGTAGCAGATATTGATCTTATAAACAATGTTTAAAATGCCTTGGGGCTCTGACATGAGCCATCTCTACAACTTACTCATTGCATGCAGCTGAAACGTCCTTTGCTTGGAGAATTCAGGCATGTTCTTCCATTATAGAAACAATCAAGTTGCGCATGTTGAGTGTAAACTTGGCCAAGCTTGCAAAGTCCAGCTTTCTCCACAGCCTGAGGGAAGACATGCTTAAACTTGTATAATTTCGTCCTTTGGCAGCTTGAGTTCTGTGTCTAAGAATAATAGAATAATAGCATGCACACGCTGAAAAGGAAGGAGTTTGAGGGAGAAGACCCAAGTTTCTGGACCACAAACCAGTAGCTTGATAGCCCAACATTTACTGGGTTCTTTGGTAGGTTAAGGCATACACAACTGAAGCTAGTTTAACATACCCAGATTAGGCCTAGGCCTTTACTAAGCAGAATTTCCAATGTTCCAATGTCACAACAGGGATTGTAATTTAAGATAAGCTTAATTCGTGTATCGAGAACCCCGCTTTCTAATTGGTGAATTCAAGTGCATCTATTGCTGACATCATGCCCAATGGATGAGAAAGCTATTTAATATTGGGTTGTGAAGTGGCTGAACTCTTTTAAATGGTGTGAAAGAATTCCCAATCCTTCTGGGATGTGTTGGAATGAAGTTTCAGAGCTAATTATCCAACACCAGTACCTGATCTCACTAATGCTCTTGTGGCTGAATGCAATCAAATTCTTATAGTAATGTTCCAACATTATTGTAAAACCTACCCAGAAGATCAGAGGCTGTTACTAGGAAACGGGCAGCAGATTTTCTATTAATTTCAGGGGTGCGTGGATCCAATTCCCACTATCGGTACTGGTCTGATATGAGCTAAATTCTATGCATCAGATATCAAAAAGCCAATATCTCACTGGAAAAGCAACATGCCATTAAGGGAGATACACAAATTAGGACATGCTGGGTTCTCTTCTTTCTCCCTCTTTATTTTTCCTTAATTATGCACAGCTGTTTTTCTTGTTTGTTCCATCCTTTGCCTCCCTTATGTACCTCATTTCTCAGTTCAGCTGGTTACTTAGTCATGAGTCTGCTTTGCCCCAGTGTCTATCTCTCCAGTCCCTAATCTTGTTTGCTTGTCTCGTTTGTTTTCTCTGCCTCTTTTTCTCTCACGCCTTAGCATTGATGCCTTTTCTCTCTCAAGCCGTCTACTGTGGGTCACGGGTATCCATCCTGTGTAGATAGAGTTTGAGGCCCAGGTCCACACAAATGTATTATTAACGGCATAGTTGTTTAAGAGGATCATTGAATGAGCAGGTGTCTACAAACTTTTATCCTTCCTTGCCAGTTTTGTTTTGTAAAAGACATCTGGTCTGAAATAAGTGGTTCTAATTAAGAGTTATTGGTATCTACATAAAAATAAACCTGGTTTTAAGGACTTAAAGCAGAGGATAATGTCTTCCCCTACTTGAGCGATCAGCAGTAGTCCTAAGCTAGAAAAATGAAGAAAATATCCATTCAGTAGGTAAAAAGTTGATAGGACCGTGATCAAAGTTTGGCTGCAGGCCATGTCTGTCTGCACTTCATAAGAAATAGAGATACACCTACAAAGTATAAAATCTCAACGGACCAAACTCTAATATAATGTACATTTTCCTAATGCAATTGCTAGATGTTCCTATACAAACCCTACACATTGGTGTATTTAAGAATTCAGTTACAGCCAGATGAGAACCAATCACAACTGATTTTACACTTACACACTCTACCCAAATCATGGTTTAGTAGCACTAGCAATCCCCACCCTTTAATCACAATATCCTGAAATCCACAGGAGGGTGGTAGCAGATATCATCTTTCCTAAACATCAGTGCCTTATCCTCCATTGTAAAGCTTGCTATTCAGGTACTGCTTTTTTTCTTTTGCAGGTGACCAGAGCTGACCTTTTCCCATATTACACAAGACATTACACTCTGTCTCTGCAAATGGCCTTGTATCTGGTGTGTAGAGTACCTGTAAGATGGGATGTCTGTTCTTCTGTTACTCTTCAAGTTCTGTTCAGCTGAAGAGCCCAGTCTGCAGATAACAGGGGTTAGAGGAAAATGAACTGATACTGAGCCATATCCACATAGGTAGTTTAAAAGAAACACCAAAACACTCAAGCTGTGGTCCTGACATTAAAACAGCTCTGATCCACAGAGGCATGGACTCTATAAGACCTTCGAATGTGTACTATATTACGTGGCACCAAGACATCATTTAAGTCGCAAGTTGCAACATGGCTCAAACTAGTTTGTCAAGCACATCCAACAGATGCTCACATGAATGCCAGAACTCAAGGTTTCCCACTTAGCCCAGAGCATTACATTGCCTTCCCAAAGAAGGCAAGCCAGTGTGAAGTGCCTGTTACAAACCGTCTGTATAGCTTATTTCCTTTATTTTTTTTTTTTAGCTACTTGTGACACTGAATCCAGTGAGCTCAAGACTTTATGTAATGATTCGCAGGTCAGTGCGAAGTCCATGTTTAATAAACCAACTTTATTTAGCTCTGACTTCATGTGATGTTTGTTTTGACAGCGTGCTCTACCCCATCCTGAATTCCCCCTTCTTTATCTTTCATGTGGCTTGTGACCCCAGTTAGAATCACCTTTTTTTTTTTTTTTTTGCCATATTTAAGTTTCTTCCCCTGACACCTGGTTAGTCCATTTTGGTGGTGTGTTTTGTTTTTTTAATACTCAGTTCAGAGCTCTCTTGGAAACTCAGCCGTGAGTTCTCCTCATGGATTCAGCCTGCTTCACACCTCCCCTTTCTTGGAAAACAGAGTGTATGACTGTTGTGCACCACAAGTTGGATTAGTGGTGCTGAATTCATTCTCGCATGTGGAGGGATGCAATCTGCTCTGTCCGTGGGGGCACGCATGCGGTTTGTGTCTGTGAACTGAGTTTCTCTATTGAGAGCTCAGCCTGAGAGTGTGTGCTCCTGTTATTTCCTTGACCTGTTTTCGTGTTATTAAGTAAACCAGTTACTCCCAACTCCTGCAAGTGCCCCCCATGTGACCAGCGTCAACCAGTATCAGAATAAATTCAAGATCACTTGGTGAAAGTAAATGAAACATTTCACACACTCTGTTTCAAAAGCACAAGCAATCAATGATCAGTATATTTAGAGTTTAAGTAAAAGGGTGATTGAGTGAGTGAGCATGTGCTGCACATGCCTGTGTGTGTTTGTGTGTGCACATCCTTGTCAAGGGGGCGGGGGGGGCGGGGGCGGGAAGGGTTGTTGAAAATGGCACGTGTTTGAATAGTAAAGATGGTGCTTGCTGGTGGCGACTTCTCAAAAGGGAACTACCCTATGTTAATGAGATCAGCTGAGCTTTTTTCTGGTTTGTAGAGGCCAAACTGACTTCAGCCTTATGATAAAACTAATGGTGAGTGGCTTTATAAATACGAACCCCTGAGATTTTACTATGTGGTTAGTAAAGGGATCAAAGAAACCAATCAACGTGCACAAATCTGAGTTCAGATTTCTGCAAACAGTCAATACATGAACACATTCACAACATTTGCTCTGGAGGTAGGCTGTGCTATGCCCAGATAAAGTTCAGCCTCACGTGATTAGATACTTTTGCAAGTATGTAAAGTTCAGTCTGTCACCAACAAAAAGTTTCTGTGGAAGTTTGGAGGGAAAACTCAGATAGAGGTTTCCAGTTATTTTCTTGTCTGCTGAGATCCTTCTCAGGGAAGGAAATGGTCGCTGTCACAAATGCAGCAGAAATAGCTATTGCAAGCTTAACTTTGTTGATGGCTTGTTGCAATGTTGATCAGACATCTAAGCTTAACTTCAGCTACGTTACTGAAACTTACACTAGTTTATTTGTTCCCTCTTTGGAACAAAGAAGGTGAGTTGCTTTGTCTTCTTTCAGACAAAAGATGGTGGCCACTCTTGACTGGCAAACCCTACAGAGAGGAAGTTGTGGTGTGTCACCTGATGTTTATAATCTTTAGCACAGACTCCACCCCAATGGTTGTATTATGGATTTCCGGTGGCGTTGCCACCTGTTGGACGGCATGGATACCTACACTGAGTGTACTGATGGTCTCACTGATGATTATGGTGAAGGTCACAGGACAATAACGACTTTGAAGACGTTCTCAGGAAAAAAAAAAACCCATTGATTTACATGATTATGGTGATGATGATGATGGGCTTAAGAAAGCATTTCATTTTGATAACAATCTAGTAAAACTTTGGTAGGTCAGTTTTTCTTTTGAATTGCTTTTGGAAGGTAGCTGCCACTGGCGTTGGAAAAAGTAGTAGCCATTATTGTTGCATTACCAAGTTAAATATACACTAGATTAATTTAGTAAAGGGTATTATTAATATACATGTATTCTGATTATATGTAATCTGATTTGAATTCTGGTTAGATGACCATCACATCTGCCGACTGATGAACTTCCTAAGGTATGACAACAGATTCAGAATTTTGCTATCACACTCTCCTACAGAGTCTCACTAATTAGGCTGCAGGTCAGATGTTATCTTATAAACATTAAATAATGGATTCTTTTTTTGTATTTGTGAACATTTTGTAGTTTAAGGTATTTAAGGTAAGGTATTTAGCCACTGCTCAGCAAAATTCAGTTACTGTGAAAAAAATGCTATCATTGCAAATAGCAGTACAGTAAAACTCTTCATAACCGACCAACTCACTGCTGTAGCTCTGTTGTTTAATTTAGAATTGCACTGTAATGTGGGATAATGCACAATAGCATGTGTGTATTAACCCATGTACCCATTCCGGAAGCATGTAGTTGTAAAAAAAAATATTTATACATGCAGCATTTCTAGTAAGGATCACTCATTAGCTGTAACCAGCACTCTGAACAGTGCCTCATATTCTTCTGTGTTAAATTAAACTGTCAAACTGCTTTTCTTGATTCTGACTGATTTAACTCCTTTAATTTAGCACATTTATGAATATGTGTGAGATGTATTACATCTGAAGCGAGGGAGTAAAAGGCACTCCTTGTTAGGCCACAGTAATTTTTAGAAGACTTCAGTAGTTATATACATCCACATGCTATGCATATTTAGGGCAATGTATTCAGTGAGGCCATGGGCTACAGAACTGTAGCGGCACAGCCCTTGTTTTGCCCAGGGTTAATATTACAAACAAATGAAACAGCAAATGAAGTTTTTTTTTGTTTTTTGCTATGTGTTATGCTATTAGTGCTGCATGACTACATGTCCTTATGGGGTAATGAAATACGTTACAGTTTGTTTAACTGCACATTGCATGCTGACTACAAGTTAATTTGACAGATGTATTACATCTGAAGTGAAGGAAGAGTATTTAGTGAGAATACTGAGAACATCAAACCCACTGACAGACAATGACTGATCAAACAATTAATGATGCCATGAAAATGACAGGTTACTTTATAATATGTCCTTAAATCTATCACATGGACATGAATGTGTACTTTTTAGTCTGCGTGCTTTTAAACATGTAGGAGTTTTTTAGGAGCTTCTGGGATAGAGAATTAAAAAAAACCCAATTCACAGTGCAGGTCCAGATTCCAGATGTCCCTAAAGAATTTATATTAGCCTGGCTCATCAAGGCTATTCAATGTGTAACTGATTGCAGATCAGAAAGTGTGCCGTACTTGATTAAAAACAAAAACGCCTACACAAGTACTTATGGGTTTTATTGGACTATTCTTATTTATTGGATTTCTACATTGATATCTTCAAAGAGTATAATACACTGCACTTACATTAGTATGGAGGTCATAATATGATTCATGATGAAGACATTTTTCAGTTCAGTGGTTCATTTGGGAATTTCTTCTTTTTTTTTTTTTTTTTTTTTTGCAAATTCGAAGAGCTGACAGTCTGTAGATTTGTCCTTAAACACTTGGGGAGCATCATTACACTCAGTGACCTGAAACCCTAGAAACACTACACACAAACAGTAACATATTTCCAGTTCAAACTAACAAGTCACCTAAACCACTACCGTACACCAACTACAATAATTTAATATAAAATAAAAATGATAAATACTTGATGTGCGCAGAACTATGCCTCCCTGTGTGAGCAGGGGTTTTGAAGATGAGGAGTGCTTGCTGTTTTTGAAGTGATGAGTCACCCTATTCAAGAGGAAGGGATTGTTCTGAAATCCCCAATTCAGGCTGTCAAGCTAAGAAAGGTTATTCTGGAACTTCTCACATGACAGCTCACGTCGTTGCAAATGGAAGCACGGCATGCCAATGTTTGTCACTGTGTGAAATGAATCGCTGTGGTCACTTTGTTTCTTTTTTAGAATCTCGTCTCAGAATGCCACCCAACTCCATCCACTGGAAAAAAGCTATATGTCACTGTGTAAGCAACCTCAGCATAACTGTAATGTTCCACACTTTACCACCAAGCACAAAGATACACACAGACATCAATTTTTTTGTCCAACTTCTACAGTCTAGCACATTCCAAACCGAACACAGAAGACAGGATTTCCAGACACTGTCAAGTCCTAGACTTAAAAGGAAGAATCCCTGTTGACTCTGTGGTCTAGCGAAAGAGATAATTCTTCATTCTTAAAGCTTCCTAAATGGCTCTTAGCTCGGATTTACAGTTTTAGAAAAAACAAACAAAAAAAAGTACAGAACCTTTATATTGTGTGTTTTTTTTAAAGGTTGAAAAGGTTCTTCACACTCATGTTTCTATTTTTTTTTTAAACCAGATTTGATTCTTTTGGGAACCAAAAGTGGTTCTTCTATGGCACTGTTCCGAAGAACCTTTGTTTTTAAGAGCGTGGGATTCCTTTGTGCCTGGAAAACCATCCTTACGTGGGACCACTAACACATGACTCAATCGCATTTACATTTCATTATTCATGTCTCAATTTAATGGCCAGAACAGAGCTGAATATTAGCTGAAAGCATGAGTGCAACCCCGTGGTCTGTAGAATCAGTTCAGGGTATTTGTGTGTTCCCACACGATCCTCAGTGGTCCCGTGTGTGTCTGGGCGCCCGAGCTTTCCCTTGCCGCTCGGCTCCATGGGAGTAGCGCCACTTTGCCGGCAGGCCTTTCAGCTTCTTCCTCTTTCTGTCAGAAGCGCACCACACCCTCTCACAGTACTGCTCCACTCGCTGGAAATTACTGTAGCCGATCAGCTGCATGAAGTCTTTGTACCAGAGCTTGGTGGCGGAAGATGCTGAAGGCAGGCTGGGGAAGGGGCAAGGCTGTGATCTAAACTGGGCCTCCCTCTCATCATATTCTCCTCGATGGAACAGACTCTCCACCCGCTCCTCCTCCAGTACCTCCAGAGTGACCCTCACAATGGTCTGAATGAAGCCATGTTCTTCTGACTGGCACATGTACACACCGGCATCAGATTTCCTCGTTGTCAGAAACAAGAGACCATGAGGTGTCTGAATAATGTGCTCGTCACCTTTTACCTGAAAGACAGAGAGTGCGATGAAGAGAGAAATTAATAACGATAATAAACATGTTTTACTACCATTAAACATTTACTAGCACCTTGCAGACCTTCTAATAGAAAAAGCTCAACCTTTGCCGTGCATAATTTGTGTTAGTACCCTTTCAATGGCCAGTTTTTGATCAGAGCCACTGCTGGCTACATATTTTTGGATGGCAGTCTATTCTCAACCTAGCAGTGATAGTGAAGTGCCTTGAACTCTTTGTGATGTTCCTCAAAATATTCCTGAAAAGTTTTTGGAACGTGGACAGTCACATTATCCTGCTGAAAGAGGCCACTGCCTTTAGGGACTACTGTTACCATGAAGCGGTGTACTTGGTCTGCAACAATGTTTAGAGAAGTGGTACATGTTGAAGTAACATCAATGTGAATTCCAGGACTCAAGGTTTCCCAGCAGAACACTGCCCAGAGATTCACGCTCCCTCCGCTGACCTGCTGTCTTCCCATGGTGCATCCTGGTGACCCATTTGCAGGTTCATCTTTTTTCGACCCCATCTGTTTTAGAGATGCATTTGCCCTTGTAAAAGTTATTCAGATACTTACGCTTGCCCCTTTCCCCTGCTTCCAAAGCATTAACTTCAAGAGTTGACTCATGAGGCACTCAGTGTCATTCACTTGCCCTGTCAGTCCTGTTAGTGTTGTGACTGATGGGTGTATGTGTACAAGTGTATGCGTGAGTATTTGTGTGTGCATCCAAGTTTCCATACCTCTTCCATGTCCAGTCCTTTCAATATGTACCAAGTGAGTAAAGCCTGCAGAGATCGGGGTCTACACTCTAACAGAGTGCTATTCTTCTCCACACCATACACCAATTTCTCTGACACGCTCTGAGCCTCTGTAACACACACACACACACACACACACACACACGCATGAAAATTCTGCAAGCTGAGCAATGAAATAAATGTCTGGCAGAATGTCTCCCTCACATGCATTATTAGTCATTTTATGACTTGTATTAATAGAGTCTGGGGGCAAAATGGGCTTCAGTTCTCTCAACTTCAGCCGCTTCACTGATCAATAGAGCAACCTCTAGCACGAACCATTCAGCTGGAGACCATTACACTGCTGAACAGCATTGCCGTGACGGACATCCTGCCTTCTGAAGCGCCTGGAGAGAGACAGAGAGAGAAAGAGAAAAAGTGAAGAAAAGTGGTAAGAACTCCCTCAGCGTAACAGAACTCAACTTTTCTGTCTGACACATTTCATAACACCCTGTTATTGACTGCAGTGTGAAAGAGGCAAACACTGCAGAGAGGGTTAGAGACGAGAAAAAAGCTCAACACACGGAGGGAGAAAAAAGAGGTGGGGAGAGCAAGGAGAAAAAATAAGAACAAACAGAATGAGAAAAAAAGGAGGAGAGAGAAACTGGGTAAAGAATGATAAAGAAAGAGAGAGAGGCACTGAGCATGAGACAGGGAGAGAATAAGACAGAGAGAAAGAGTGAGAGCCAGAGAAACAGTGAGGTGAGGAGAGAAAGAGACACAGAAAGAAGAGAGAGGTAAAGAGAGAGGGAGAGAGAGAGAGAGAGAAAGAGAGAGAGAGAGAGAGAGAGAGAGAGAGAGAGAGAGAGAGAGAGGTGAGGAACAGAGTGCCAGAAAA
Source organism: Alestes dentex (assembly GCA_037576975.1). NCBI lineage: Eukaryota > Metazoa > Chordata > Actinopteri > Characiformes > Alestidae > Alestes > Alestes dentex. The sequence continues at coordinate 9,995,180 of JBBIGA010000018.1, forward strand.
AAAGAGATTTGGAGAGAAAGAGACAGGCAGAGACAAATAAGGAGAGAGAGAGAGTGTGAGAGTTCCTCCCCCCACTGCTGTTTCATCTAGGAGAGAAATCATTTGAGAGCAGCTAATCTATTTTGTCATCATCCCAACCGTGATTGCTCTGACTGGCACTCTGCGCTGATTATTCGTGATTCCTTCGTCTGGCTCTACATACAGAATGAGTATGTGATGGGCATTAGTATGAGTGGGAAGTGTTAGCATAAAGTGCTAATGGGTTCAAGCCGATAGCCATGCAGAGAGAACTGACAGCGCTTTGGGTTTGATTAGGGAAACACTCGCAGTAACCTCTCACACTGATAAGGAGCGCAAGCCCAACACAGATACACAAACACACACACACACACACACACACACACACACCACACACACACACACAAACACACACACACACACACACACACACACACACACACACACACACACACACACACACACA
>JBBIGA010000018.1:10002101-10016270 GCA_037576975.1 Alestes dentex
CATCAGATCCTTTAAGTCCTGTAAGTTGTAAGGTGGGACCTCCATGGATTGGACAAGTCCAGCACATCCCACAGATGCTGGATTGCACTGAGATGTGAGGAACATGGAGGCCAGCACCCTGAACTCTTTGTCATGTCCTCAAACTATTCCTGAACCATTTTTGCAGTGTGGCAGGGCACATTATCCTGCTGATAGAGGCCACTGCTTTTAGGGAACACTGTTCCCTAAAAGGGGTGTACTTGGTCTATGTGTACAATGTTTATGTAGGTTTCCCAGAAGAACATTGCCAAGAGCATCGCATTGCCTTCTTTCAGTAGTGCATCCTGGTGCCATCTGTTTCCTGAACGAGCAACGTACACTGACCCATCCACCAGCATATTTGTTGTAAAAGAAAACAACAGACTAGGCCACCTTCTTTCATTGCTCCTTGGTTCAGTTCTAATGTCCGATTGTCCATTGTGGGCTTTTTTTGCATTGGACATGGGTCAGTATGGGCTCTCTGACTCGCCTGCGGCTATACAGCCTCATACACAGCAAGCTTTGATGCACTGTGTATACCTTTCTATAATAGTCAGCATTAACTTTTTCATCAGTTTGCATTACAATAGCTCTTCTATTGCATCATACAAGACGGACTAGCCTTCATATCAATGAGCCTTGGGCTCCCATGACCCTGTGGTCGGATTACTAGGTCTCCTTCTTTCTCTTAACCACTGCATACCAGAAACTTCCCACAACATCTGTCACAAGACATTTTATAAATGCTCTGACCCAGTCATCAAGCCATCACAGTTTGGCCCTTGTTGAACTCGCTAAGATCCTATTTTTATGATTCATCAGCTTTTCTGATTCATCAGCTTCAAGAACTGACTGTTCACTTGCTGCCTAATACCACTAGAAAGGTTTGATTATAAAAAGATAATCTATAATATTGACAGTGGTTTCAATATCACTGCTGTGAAGACCAAATCTTGCATTACACCATTCCCATTGCTCCATTTGTCATGAAATGCTCACACAACAGAACAGTCAGCTGGGATGTTTTTTAATGGAAAGGAAATAAAAATGGATGAAGGGAAAAAAAGACAGAAAATATAGTTCCAAGTTTAATTCTATTATCATTTGATTCTTGATACTTACAGCACACACTCTGGCTACTCTGCTATAGACAGCCTTATGTCCTCCATCTGTGTTGGGCACTCTCTCAGTAAAGAAGAAGTAAACTTTGTCATCTGCAGGGTCATCGTTATCAGAAATGGCCACAGATCCTACAAACTTGGGCTCTGAGGAAAAATCCAAGCACAAAGAAAATAGTGTAATAGTGCAACAACCAAATCCATTTCCTAGGATCTATAACCCATTTGGGAAGACTACTGTGCAAGTAATTTGAAGCATTATATGTGTGAAATAATAGCTTTGTCATTAAGAGTTATACGTGTTTATCTTATGAGGTAGCGCAGCAAATCCTAGAACAGTAAAACTGAATAGCATGATGCCGCTGGCTAATGTAAACTGTTGGAAAACACCAGCTGCGGTTTACACTGTGATAGTTTCACGACAAATAAAGAAAAATGGTCCACATTTAGTCACTATTACATCTTTTTTTCATAAACGGGCAATGCATTTAAGATCTGTTCCTCTTCTCCAATAAAATATCAATTTTGATGATATACGGTTCTGTTTTGTCAGCTAAGATGTGAATTAGCCAGAGTGTGAGGATTTGAGCTTTTTACTGAGAGTGTGTGGGAAACAGTTTTTAACATTTCATTATTTTAGCACAGCCTGAAAACACTTGACACTCGGTTAACCCATTTTAGAATATTTACAGGTCGTTGCCTCTGTTTAAAAGTACTGCACACATCCCCACACATGTACACACAGGGTAATGGTTTCCATGGGCCTGCAAGGTCTCTGCTTTGCATTGGTGTATGACAGCGCGGTGGGCCTCTTTCGAATGTGTTTGACTGTGTTTGACCAGGTCTGAATGGCTGTGAGTGGGTGTGTGTGAGGTAGAGTGGGCATAGATGGATGGTGCCTGTCATGGATGCCTTTCAGCTTCCCTGTATGATTAATGGCCCCACAGTAGGGGGCTCAGACTACAACAGCCCCCCCACAGGTAAGGACTATACTTCTTTATGCTCAGACACACACTGTCTGTTTTCTGGCTCATGTATACACATAAACACAGCCACAGACAGACAAGCGCACACACATACACACACACACACACACACACACACACACACACACACACACACACCAAAGCAGAAGTATGAAGCAGATGTTATAAATCTGGCATAAAGTCAGTAAACAGAAAAAGATGGCTTCCCTGGGTTTCAGACCATAGAGGTATTATCATCTCAGTTAAAATGCAGTCTTAAAAAGCTTTGTGGCAGAACAAACAGTGGGAGGTTAGTATGTTTGGTGGACCAGCCCCCAGCATGACGCTGCTGATCTCTCTGAACTGTGCTCAGAGTGGCCCTAAACTCAATCAACATCAGACCTGGGCACTAATGTTGATGGATGACTGAAAGTGATTTAATATTGTGTTTACCCTCCTGGTCTTGAGATCTGTGTGTGTGTGTGTGTGTGTGTGTGTGTGTGTGTGTGTGTGTTTGTGTGTGTGAGACAGCAAGAGCTGTTTTTGCTCAGTGTACCGTAAAATGCTATATTCTTCTAAGACAGGAGTGCCCGACTGCTCTTCTGCATATGTAATCTCCCGCAGAGTTTAGTTCCAGCCCTAATCAGCTACACCTGCCTATAAAATTCAAATGCTCCTGAAGACAGCTTAACCGGATCAGGGGGGGTTAAAATAGTTTCTGGACCAAACTCTGCAGCAGAGCACATGTCAAGGACGAGACACTCCTTACGTGACAGTTGTGTTAAGGTAATATTGTAAAAGTCAAGTTTTCCCTTGTCCAGCACACACACAAAAAGAGCTAGATATGCCCTTTTTAAAAAATACCCCAGTGTTGTTCGACTCCTTCACGAACCGCTCTTTGCCTTCTGTTATACATTTATTCTAACTGAGTCCATGAGATTTATATTCTTTATTTAGTAGGAGGAAATGCATTGAAGTTGTTGATCAGTAGGGAGGCAGCAATTCATTGAACTCAAAAGCATACTATGACAATATTTTGTGGATAATTCCATTCTATTCCATACAATTCAGTTCAATTCTATTCTATTGTAAAAGCAATAGTACGTGAGAAAGAATGATGTACTGTGTGATATTAGGCCTATATTCACAGTAGAGCATGACCTTGTGTGTATTATACCACTGTTTATGATTTTTCATATTTGACTTTAAAACAGTGGCACAGAAACTGATAAGTTACATTACGTAGCTTAGATCTAGCACTGCTGCACATAAATGTAAGTGAATAAAGTATTGCAAAACTCAGTGATGCCTGCTCTGGAAAAGCCAAATCTGCTCGTCAAGTCAGAGTATAAACAAATTCCAAACTTGTCAGTATTAACTAAAGAGTACTAGCTACACATTTTACACTTGTGCAACACATTTAACACAATATCAATAGCACAAGTACATTAAACCGTTAACTGAAACATGTTCTTATAACACCAGAGAAAAAGTTACACAGCTCACTTTTCAACACCTTGTTGATGTTAGTTCAGCTGTATTTTGCCAAAAGGCGTCTGACTTAACTGCAGTGTTTAAGATGCACCATTAGTGCAATGCACTAAAAAAGTAAAAAAACAGAAGTGGGTGTTCATCAAAAAGACGAATGCTCTGCCTTGCACAGCTGGTGTAGACGGCAGGGTTGATTACAGTGGCAGTGTTTTGGCTTTGTTATTGTCACTCACATGCGTTTTACGGCAGGACTGATGCTGGTAATTAACTTTATGGCTGTTGTTTTACATTTACATTTACGACATTTAGCTGGTGCTTTTATCCAGAGCAATGTACATCAGCGCTCAAGTAGTCCACATCTGTTCCTTAAATCTATGTACTCTATTCAAAGAAGTTACTGCAGGCTAAGTTCACCTAAACAACACCTGCACACCTCAACAACACCTGTTTAGTTGCTTTTTGTCATTGATAGGCTACAGGCAAGTAAGACAGAGAGATGTTGGTATAACAGAATATCTCTTAGCCAATCACATTTCAAGGCTGGAAGTAACAGTATTCATTCCATTAATTTCCAATCCAAATGCTTGGTTTCAGGACCAAATTTTGCAAACTACCAGTACTAATCAACACCCCAGTCGAGCACTCCTCCTGGAGTCCAGGTCTAGCAGATTTTGCATGGATCCATTTTTTTTTTCATTCAAACAACATGGATACCATTTTTTCATTCACTTTTTGAAGTTTTGTGACAATAGTTAGCCTAGTATCATAAATCATATCCATTTGTGGGCTGAGTGTATCACTACACTCTAATTTCTCACGGTATGTTACTGCTGATGGTCCTTTTCAACGCGCCTCGAGTGAGTAAGTGTTTGAGTGAATGTGTGAGTAAATGAAAAATTGTGAGTGCACGATGAACTGAGTGAGTAATGGTGCATTATTAGAGCTGTGCTTGGTGTGGTTTGTCTCACCATTCAGCAGCTGCCTGTCACCCACTTCTGTCCTCGTGTAGCCGTGTTTGCCTAGCCGATACAGTGCTGCATCATTTTCCCAGTAATCAGTGTAGAGGCCTACAAACAGTTGCCCTCCTGTTGATAGAAAAAAGAGCAAAACGATGTCATTCTCAGAGGAAATAACTTGTACATTTTCTGTCTTGACTAATTGCTGCTATATTTGCACAATCATATTTATTGATGACTACCTCTGTTCTGCATTTTTGCACATGTAGCTTCTGTTCTGCATTTTGCACAGACCTATCAGGTACTAGAATATAGTATCTGTCAAAATACTGTACTCATCCAGACTGTAGCTATTATAGATTGCACTATATGTTGTCCTGTCCGGTTGTTTTGTTGCTCTTGTGTCAGTCCTTTCGCTTAGGCTCTGAACAATCTCCATTCAGTCTGGACTTCACTGATCACTTAAAGACAGGTTAATTTCACTTCATGCTGCTGGCCTGCTATTCTCTACTGTACCACAAGGTGGCAGCTACAGGACAAGTGAAAAGCATAAGTCAGTAATGATTTTCTCTATTCTCCCTGAGTCAATAATAAAGAGTGTCAGGGCTCAGGCATTACAGTGTCAAGAGAACCATCAGTTTAGTGTGTAAATCTGCAGTGTTATAAACGATACAGGTTCTAAAAGCTTAGAGGCTGCTGAGACGGACAAGATTGATGATCCTTTGTGACTGCAGGAGAGAAACTCCTCATAACTCAGTCCTTCATTTTTCTGTTCCCGCTCTGCTCAAACCGCTGTCTTAATCTGGGCGGTCTAATTCAGTGAGCTGATGGATTTGACTTGAAGTGTTGTGTGAGTGAATGCAGAGGAGGTGGAAATCCTGAATAGCTGAATGGCTTTCATACTGACTGCCTGAGGCTCAAAACACACAGCCCTCTTTGTGGAGCAAAGGAGCACACACACACATTGATAGGAGATAGAAAAAAAGGGGGTGAGAGTGATTGTGAGCGAGAGAGAGAGTGTGTGTGTGTGTGTGTGTGTGTGTGTGTGCGTGTGAGAGAGAGTTTGCATGTCAGTGCTGGTGAGTTCTTACTGGACACAGTGGAGACGGTGGGGCTGTTGGGATGGAATGGAGATTTCCCTCTGCCACTCTCTATATGCTCAGACTCCAGGTGAAACACACTGTCCTGCTGACACACACACACACACACACAGAGGTTCATTTTATATATATACCACTATATACAGTATACACAGAATACACAGTAACACGGCATATGAGTGAGGGAGTTGGCGTCCCCAAGTGTTTTTACACACATTTGTGTCATTTTTTACTACAGTACATGGTACAGGTGCAGTATATTTATGTCCTTTTCCTTTTTCTGTGTCTTAGTTGTGATTTATGTTCTAGATATTGATATAGATAAGGTAAGTGACTTAGGCTAGTTTCGACTTACACCAAAATTCGGGTTACATCACTGTCGTAGGAATGGATCTGTGTCGTAATTTGACGACCCCCTGTATATTTATGTATGTATATCCATTTATATAGCGTTGCTTGGTATCAAAACCTTTAACCCTTTCATCTATCTATCTATCTATCTATCTATCAATGACTGGACCAATGTCATTGACTCAAATGTATTTATTTACTTATTCATTTATGTACTTACTCACTTACTTACTTTCTTACATGTTCACCCAAAAAATTGGAGAGTTAATTTCCATTTTTTCAAAAACTTTCATGTTTGAAACCAAAGAAAGGTGTTTCCCTCTTCAGCTACAAAGTCAGAAGTAATTTGCTGGTCCAGGCATTGTATGTTAGCACTGTTTTTCTTGTCCTAAAAATGTATAAAAATCAAGCTTGTTCATTTATAAAGTCTAACTTTTGTGAAAGCATCCATTGCAGCTGCCATCTGAGAAAATCCTCAAAAAAACCCCTAAAATAAACGTGCGAGAGAGATTCCAAATGCAGCATCTCTCTGTTCTCTCTCTCTCTGACTTATCTGGCGGGATCTAGAAGTGATGTGGTTTGTGGTGTAGGGCCTGGGGCCGTTCCCATGCTGCGGCTGATAGCTCCGCTGCTGTTTGTGCCAGAGCAGGACGAGTGGGACATCACACAGAGCAATTCATCAGCCAGTCTGCCAGCACTATTATACAGCCTAACCCAAAGGCTAATCTATTCACACTGTCACTATCAGCCTGTATTACACTACCAATCCATCACGTACGGGCACACACACACACACACTCTCCAGTGTGACTCCATTTCACACTTACACACTCCATTTCGGTAATCCGGGGGGAAATACGACATCCAGGTGAATCACTAGACGGTGAAATGAGAATTTAGTAAGAGAATGAAGGCATGCACTTGGCCCTACAGCCCCACCTACACATGAGCTGTCCTGAAGTGTTTACTCTTTTCTACCTCCACTGTGAAAATCACTACCATGAGCAGTGTGTCATCACTACTCACGCACAGAGCATAATCATGAATTGTGCTTGTGTTAATCACACTTATGTAATAAAGCACTAACTGGAAACAAACACATCACATGAAAGTAATCTGCCTTTCGCATTGCTCACTATCATACTGGAAATGAAGAAAGCATGGTAGGCATCTCCTGCTTCGAGTTTCAATTCTAAAATTCAGAACTATTCTATATACTATAGCACAACTTGCTGAAAAAGTTCCTGCAAGTTACTGTTAAGTCCATTGCAACTTGCTGTGTATGGAGCTGTGCAGCCACAGAGCAGTCAAAGTGCCCCTGCTGACCCCTGTCCACTGCAGAAAGTGCTTATGATGGGCATGAGAGCATCTGTCCTGGATCATAGAGCAATGGAAGAAGGTGGCCCGATCGGACGAATCACATTTTCATGTGGATGGATGGGTGCATACGCAGCACTTATCTGGGGAAGAGATGGTGTAAAAATGCAATGGAAACCCAGATAACACCATGTTATTGATTCAACATTGAATTATGGTTAAATGCATTGATTTATGGTCAGTGTTGAATTATCAACATTGAAACTAAAACTATTTTTGGCCAGATTTTCAATATTGAACATTCAATGGTAACAAAACCTTAAATTCAACATTGATAAGGTGACTTTTGCAGCATTGAAAATAAGATGCTGAATCAACATTGAAAGCATCTTTGCCAAACAAGCGTTGAAACACTGTTGAATTCTTGTTGAATTCATCCACAAATGGTAGATTTTTCGACATTGAATAGACGGCCTTCTCAGCGAGCAAGATCAATGCTGGATCAACACTGAAGATCCTCTTTGTCTGATATGGAATCAGTGTCATTTCAACGGATGTGTGCTCTCTGGGAACTTTGGGTCCTGGCATTCATCACCTGCTATGAGTTAATAAAGTTTTGATATGACTGATGTTATTTTTAATAGTTGTGTACATCATAGCTAAAATAATCCTAACAAAGATAGTTCACAAAAGGTTCAGGTTAGTAACGTGATGTGGGGGGTGCCATGGCTTACGCAGGCGTTTGTTCCAACTCTGCACAACTTGATCCCCCTATTAAGCTGATGTCCTAAACAAAGGCAGTAAACTCATTAGTGAAAGTGGGTGATGGTGAAGGGTTTGTAATAAATACCTGCGGTCACTGCAGCCGACCATTAGATCATAAGTTGAATTAATACAGTAATTTAAGCATTCTAAATAAATGGTCTGTATGAACAAGAAATATTCTGAAAAGACGACACATTTGATATGCATCACAGCTACTGCTAAAATGTGTCACACACATACTTATCAGCCATAATGTTAAAATCACAGGCCTAATAATGTGTAGGTCCCCCTTGTGCCACTAAAACAGCTCTGACCCATCAAGACACGAAATGGAAGGCACGGACTCCACCTCTGAATGTGTGCTGTGGTATCTGTTGTGAGAAGTTCCACTGGATTGAGATATGGGAAATTGGTAGGCCAAATCAACACCTTCAGCTCTTTGTCACGTTCCACAAACCATTCCTGATTATCTATTACAGTGCATTATACTGCCACTGCAATGAGGGAATACCTTTGCCATGAAGGGGTTTCCTTCTTCTGCAACAAAGTTTAGAAAGGTGGTAAGTAACATCCACAGGAATGCCAGGAATCAAAGTTTCCCAATAGAACACTGTCCCATATCCCATAGGACATCCTGTTGCCATCCCTTCCCCAAACAAGCAGAACATGCTACATGGTGTTAAAAAAAGGTAAGTGACGCACACACACCTAGCCATCGACATGATGTAAAAGAAAATGTGATTCATCAGACCATGCCATCTTCTGCTATTGCTCCATGGTCCAGTTCTGACACTCACTTGGCAATTGTATGCTTTTAGCAATGGAAAGGGGTCATCATGGACACCCTGACTAATCTGCAGCTGTGCAGCCCCATACACAGCAAGCTGTGATACACTGTGTGTTTTGACATCTTTCTGTTACAGACAGCAGTACAGTTTTTCAATTTGTGCTACAGTAGCTCTTCTGTGGGATCAGAGTAGATGGGCTAGCCAGTTCACAAGTTCTCATTCCTTGGACCACTTTTGGTAGGTATTATCCATTGCACACCAAGAACACTCCACACGTCCTTCCGAAGATGCTTTGACCCAGCCATCTAGCCATCACAATTTGGCCCTGGCGTATAGCCTCAGTATGCCTGGACTGCCTGTAGCTACAGGCTGGAATGTTAGGACAGAGATCACTTATGGGACTGACAACTTAAATGAGAGTACAATATGTATGAGATTTTTGTATGTATTATGTGTGCGTTAAAAGATAAACAGTAAACCTCCGCCGGTTCAGCAGTCGCGGCTTCAGTGTCTCATGGAATTTTTATGAGAACCGAAATAATAATTGTTGAACGCTCTTGGAATGTATCGCTTATCGCGGGGGTTTACTGTAATTACAGTAGCTATGAAATATGGCTGTAATGTGGGATAATGTGGGAAGCTGGTACAGATCTGATATGGCTCCACTTTAAAAGAGAAGGCAGTGTGGAAGTGCTGTGATGTGCCAGGAACAGAGGGCCACCAAAAGTGAACTTTGAGGTCAGCCCTTAGGCTGACGAGGAAGAACAAGCATCAGTTAAACCTGAGTGATGATCATCAGTTCACCATCTCCTCTTGTCTCATGAAAACCTGCACTCAAAAAGCCAATAGGAACACACACGCATTCTTAATGCATTTGTGTGAAATGTCCAGGACTAAACATCTATATTAACAGGTTAACCCCCCCCCCAAAACAAGACAATCTCATCTTCTGTTTACTCGAACAAATGTGGTCGACATCTAAAACTGGCCTATCACAATTCCGTAATTTCAACAATTCATTGCCGCATAAATCATTTTGTCTTCATGTGTCACTGTTAAAGCACAAACCTAACGTAAAAGCTGTCCTGCGTCTTAGCCGTCCATAGACAGAACATAAAAAACATAACTAGTTTCTAACCAATATAGCACCAAGTCTACTACTGTTATTTTTCTCAGATCCACGGTGTCCTCATAACTGAGGTTTCTGCTTTCTTCTATTTACTTTAAGTATTTGCCTCAACCCTACTCAACTGACACAAAAGTCACATTCATCGTATTGTGATGTAAACATGATCATGAAAACTGTGGAAAGTCCTTGCAATCAGCTCGAACAAATACGACCAGATAATTACCTAATACGTGTGACAGTGAGATGTAGGATGGGTAGAGATAGAACAGACCAGGCCTGGGAGTGGGTGTGTGTCCAAAAGCCTTTAACCTCCTCTCTCTTCCTCTGGCTCTGGAGTTTGTCTGCTGCTGTATCAGTCTCTCTTGTCATCACATGCACATCTGCACTCCATCATCCCGTCACTGAGTGTGCAGTCATCTCTCAGTGGGTGTGTGAGCATGTGCTAATGTATTAAGTGTATATACATGTGTGCATGCATGTGTTTATATCCATCTGGTCAGTATGTTCATATCAGAGGGTGGAGGGCATTAGCTTTCAGACTCGAATGCGTCCGCGTCCTGGAGGGTTTATTGGTTTTCCTGCAGTTCACCAGTGGGGCTATCAGCTGTCCTGCTGAAGCTGTCTCCTCTAATTCCCCTCGCTCTGATCTCCTGCCCCTCATGGCCCCCTCTATCTCAGCTCCAGGCTCATAGAGCAAAGAGGTAGATCCCCATGTAAGTTGTGCTTCTCATAAGAAACCAACGTGGGCATTGAATTAGCAGCTATTTGCATGGAATTTGAAGCTGTGGCAACAACAAAAGTACAGTGTGATTTAAGATCAATTATTTCTCATTAGAGCTCTTTTTAAACAAGCAGCAATTCTGTCAGACAAGCAGATCCTGAACTTTTAATCTGTGCCACACATATGCTTGTTGTTAGAAAAACAGATTGTTTTTATTAGAATTTGGCTGTGTGTACACACACAGTTGTTTCGGTGAGCACTGAATGAGAAATAATTAAATGCATATAGTCTTCTTTTGTAAAAGTAAGCCACTTTTTCCATGTTTTCACAGAAAGACTTGCTGATACAGCATGCCAACTGAATGTAAGTATAATTAATTTCTATGATATGATATTATTTATGGGGATTTCACATTTCAACTTTCAGAATAATTAAACCATTAGGTTTCAAACTAAGTCACTCTCAGAATTGTTCACATTCAAAAAAGCTACCTCAAAGACAAATGCGACATGCAGTTGGTATGAAAATGCTGCTTCATTCCTTTAGACTTTTCGTTATGAAAGATATGAGAGAAGCACATGCAGGAGAGTGTATAGCAAAATACTACCCAAAGAAAATGTATTCTTACTATTATACTGATATATCCTTATCTTGTATTATTATCAATACAATATTACAAATGTACAAATAAAATAACTATAGTTCCTCTACTATGCACAGTTTCATATTAAAGCATCTCAATGACTTTATTTAAACTGGGACTGAAAAGTGGTGGATTCCTCTTTAAAATCAGAGAGACAATACAGTGACTGTGACAAAGAGGTTTAAACCCGTCAGACTAATCTAACAGCTAGAAAAAAAGCTATTTTTTCCACACTGTCCTTTCTGCCTCTTTCAACTTCAACTTCTTCTTCCCTTGCTTTTCTTCTTTCTGGCTCCTTCAAATAAACCTCCATCCCCTGTGATTAGCCACTCTGTAATTTGACTGGGGCTCTCCAGGGAGGATGAGACTGTTTGTTTTTGCTTGTCTGACTGTTTAGTTGCAGATTTGGAGTGAGAATGATACAACTTCCCCTTACACACACACACACACACACACACACACACACACACACACACACACACACACACACAAACGCATACATACACAGACACACCAAAACAAACTCTTTCCAAGTATGTGTGTGGAGAGGCCTGCAATTCACTTGGCAGGGCCATGGCTAATGTTACCATCAGTATTTAGTGCATTAAGCCTGGGGTGGAACATGTTAAGGCTCTGAGACAGTTTAGACTGTATCTAGATTACATAGTGTGAAAATGTAATCCATATGGTGGATTAAGCACAGGACCTGTCTAAAGAAGACACGTGACAGGACTGTAGAAGGAGGACTTTCCGGCACATATTTTTACGACTGAAAATTCTGGAATACCACAAGTCTCACTCATGAGTCACTGTGACACAGTCAGGCAGAGGAAAACAAGCCCATTCCATTACACCCGTCTTTTAATGAGCGCCAGAGTGGACTCAGACACCACGCCAGAGTGGGGACATTTTACTGACCATTACACCACTTCTAAGAACGCCTGTGTGCATTGGATGCATATAAAAACTTGAGCAATGCGAAAGCCACATGTTGAAAGCAGGGTCGGGCAGGCTTGTTTTCTTCTGTCATCGGCACTCAGACCTTAACCCTCAAGCCATTGTTTTATTTTGACACAGCCAGCACAACCACACTTTCTTCTTATCTCTGTAAGTCATGTGGAAGTGGAGGTGACTCACTGCTGCAGTTCGGTAGAGGTGTAGGAATAAAAACCACCGTACCCCTGTTCTCTGGCCGACTCTGATGTGCGCACACACTGGGCTAAAGGCTCCGGTCCCACATGCTAACAGGTGAGTGCTGTTATACTGCTGGATGAGCTTGATGTAGTTAGAACACTCCGGCTGCGAAGGAGAAGAAAACATACTTAATAACATCCGGGCTACTGAGACGTCCGTATTTCACCCATTCTTTTGTAGATACAGACCACTGGCAAAAATCCCATTCAACATCATGAAAAACATGACAAATATTTGCCCAAAAACATACATTTAAAGAGTCACTCAAACAACCGTTAGGACTGTTATGACCTGATGTATGGTCACACCAATGTGTCTCAAACCTGCTTACTTTTTCTAAGCTATTACAACATAGTAAAACTGGGTCGTGCGCCCTTTCAAACTGAACAGCAGGCAGTAAATGTTGTAGGCTGTAGGAATTCAAACGAATACACTTTTATAAAACATTCAGTTGTGTACCAAAACTGCTCATTTGATTCAATGGGATTTTTGTCAAAGATTTGCAACAAAAGAATGCATTTGTGGGCAGAGCATGGATGAGCCAGTTACTGAATGTCACAAACCGGAAGCATGTAACTTAGCACTGTCTTTGCATAATGTACACAATTGTACACATTTTCAACTCATTTACCTTCTCTCTGCCCTGCATGAGGCACTCCTCTACCTGCTCCTCAGAGCTAGCCCAGTGAATCTGAGAGAGAAAGAGAGAGAGAAATAAAAAGAGAGAGAGAGAGACTTCTGAATGATCTCATTTTGTCCAGTACTTGTCTAGGGAGCACGGGACAGGTTGTATATGCCAAATTTCCATTCCTTATTGAACCAATCCAGAACACAGACACAGAGCTGTTAAGTTTTCATGGGTCTGAGGTAAATGGGCAAGTACATTGGCTCCAGTGTTTGTGGTCTTCTGACCACCAAAGGCAAGCAAACAGTCATTCTCAAAAGCATGCAAGCCACGGCAGGCTGTAAGGGTAAAACAACCTCATTAGCATTGAGTGTTTACATTTGAGTGAAATACAAACCTTTCTCTATTTTTGTCTACTCAACTACTCTGTTACCCTCTCTTATACACTGAAGAAAGGGTAAAAGAGGTACCATTATCGGTTCTTTAACTGTTAGGCTGTCATTGCCAATGTTGTTGAAAATAACACTGCACATCATGAATTGGAAACTGATTATGATTACATTATATAATTGTCATTTGCCAGATTCAGAGTTAGCCAAAACTTTGAATAAGTAGCATATCAGCTATGACCATGTTTCACAGGGTAATTAAAGGAAAACTCCAATGCTTTTGTAGCATCTGTGAGGTCACCTTGGACCTAAGAAATCCACTTGAAAAAAACTACAAAAACATACAATCATTTTGTAGGAAAAGACAAAACCCTTCTTAACCTTAATGTAAATTAATGCAAAGAGCTTTAACTCTTTTAAAGCATTGCTATTGATTAAAATGATTTGAGATAAACGGGGATTTATTAGAGAGACAGCTCAAGTTGGATCTGTTGGAGGAAAAGTCAGAGAGGCGTGATTGCATTGGACATGTGCTGAGGAGAGACTCTGAGTGTGTTGGGAGAAGGATGTTGAGGAGAGACTCTGAGTGTGTTGGGAGA
>JBBIGA010000018.1:10016528-10030315 GCA_037576975.1 Alestes dentex
AGTGTGTTGGGAGAAGGATGTTGAGGAGAGACTCTGAGTGTGTTGGGAGAAGGATGTTGAGGAGAGACTCTGAGTGTATTGGGAGAAGGATGTTGAGGAGAGACTCTGAGTGTATTGGGAGAAGGATGTTGAGGAGAGACTGAGTGTGTTCCGAGAAGGATGTTGAGGAGAGACTGAGTGTGTTGGGAGAAGGATGCTGAGGAGAGACTCTGAGTATCTCGGGAGGAGGATGCCGAGGATGGAGCTGCAGGGAAGAGGAGAAGAGGAAGGTCTGGAAGGAGGTTTATGGATGTGATGTGGGAGGACATGCAGGTATTTGGTGTGAGAGAGGAAAATTCAGAGGATAGAAGGAGATGGAGATGGTTAATCCACTGCGGAGACCCCTGATTCGGGAGCAGCCAAAACTAAAAGAAGAAAACAGAGATAAATGGGAATTTCATTGGACAGTGACATTATGATAGAAGCCACAGAGATAAATCTCTAAAACAGAGATAAAGACTGTTGCTGAGGTTGTGTGGAGTGTGTGCAGATGAAATGACCCCAATTCACCTGGAAACAAGAGCAGAACTAGACAGAATCAGAAGAGAAACACTGGACAGAGCCTGAAACACGGCAGGTCTTATCTTTAGGACACACACATCCTACCTCTCTGTGAGGAGCGCTGACTCTGTCGAGGTTAAGAGAATAGAGTCTGTCTTTCCCTCCAATGATCAGCCTCTCTTGAGTTTCATCCAACAGCATACTGTAGTGCTGCAGAATCCCTTCTCCAGCCTGGAACACCCACGTCCTGTTCATGTCCCACAGCTCTACACACACACACACACACACACACACACACACACACACACACACACACACAGGAACCAGAGAAAGAACATTATAAGTGACATCATAGAGGAATCAGCAGATTACAGTAATGAGAGAGTTTTATCCTGGAGCTAGATGTTACAGTGTTGCATTCTGGGTTTAGAGAATTCTCTCAAGACCGGCACATATGGCCCGCGGTGTCTACGTGTGATCACAGGGCTAGAATAGGATTAGTCTGGCTATACTTTAGCCCACTATTAAACACAAGGAACTCTTCTCAGAGGAGCATCAGCGTGAGAGAGATGGAGAGAGCAGATTAATCAAGGTGTACGGTGTCAACAACTTACGCCATTTCGGTCTTAATTTCCTGAGTGTGTGTGAGCTTGGGTCCCTGCAGGGCTCTCATTTAAGCCACTTACTTTAGCTGCACCCTCCTGATTTCCTCCATGTGAGTGTGTGTGTGTGCGTGAGTGTGTGTATGTGTGGGCCCTCTGGTCATCCATTCTAACTCTAACACTCTGCTCTAACTAAATCTGTTTGTAATTTCGGCAGGCCTCTGAGTGACTTTTTCTCAAAAATATCAGCCAAAGACCTAACTGTGTACTCACACATACACACACACACACACACACGCACAAACACACACACACACACATATGACCGGAGGCTGTTCCCTGCTGAGCTGGTTATTTCAGAGGATCACTGACAGCCTGAGTAAAATGGAGGCATAGTGTGCATGATGCCTGCAGGGAAGATAACATGAAAGATCAGGAGACAGAAGAAAAAAAATAGAAATAGATAGATAGATAGATAGATAGATAGATAGATAGATAGATAGATAGATAGATAGATAGATAGATAGATAGATAGATCACATTCAATGGCTTTTTTGATTGTTCATTTATTTATTTATATCTGATTATGTTTATCACCTTATATCTGATTATGCTTATCAAAGAAAAAGGAAAAGATATTTGTAGATGTGCTGTCTGGATATCTGTGAGATTTCTATCCTTAATGGTGCCCACGTGATGTGAATATATGGTAATTCTATTGAGAACGGGTTTTACCACAGGCTGTTACAAATTACAGTCACCCCACTGTTTAAGCTTTAACCTCTAAACCTTCTCCACCCTGGCCCTGCGGCGTGAGGACTCTCTGATGAAGTGTCGGGTAAAAACGACAAAAGGAGAGGCCCGAGAAATTAAGGTTAATAGAATTCTACCTTAAGCTAAATGCACAGGGAGGATTACCAATTCATCGGGAATGTGAAAAGAGCCGCAGGGAGTTTTGCTGTTCATTCATTCTGATTAATCGGCATTTTCTGCTTTGATGCTGGTGTCCTATTGATGTTTATTTGATCTGTCATTTGTTTTATTTATACTGAGTGCATAACGCATGGTGCACATCCCCAAGGGACTGTCATCCCTTTAATGTCATTACGAGCCTCTTACTCATTGCAAATCTACTTGTTTGACCTCATCTGTGCGGTTTCAATGAAGCAGCGCACAGTAATTTAAACCAGATAAATTGGAAAGACTAGGTATCAGACACTTTAGAGGGTCATCCAGGCCTACCTGACCTGCAATGTTGTGTTCCATTAATCAGCTCAAGTCATGATGAGGAGGCGTGTGGGTCGTTATTGTTTATGAAGGGGCTGCACGGCCAGAACAAACAGAAAATTACAAATGTCCCACCGCAACTCAAAAGCGAACCTTCAACATCCCCCCAAGGCAATGGGCATTTGAACCTCTCGATAACTCCCTGAGAGCCCCTGACCTGGGCAAGGGTCATGCCATTAGGTGCTCCATGGGAGGGGCAGAGTAAGTAGAAATTTAAAAGGAAATCCAACACCATTCATTAACATCAGCATCAAGGCCAGAGCGCTCCAAGTAGATGTGACCTTTTGCAGGAAGCTGAAGGCATTTAGTTAAAGGTAGTAAAAACCATCAGCCGAATGCATCCAAGACAATTTACCCCCCAAAACAATGCGTGTAAAAGTCTTGGACTACCAGAAAGAATTGTTCATAAATATTATTCTGGGCAGGAATCATGTTTTGCTTGCAAAAACACTATATAACAGTAGATACAGATACACATTATTACAATAAAAGTACCAAGAATGTATTGTTTTCAGTATAACTTCTAGTGTGATGGTTTAAAAGAACACAGATCCAGGGTTTAATTAAATAAGCCCCAAACATGGGACTACAAACATGGGACTTCCTCAAGGAGAGATCTGGAAATGGTTAAGCTAACACGCACAGACATAAAATTGCCATATATGGTATAAACGTTGCATTAATTAGTGTTTTACCTTGCAAATAAAGGCTCACTGTCCAGATAAATTATTGTTTCTTATTTCATACACTGTGAGGAAAAACAAGTTTGGCAGAATCATTAGCATAAATAGCTTTAAACAACTACAGACTCATAGCATTCCAACTCTTCACAATCATCCCTGATCTATCGCATTGCTCTGTGCTGACAGCAGAAATGTTTCTTGTCATTTGTACTTACACTTGTGCTCAATGTTTCTTGTCATACTGTCATTTTTGTTGTTTCTGGTTATTGTCATCAAGCTGTATGCATGCGTTTATTCTGAAGAAACACCATTGCTCACATTCTCTGTCCTTGGAGCTAATAACTGAATAACTGAATAAAAACACCTGCACTGAAGCCAATGGGTCAAGCATCTCAACATTACTTTAAATACAGGAAATACATATCTAATGGAATATAGATTGCAATGGAAATGAACCAATGCTTCCCCCAAATCACCATCCACATGTGCAGACCAGGCTCTCTCTTTCTTGCTCTCTTGCTCATTCCTGCTCTCTCTGTTGAGCTAAAGATCCATTTCCTCCATCTAAGTCGTCCATGTGGGAAGAGTGAAAAGAGTGAGTCACTCTAAAGGCCGGAAAACTGGCCGGATCTCCCTGAAGAGGCTTTGGTGGACGGAAGAGTCCAGATTTAGGGAGGTGGAAGATAGACTGATTGAAGAAGTGGATGTATACACCCCTCACTGAGGGGCTATTGGTTATCAGAGATAGGGAAGTGCTTTCATCCCAGAGAGGAAACAAAGTTCTCTCTTTTATCTGTCACTTTGAATTTATATCGCCTGTCCACCTAACAGGAAGGGCCATACAGTACATCCTATATTAAATGTCCTTTTGCACTGCACAATGTTGGCAAATGTAAAGAAAATGCTCACACAGTGCCTCAATAAAGATGAATGTAATAGAAGACAGCACACTAAAAACACACTAATTACACCCAATCAAACGGACTGATTGAAAACCGAGATTATTTTGTACCCCAGGTGGCCGACGCTCATTACTCCACAGGAGAAGTTGAAAAAGGTAAAGACCCTGCTGGAGAGCATGCCTTCTTTAAACTAGCATATTGACTTTGTTAACCCACTAACCTTAGTAATTATCATAAGGCTGATCCTGCATTTGGAAATTTGATCACAGACTGAATGTCTGGCTTGTGCAACCTTCCCAGGCTAGCTAATAACTCTCTACAGGGAGACAGCAAAGAAATCTACATTTCTGTCCACCATGCCATTAAAAAAAAACATTTGGAACATTTTGTAACAGGCATTCTTGTGTTTTCAGAATGCTCAGAACTATAGGAGAATTATAAAGTTTGTAGCTTGAATATAATATATGTTTTTTTGTAAAATTAGTTCATTAATTCATTACATTGTGCAATAATGTAGAATTTTAGATGTGCGTAGATATCCCATAACGTTTAGATGTGTTTGTGTGTGTGCGCGTGTGAAGCAATGTTTTTGTCCTCACAAAACAGTGATTGTGTTTCATGCAGTCATATAAATGGTGCCGGCCTCCTAATCAATAACAAGTAGTCACACTGCATCTGTGTTTTTTACTCAGACTTTCATCTACCATTGAGGCAAGGACTTATATGTCGGTTTTAAGGTTAACAAAGATACCGTGGCGAGCTGTAACTATTCAAGATAGAATGTCGGCTTAGGAGAAGGTCAAAATTTCTGCTGGCATTTCTGTGGGAATTCTAATAGTATTAGTGCTAGTGTCAGTATTAGCGCTCAGCTAAAACTAGCGCTTTAGCTTATCATATAACTTTTTGCACATTCTAATTAATCATTGACATTTAAAGCTTTTAAAAGACTACAGTAGTTTACAAAGTATGCGGCAGTTTTACAGCGGCTGCTTCAGGAAAGGGCCGTAGTACAGAGATCCTGCTGTTTTCCAGTTCTAAGAACTGCCACTCATTCACAGTGACTTATTTATCATTTCCAGAAGGAGTATGTATCCCTTCTAGTAGAAGCAGAGTGACCTTTTTTTCTCATAAAATTGGAAATCATTCAAACATTTCCAGCTGAGTCTTCTATCAGTTATGTCAGCCTTCTCTTGGAGTATATAATGGGACACTTGCATTACTATGACGCAGAGTTTAAATATGACAGGAATTGCACTTTTAATTTTGTAAATTAAAAATCAACTAAATGCAGTAACAAATGAACTAAACATGTTTTTCTTTTCCAATAAACATCAGACCTCTTCTACAAGGTCTAGATGGAGTTCCCTGCTGCAAAATGGGTAGAAGAAAGAAGTGTGAAACTGGTGATGTCTTTTTGATGATCTTTTTTTTTTTTGCACCTCATTAAGACTTGCATGTTCATTCTCAGACTAAGACAAGGACACACTCCTTGAGCATTTGCTACACACACACACACCCCTGAAATATTTTCCCCTAATCAAACTCAACAGCATGATAAACAGTATGTGTGATTCTCTCTCTGCAGGTCGGGTGAGGTGAAGGCCCTTTGCTCTGAAGTGAAGCCCAGAGGAGAGCACTTCCTGTGGGCTGACTGGTCGAGGCATCTCACTGGTCTGGAGCCCAGATGGCAAGACAGGAGAGGATGCCTCTGGGGCTTTTATTGCACCCCTCACTGCCTTCTGTACAGCCAGTATGTTTCTCTATGACTGGTGTTATTTGTACTGTCTGCCCGTGCCAAATTACAGCCGTCATGTCTCCCAGACCTCCCCCTCTCTCTGTAGGACAGAGGAAATTGCTCTGGCCCGAGCCAGCCAATCTACTCCTCTCCTCTATAATACTTCAAGACAGAATGTGGCATTTCTTGAATACTGCTTTAAAATGAAAAAAGCGCTTTTCTGTGTGTGCTCCTCTGTGTCTGTATTGGAGTAAGTCGGGGGGTTTACCACTGTATCTTGCTATTTTAATAAGACACTTTCATGTAGTATGTCGGCAAAAATGTTCAGAAAACCCCATTCCGTGCAGACCACATGCTGCAAAACAGCAATTTTTTATTTTTTTGTGTTACCAAATACGAATGCCTTCAAATATATTTGCTGTTCAGCTTACATCCATTTTTATACAAATACACATCAGTGGGATGCATGTATATCCAAACTGGACATAGCAGAGTGTTTTAGCATGGGGAGCTGGAGCTGTGTGTGCTTTGTTTTCTATTTGTATAAAAAAGAAATACAATACTAACTTTATTTCTGGGAACTGCAGTGTGTTGTAATGGGTAAGCACACATTCAGATCAGACTTCAGATTGCTAAGAGCTTAATATTGATTTGTTTCATTGTAACACCAAGAAAAGGCGACCGAAGAGCAAAGTACATTCCTTTCTCTCTGTTTCCTTCAAAGTGGTAGTTTTGGACACAAAACACAAATGTAGCCACTGTGGTCTTAATAGCAGAAGGAAAAGGCCTTACCAACTTTTACAACACAGTGCAAATCTCCAACACTGTACATTTTCAGGGGAAGACAAAAAACTTTCTTGGTGTCTGACATAAGACAGTGTAAAGAATTCTTATTCTTTATAATTTACATGTAAGTAATATTTGGAGCATTTCTATCGGCTCATACAGCATGAAAGCCTCATATATTATCAAGGACAACTGCCCTGTCCAACTGATGTAGAAAAAAATGGAGAAACATGGTTTTCTTTGGACAGTGGCGTTTTATTCTGACAGTGAAGATATGAAATTTACAAAAGCAGGAGTACTTATTCTGCGGTGGGCTGGTGACCCGCCCAGGGTGAGTCCCTGCCTCGCGCCCCCTGACCCCAGCATAGGCTCTGGGTACCCACAACCCTAGTGAGGATTATGCGGTTACAGAAAATGTTAGAGATGAGGAGTACTTATTAAAATGTACACTTTTTTTTACTCAGCATTAAATGGTTATTGAAGGATTTAAGTCACTCCGAGTTTTACTGTGACTGACACAGTGATTATGTATTTAGAGCTAATTCCGGCTTTACTGAAAAGTCAAGGGCAGGACTGAAGCTTCAACAGTAGTATGGATTTATATTATTTTTCCAAAGTCGTGCAAAAGAATATTGAACTTTCTCTTCAAAAGCTGAGAAACGGAATATGGTCTCATGACTGAACTTATTATAAATGCAGCACTCATATATGTAAGAATGGAGCAATCATCAGATCACTTTCAGTATCTGAACTTTTGAAGGAAAAGTTCTATTTTGGGGGTTTAAGATACACAAAGTATATCTGTACTCTTTGAACCAAAAACCTTCTAACATGGAAGAATTTCATGGAAAACATTTGAGATATTTCTGCAGTCTGCTCCCAGTGCCATGATGGAACAGTGTCTGTCGACAGATCCCCAGCATGGCACACTGAGGTGTTTAGTCTTTGTATCATGGAAAACCCTGATGCAGGGTGTGAGATTAAAACCATTACGGTCTCTTTTAAGATTACAGTAGCACCGACGGAGAATGGACTCCACACATTGATATCACACACAGTCAAGGGGAGAGATAGGAGAACAAGGAGATAAGGAAGGAGAGATGCAAGATTTGGAGAGGGAAGAGTGAGGTGCAGGACACCATCAGTGGGGCCTAGGCAACACACTAACTTTAAAACTCTCTGTCTGGTTACGCTGCATCTACATTATTAGCTAAAAGGCTTGCCACAAAATTCTATGACTTTTAGATCCATACACCTATTGTTTCTCAACATGGAGATAAACAACTTAACCATTGAAATGTCATGGTGTTCTGTCACTGACTTTACTAAAGACTAATCTGAAAGTAAGGAAGAAAGTTGTTAAACTTGTTTTATGTCTCGGACTTAAATACATTAGAATGGAAAGTTGCACCCCCTTGTGAAGAGACCCATCCATGCTGCTTCCAACAAATGCATCCTTTCATAGTAGCTCTTGGACAAGCTTTACTGAACTGTGACAAACATTCAAACCAATGAATTCTAGTTTAGACTCACTACAGAACATGCAGTGACCTTCCACATGATAGACAAAATAATTATCGTTCTGAGATTTACACACTGAATACGATTTTTACCAGAGTTCTGCAAAGTTCCAAACCTCTACACTGTTGCTACTAAAGAATGCATTTGTGAGTGGATCGATAGGTCAGTTGCACAGGAAAGACGAAGAAGAGAAGAAATCACTATTTGTTCTAAAGTTCCCTGCCTTACTGATTCCCACTGGTAATAACATATTCTATGCTGCATCCTTTTACATAATCTCTTCACAGACAGCTCTGATGCATCATACAGAATTTCATTACTTGGCAAACAGATCAAAAACGCATTATCTGCGCACACGGCCCCTCACTTGGCTCAGTTCCTCTGACTTGTCACTCATGCTAATGAAGATAGACATACGGACTGATATTCTACATTCAACCACCATAACTCACCTACTGTTCTATAATGGCTACATGATAAACCTCAATTACCCGCTGTTCAGATACACAGCTAACCGAGCTGACTGACAGATGCACAAACACACACTGCATGTGTGCCTCCTCCAGAAACAGGAGGCATGTGTCAATCAAGTATGTCAGGATTTGCAGTACGAGGGGGCGGGGGTGGGGGGGGGAGTGAGAGAGAGACAAAGAACAAAAAACAGACGGAGACCAGGTCTTACACATGAAACATAATGTGGAATGTGTGTAGTCTGAAACACTGCAGGACCTGACTTGCCATGCAGTGGAAATTTCTGCATACACATGGAACTACATATAATTACGTTTGAAATTTGTTTACATGGCATGCTTTTCCAAAGATGGAACGCTTTGTGACAATCTAAATCCCTACACGCAAGCAACCGTTCCCATAGAGAATGTGCATGGCACATAACAAGAACAAAGTATCTTCAGAATCATTGCACGTATTTCTTAAATATGGTAACGATTTCAGGCTGTAGGAATCTACACAAGAACTGTATTTTAAAGCGTTCGTTCGTTCCATATGTTTTTAATACCCGTAGTAATACAGAAAGGACACAGAAATGACTATTGAAGGTCATTTTTCATTATATATCATTGTCATAAAAATGTTACTTTTCTTTGAATTTATGACGGGCAATTTTTCACTAAATGTCATCATCACAAAATGCAACATCCATTTGGGCGATGGCTGATTCCTTTTAATTTGATCATTTTGCTCCTCATTTCATTTTCATGTCGTGTTCAGAAACATGCATTTCGTACCACAGTTGGAAGTAACATAGGCTGTATAAAAGGTATAATTTGTAAATTCTACTGGTTTCTACCATGTATAGACATCAAGACATCTGGACTATATGAAATCTTACATACAGTAAAGAACCTGAGTATTTGGTCTCAATGAATGTTTCCACTTACAGTCATATTCAGTGCCCATACATGTGTAGAATGGCATGCTTTGAAGCTATGGCGAGGGAATTTCCTCGGTTTAATTCCCTATCATTTTCTCCACCTGGGATAGACTAAGTGTTCCCTATAAGCTCTGAGGCACAGACAGAATCCGCAATGCTTAAAACAAATGGTTATGGAAGCACTACGGTCTGCTGCTCACCCACTTCAAACGGAAAATAGAAAAAAAGGAGACATTCAACACGTAGGATTGAGGTGTTGAAAGATGCCAATGGAGAATGGGCTTCATAAAGTAAAAATAAACTATTAATTCTCACGCATAACCTGGAGTGGAAAGTACTGGGAATATGAAACAATGACAAAGAGGGGAGCAGCAGAGAGAGGCTGGAACAACAAAGCGAAGCTCTAAATTAAAATTAGTTATTGATTTTAGAACACTAAGACCATATTGTAAATCTTTGCAAGTCATCAAGAAAATTGCCCTTCACCAAGAGGATTAATGACACACTGTAATTCACTCACAGACAAAGATTATTAGTTTTACTTAAGGCCCGTCCCAGGAGAAATGCCACTTGTAAATAGAGAGGACAGGAGGACAGCTGGAAAGGAACTTAACCCTGTTTACACTTGGTTTTAAAATGCGTCTTGGGCAACTGGATCACAAGTGGACAGCATTTAAACGAGTGTAAACGAGATCAGATTTAAGCAAAAATTGGAATTGAGCAATAAGGCTTACGATGTGAGTATAACCTAATAAAAAAATATCTGAAGGAGCTTTTTAAAGTAAATATAGCTACAGTACAGTTCACGGCGAACCTCAGCACGCTTTTAACCCATTTTGAATGACTCTTTCCAAAAGGAAGAAACATGCAGCCTGAAATGTGGACATTTACTGGCTCTGCATATGCCTCTGGGGAGGGAGGCAGATTGGAGGCTCCCCAGTGTGAAAGACAATTACTCCATCTTCCTTATGGCCTTGTGTTGTGTAAAGTGTTTGTCCGTGATGTCAGCACCCAAATGAATGCCACATGAACGAGTGAGGAGACGAAGGGAGGGGCACTGTCAACAATAAGAAGAGAAACTGAAGGGAATAGGAGCTGAGGGGGAGACTGACCTATCCATTTACCGCCCAAAGAACATGGATAGGTCATACATGTGAAAGGACCTGGAAGGATAACAGTGCTAACAAACACAAACACCTGGTGGTTAGGGAGTTGCCCCTGCGATCAGAAGTCCAAATCCCAGGACTGCTAGTGGCAACAGTGAGGTACCCTTGAGCAAGGTACCGTCCCCACACTCTGCTCCCCGGACGCTGTGCAGGTAGCTGCCCACTGCTTCACTTGGTGAATGGGTTAAATGCAGAGAAGAATTTTACACTGTTCACACTGTATGTTCACCCTTGGGTATGTTCACATGTGACAAAAAAGGTCACTTCACTTACTTTACACTTGAAGTCAAGAGTCAGCCAAAATGTATCCAAAATACATCCAAAAAGTCTTCTATCAAGTCATTCAAACAGCATCAACAACTTCATTCCAGTGAAGCAGACTTGTGGATGTGGTTTAGGACACAGAAATATGAACAAAACTTTACCGTGAAGGCAGACATCAGGATCTGTTTTAAGAAACCACTTCAGGAGTAGAAATGCTGTTCCAAAGTCAGTTTTTGTGATATGGAGGAATCTGATCCAAGGTCAGTCGTCCTTTGTGAATTCTAGCACTGGTGTTACTGAAATGGTGGGGACAACACTGACGGGACAAGTGTGCATCTCCTTGAAGATCTGGAGAGAGTTTGAGAGGGTTGAGAGAAGCCTCAGGGATACATTTCTACCGAAACAGTTTGGGTGACTTTTGACTTCTTGTGTTTGTTAGCAATGTTGGCCTCATAGCTACAGCACTCTAAAAAATTTGGTCCTGACTGATCGAATACATCTGGATAAACTGGGACCACTCCTTTAAATTGGAAACACAGTGTTACAAAGAAAAAACTAGATTTATTAGGTTGAATGGAATTTTTGACATTCTGTAAAGCCTGTCCACGCTTTCAATTATTCTTGTGAAAGAACACTTTGTGGTTCTTTGTGGGTGGATCTTAGATATGGGACAAATAGAGGACAGTGACGAGAAACAGAATAGAACAACTTTCACGGCTGAGTTCTGCGCTGTGCTAGAAACTGAAACCCATACTGAGCC
This sequence comes from Alestes dentex, assembly GCA_037576975.1. Classification (NCBI taxonomy): domain Eukaryota; kingdom Metazoa; phylum Chordata; class Actinopteri; order Characiformes; family Alestidae; genus Alestes; species Alestes dentex. The sequence continues at coordinate 10,028,168 of JBBIGA010000018.1, forward strand.
ACTGTACCCCTGTGGACCGTGCCCACTGTCCTCCTTTTATAGTTGCCGGGGGTGTTTGACGTGAACAGCTTAACTAAGGATAAAGGCCCATCTAAGCATGCATTGTTGTTGCTCAGATGAAAGATTTTCGAGGTTTAATGCAGAACACGCTTTTGCTTCAAGCAGAATGTGTTCTTTGAGCCCATGTGTGTGGGTCCATTTTGTCCCCTACTGATTGCACTGGCTGTGATGTTTATTACAAACTAGTGGGCCCTCCCTTCTCTCTCTCCCTCTCTCTCTCTCTCTCTCACCTTCTCTCTTTCTCTCTCTCTCTCTCTCTCTCTCGAGAAGCTGTCTCCATGACGACCCCTCAGCTCCCATGTTTGAAAAGAAGTGATGGGTTTATTGGGTAAATAGACCTCTCTTAGCTCTCAGGAGAAAAGCTAAGGAAAGGAAAGGGGGTGGTGTGATGACAGAGGAAGAGGGAGAGCGAGAGAGATCTGTTGGATCTTCTGGATGTCTCATCTTGCTGTTCCAAGTATATGAGGTCAATGCTACAGTCAGAACGATCTCCTCTATTATCCTCAGTGCTTCATTATTTATCTAACGATGAATAGACCTGCTAGGAGCACGCATGACCTGACCGTTGTCAGGAAATAACATAGAGAGCAGACAGGAGACACCTATAAATCCTCCTACTTTCATGTGCTGACTGAGAGAGGACATGTGGAAATGGGCTTTTAGAATGACAAATAGCAAAACTGTTATACTGATTACAATGGAATTTACCACACAATCGGTCTGCTTCCATTGTTAACTGAGGCAATCAAAGGCCTTTATTATCTAAACTTTATATGACCCTATAAATGTTTGATACAAGAGAAAATGATGCACATCATAGTAAAACATGTTCGCTGGGCGGGCATTCCCCTATCAACCCTCTTTTAAGAAAATGACCCAGAGCAAAATCATTTAAAGCCATGAGAAGCATAGATGCTGTCTTTCTTCTGCTCAAAGGCAGGTTTAAAATTACAGCTCAGACAGGGGTGGCACACCAGCAATTACAACTTGAACCTACTTGCAACCTGACCTGGGTTTTGGGCTGTTACACTATCAATTTAAAACAGACTATAAAATGAAACACAGGCCTCGGTGCTACCGTCTAGCATCGACATTACAGCCAGGAGCTCTGTGAAACAAAACTCGTGGGTGGATTTTAGGACTTAAGGTTCATGTTCTTTAGCAGCAGGTGGTACAGCACAAATGAAACAGATCATATGCAATCATTCAACTATAAAGGTAATAATGGATAAGCCAGTTATTAGAAATGAGAGGTGCACTTTTTCTTATCTGATAAGGATTCAGATATCTGAACTAAGGGTATCAGTTGATACCAAGACAAAGTGCTATGTTACATATATATGTATACATAATGCCTGTGAAATGACATATCTTTGGCATACTATGTAGATTAAATTCGAGAAATGGGAACAAATTTAATTCGAGAAATGGGAACAAATACTACAACAGACTTCAAAGTACCGAAAGATATAAGGTGCCTATATGGCTTTGTTATGCTTGAATGATACATACTTTGGTCACTGTCTGGCTAGGCAAACAAAAATCATTCCTCAGGGACTGAACTAAAAATGATTGCCTTCGGGAAGCCTGGAGAACGATCCTCAAGATTATGTTAAACAAACGGAAGAACACACACACACACACACACACGCACACACACACTCACACATATATACATATGTATTACATTCTGTTTTGAAGAAAAACACATCTTTACACTTTTATGTTGCTTTTGCTAGTTTGCTGCTTGTTGATTCATTCATAATTATTCCCAGTTCTGATAAAAATAAGTGGTCATACACAAAAATGTTTAAAACAATATTCTTAAAGAAAGTGCTGCGCTATAAAAAAAAAATGAGTAGGATCACATGTCGATCAATCACACTAGAAATCTGCTTTCTAAAAGAATTTCAATTTCCCTCTCACAATTACAAGCCACTGGACGTTTCTGATAACAGCAAATGTCACAGATCCCTTGTTCTCAAACCAGAGATGTTCACAAGTCATTTTTCCAAGTCCAAGTCAAGTCTCAAGTCTTTGTGCTCGAGTCCAAGTCAAGTCTCAAGTCTTTAGCTGTGTCCGAAATGT
>JBBIGA010000018.1:10037078-10058789 GCA_037576975.1 Alestes dentex
ACACATACATATGTAATATGTATGTGTGTGCATATATATGCATGTTACTGCTATGTTGCTTAACAATACAAAGGATGGAGCCTGCACCCTCTTTAGTAGCTGTAGAACTTTGCTACAGTAAAAGCCATGTGCAGAGTCAACAGTATGGAGCCTGCTCATCCAGCCAGTATTGTGTAGTTTGGCCAACAGCCAAGAAATGTTAATTAGTTGGAGGTTTGCTTCTTTAGTATTGCTCCACTGAAGCTATGAGGCTGGTGTAGCTAACAAGTAATGGAAGCTCATACCCGAAAGTCAGCATTGTGCAACTGCATGCCTAAATCATCACACACCTCAGACAGCATTGGGCTGTTAAGTAAACTCGACCAGATGTGGTTTCTAGTACTGTACGACATGGTGTTATCTATGTATGGACAAAATTCAATGTGTTTACAGGTTTCTGATGTCCATTTTACAGGTGATGGATCGTATGACATATAGTGTCTACATGAGGTTACTTAACAGCTCCACCTGGTCTAGACAAGGGTGTGATGATTTCAGGCATGCAGCTTACACAATTTCTATCTGGCTGTGTATGAGCTTCCATTACCAGCTCTAGTGCAAAACACCAAATGCGCATAGACTTATTGCACTGGTTTAGTAATCCTCAGCCAGGTCCTGATCCTGAATGCCAGTAGTATGACTCACCCCTGAACTAGTAATGCTGCTCTTCTGCTTGGTGGAGTGAATGCATCATTAACAGTAAACACTTGAAAGCAATGCAGTGCAGCTCAAAGGCGGATCATTCACAAACAAACTTTCAACACGGCAGGGTTTCTGCTCCCTGATGGATTGAGGTCACAAAACGAAGCATCTCCTCCATCTGTTACTACTGTTACTAGTTGTATCTGCCAATGCTGCATTCATTAAAGTGACTCTGCACTAAACCACAGGCTATTAGAGGATGCATCATTAAACTCAGCTGTATCTCTCGCCCCCTTTTCTGTTTCCCTCTTTCTTCCATCCGTCTCCTCCCTTTCACCCTGTCTGGTCCACGTGTGTCTTTAGTCTTTAGAGACCGCAGTCTCAGTTTTGATAGCCGAGGTTGTGCCTGGGGCAGCCGGCTGTGTTACTGGAGCAGTTTGGCAAACACACACTGAGAATATGAACCACTAGCCTGCAGCCACAAACACAGCCCTGAAAAAGATTATCACTCCCTGCTTCAAGTGTCCCAGAATGTCATCTGATCCAGTTTACATATAGGATGGAAGGAAGTGAACGTGATGATGACAGAAACAGCACTGTGACATTTTCTAAGCTGATGACCACTGAGCCTATTCTAATATGACCTCATTCAGATGCAGTATTATGGCAGATTGGCCTTGCTTGCTGAGCTGATGTTGCACGTCCTGCCTTTCAGGAATCAGAAATCGTTTTAGAACCAAAAACCTAAGACACAGCGTTCTTTTAATGACCATTTGTAAATGTACCTTCTGATATAAAGCACATGGCTGGCACAAAAACCATTTTTCAAACACCTGAGTATCCAAATAGTCTTACTCTCAATTTACATAATTATTTTTTAATATACTGTCATTTTAGTTTGTTCTGCCATGACGGCTCAGGTAAAGTGGACACAAATGCGGGAGTTGACGAAACTCAGACAGACTTTAATGACTGCTAGGCAGAACTTGGCAACACAAAACACACGAAGACTCCTTCGCTCAGAATCGCATGAAGGGACCCATTCAGCAGCTATCGGACCTTCCGTCCACTGACACAGTCCCAATACTTGAATCACTCCACTACAGGAGCCACGAGGAGCAATAGGGTTGGAGGCTCTGCTTCCAGCTGAGCCTTTAGGGTTGGATCCAACTTACGGGTGCTTTAGCCTTGCTGGTTAGTCTAGGAAAAGCCAAGTCAATACACGGCCAAGTCAACACCTCCATCAGATAGTTTCAGAATACAAGAAGACAGGAACACAAGGACCAATGACACGAGACAAACACTTAACCTTCAGCGAGCACTTCTCACAACACACCTGGAAACACGAGGGAAACTGCTTTATTCGGGTTTTTTTATATTCCACTTTTTGATCTTTTACACATCCTTTTTTTTTACAAAGATGCAGAGAGAAATACTATGTTATGCAAGTTAACGTTAACATTTTGTGAGTTAAGAAGAGAGACTGGCTGAATTTTTCCAGCAATGGTCCATTTTCCAGCCAGTTTACAGAAGCAGAGCCAAGTTCCTATTCAATCACTAACTTAGTGCTCCACATCCGTTGCCAGCATCATGCTGTAATCTGTTCCACCTTAAATAATGCAGTTGTCAAGACACAACATTGAACCATTAAAGACAGAACTGAGAATAAGAAACCAATTTGAGCTTTAGAAAATCCTTCACAAATGCAGTAACTTAGGAAAGTGAGTGACCTGGCCAGTTATCTAAATGTTTCATGATAGAATGTTGAATTTAAAACAGTGTTAAATAAGCCTCTTATTCTGAAAAACGTTTTTGGAATTCTGTTTGGGTCTAAAGGATTAATTAAAGACAGACTGTCTGGATATACAGATGAATACCAACACGAACTAAAACTCAAATATTTAAATGATTCAGGTTTGCCCCAGTAAAAGTAAATGTAAAATTAAAGCGCCATATTTCCAAGCGAAGTAGCATTTCTGAACTTTAAGTTTTAAGAGTAAGCAGAAAGAGGCCCAAATCTGTCAGCCTGGTTTTCAGCAAAGAAGTGTATGGGATGTGTGCCCCCTTACTAATGCACAAGAATGGCCTGTGTCCCCTGCCCATAAGTGCACTAAATCCTGTGTGTGACTCCTTTCCATGGCATATATACACAGTCTGAGAATCAAAGCCAATATAAAGACTCATGTCTCTGTATCTAAAAGCACCCATCAGTGCAAAGGATGTTTATATTGGACGGAGGGACAAAAGGATCCAGACTCATACATCTGTCCTCCCTGTGGAGTAGCAGCATTATTACTCATTTTCTGCACCTGTGAGTTCCCCACAGTCCTCTATAACCCAAACAACACTGTCTCTCGCTGTCAATTAGAGAAAAAAATCATTGAATTCATTTTTCTGAGTTCACAGTACAGTTGCAAAGCAATGGCACATATAATTCAGTGTTAAATGCAATGGTAACATGACCAATTATACTCTTTTTCAATACAAAGTACAAATTAACAATTGGAAATGGATTCTACCTAAATATTCTTTTCTGCTTTAAGAGTATATGAACCAGGATTGATCTCATCTTTGGTACTGCCTGCACAGTTTAGTCTCACCATGTAATTTAACCCACCTACACAATGCATTGTCTGTTAATTGGGGCAGCTGGTGGCCTAGTGGTTAGGGAGTTGCCCCTGTGATCCGAAGGCTTTGGGTTCGAATCCCAGGACTGCTAGCGGCACCTCTGAGGCACCCTTGAGCAAAGTATTGTCCCCACACACTGCTGACAGATGGCAAATGATTACCTTTGGACCAATATTCAGAAGATGTAGTTCTTGCATGCTGATTCTGAGCCATTACTGTAAAATACCCACGGTGTACTTTCTGTCGATATGACAGTAAAAACCTACTTGACTTGCCTTGACTAAAATGTTGGCATTTACTCAAAGCCGCTGTATTTGTAATGCAGCCGCGAGTGAACATCTCCTGCAAAGTGAGTTAAAATCTCAATCACTTTGGTCACAGTAATCTTAATTATATCACATTAAAACACTGTTGTGTTTTTGGTACAGTGCAAGGCATATTGCAGTAGCAATATGTAGAAATGCAAGTGCAGTGTGTTTCTTTTGGGGTTAAAATTGCGCAACCTTAACACCTGGCTATGATACTCAAATACTGCTGAAGAATGTCTAATCTGGTGTCTTAGATTGGAGCAGGACAGAAACTATAGATGTCAGCAAGCAGGGTTTGGGACCCCTAGAAAGGAGCTATGGCACTAGAGGTCTCCAAAACCAAGCTGAATGTCATTACTGGGGTCATGAGGTCTCCACCTTGAGACATCTCATTCCCTCTTGGACTGCTCCATATTGGTCTGGTCATGTTCCAGGTCTGCCTTGGCACGGTTTTCACATAACTGCCTGCACCTGTGTCCTGTCCTCATCCTGGATAGCTTTAGAATACCATCCCCTTTTTATCCTAGTATCTTTGCAAAGGCTGAAACTGCATTAGTTCAGAGCCTTTTGTAATTTCCTCATGTTCCTAGTTACTCATGTTGAAACATATTTCTTTTTTCTTTCTTCTGAGTTTCTGTAATTAATTAGTCATTGGAATCCTGCTCATGTCCCAGTTATTGCAGCCTGAATAATCAATGTCAATATTCAGGATGATTTTTAAGGAGATGGATGTGGAGCTCATAATAATCTTAATAATTATTAAGCTATCCTGGTTTCTTCAGCAATTAACTGAGAGAAAAAGTGTTTATGAGGCATTACAAAAAGGGCAAAGTGATGGATTTAATCTCAAAACTGCAAACCGTGCACATGTGGGTTATATTTGAACGGGATCAGCATGACCGATGCGTGAACTCAATTCAATTCCTAACATCTATAACCAAACATATATCTTGGTTTTGCAAAGATTGCAGTTTGACTATTTGATTGTTATGTCTGTATCCGAATCTCTTGAATAAGCAGCCTAATCCCCATCTGCAGGCTGTCGGTTCCACAAACCCTTCATTACCCCTCTTCCCTAATAACAGTGATCTTACATACTGTTACCCTACAATCTCCTACAGAGAGGAGAGAAAAAGAGATGATTGCTGCACCAGTGCTAAGAAACCATAAACTCATTTTGTTTCAATTCATACCAGTCATACTCTGCACCATTTGATCCAGCCATTGTAATGCCGAGAGCTATGAAGACCTAGACAGAACGTGCAGTATGAACAAAATGTTAGTCTTTCTTTGACCACATGTGATTTTTTTAATTCGGAATGGTATGAAAATTGAGACATGAGTTTAAAAACTACAATTCCATGTGTCTTTCATAGTACGCATAAGGACATACTTAACATATGAATGAGACAGTCAGCATATCATACATTCCTTCATATGTAATTCGTTGTGTGAGTGTGTAGTCTAGCTTTTGATACGTTGTGCTTTAAATCTTGCGTATCCTACATTTTCCTTTTTAGTATTGGCAGTATTTTATTTTTCAAAGATCATTTATCATCTATAATTTACAACCATTTCCTTTCAATCGACATTTTTTCTTTCCATTTCAGAAGCATAAGACTTGTGAGTTCTGAGGCATGACCTGAATTTCCAGTCCCGGATTTATTTACACCTCATGAACAGACGCAGTAATGAGTCGCCCTGTTATTGCACAGCAGAAAAGGGGAAACACCATCAGAAACGCTACTTGTTTTCAAAATTAATGTTCGTACAGACTTTAGTTTATTTTACATTACTGTTTTCCAACCTCTCTTTTTCCCTTAGAATTCAACAGGCTATACTGTATATTCAACAGGTTGACTTTATACATAAAGGCAAGCTGTTTAGTACGAGTTTAATGAATATAATGTGTGTGTGTGTGTGTGTGTGTGTGTGTTTGGAGAGTTTCCTTGCTCAAACACACTTGGTTTAATATATCTGTTATTTGGCAGGTTTAGTGGGTGTCCTTGAGTAGGGGAATGACCAAACTGTGCAGAAAAGCCGCCCTCCAAGACTAGAGCGGTACACCCCTGCTCTATGTGGACTGTATCGATGGCAGAATAAGTGGAATGTTTACATATGACAAACATACTTCAAGCGCTTATTCTAAAACAGAGAGGCCTTTAATGCAACCCTTCCCTAACCTGTATTTCTTCATGCTACCTGAACTTGAATGGCAACATAAAAATACGCCAGAGTCAAAGGCCAGTGCCGGGTCTCTGCCCTGTCTTTTCATCACTTGTCAATCATCTCAAAGGCTTTCATACACTCTCTTCTTCTTACGCTGCCTCTCATTAAATTATCTCAGGAGAGCCCCTCGCTTTACTCTCCATGTGAAAAAACAGCTCCCACTGGTCCAGACTGGTGAAAGATAGTTTGATTCAGTGTTAATATCTCTGATTTGTTTTAATTTGCTTTGTCTGGCACGGATCCTTTCATGCTCCTGTTCAAGTGAGAAAATATTTTCTATCATGTTAATGCTATGAAAACATCCTCGGCTGGCGGAGAGGTCCGGATTTGAGCGTTCGAAGATGGGAGCTAGCTGAGAAGAACACACAGATCGCGATGGGGTCTCGGGGAGTGGGAATGGCTGGAGCAGTGGGGGGGCTTCGTTGTGAAGTCCGACCATACACCCCTAACAAAAGCCCTGTTCATCCTCTCATGGAGTGCTTCTCTCTTTTCTGCCGGCCCAGTCAGACGCATGCCTGCAGTTTACACAGCTGCCTGTCATATGGCTCTGTGAGCAGCGTGAACATACACACACACAAAGCCGTGTTTACGGTGTTGCGCAGATGTTGCGTGTTTGCTTGGCTTGCTGATGTCCAGCATGCAAGGTGGCTGAGTTTCTGTCAGAGGAGGAAAGGACACCAATAGATAAACTAATCAGAAATCTGATGTAGATGCTAAAAAGCTGCTGAATTAACTGCACTCCTGCTAAATATGTGCAGAGCCTGCTGGAGTGAGAATGAGGGTTCATCACGCGGAGCTGTGTATATTTTATAAATTTCCTAACATAGTGTGTGTCACAATGTCTTGACATTCCATTCCTATTGCTGACAGCAGTGCCGTCACTATCTTACCTAATCCAGAGCTGGAATACAAAAAAAACAGCACTTCACATCAACAAGAACCCAACCAACAACTCTTCCCTGCACGTGTCTGCTTATAAAAGGCACAGTTTATACTCCAATTAAAAATTCACATAATTTACACAATTCTCCACTTGCCGCAGATGCAGTCAGCCAAGACATGAGTCCAGATTTTCCTTCTTTAAGGCTGGTGTTGCCAGCAAACACTAGAAGTCAACAGTCACATAAATGTTCTCATAAATACACACCCAAAACTTGCTAAACTTGTCAAGCTCTTCATTAAGGTCGAACAGATGTGGGTTAGGATACAGTATGATTCTCTGCAAGCTATAAAAATGAATGAAAATTAATGTGTAACTATACATTGTTGTCAACTGTTTCAGAGAGCAGGGTGTGTTTTCACAAACCATCTCAGCAGTAGGATTGATGACCCAGATTCTGTTTATGGGATAACATAAATGTGAAGTAGTCTGACCCAAGGTTGGCCCTCTTTACACTTGCTTTGTGATTACCAGCTCTGGTGTGGTCTTAAAAGTGACTGCTGAGAGGCACTGGAGTTTTGTTAATTTTTAGAGGTGATACTAAGACATACTGCATCCTAAACCTGGACAAGTTTGTGCAATCTTGATGAAGAGCTGGACGCAGTTTGAGGGGGCTGAGAGATGTTCTGCGGTTGACATCTGGTGTTTGTTAGCAATGTTAGCTTCTTAGCTCCAGATCTAAACTAAAGAGGAAGAATTTGGACTCCAGACAAGGCTGTAATAACCATCATGACTGACCAGGATTAAAAGTTGTGGTCATAGTTACACAATAGTTTTGGAAAAAGTTGACAAATGGAGTAGTTTTGAAATGAAAATGCCGAATATGATAACGGTTTCAGTTCTTGTGCAAAATACAACAATTTTTGGCTGAACCACTTTAAGCCTGTGCAATCCGCAGGATAAAAATAGTCTTACGCTTTTTTTTTTTCCATGTCATACAGTACAAGATAAATTTTATCTCAAATGCTCTGCCGAATAATGTAATATCATTTCTGCTTTTGTGTGCTGCCTGCCACATACACAGTAAAGATTCTCTGATGATAGGCATGTGCAAACTGGTTTATTAACTCACTCACTCAGTCACTCACTCATTTTCTGTAAACACTTATTCCTCACTTGGGTTGTGGGTACCTGGAGCCTATCCCGGGGTCAACTGGCACGAGGCAGGGACTCACCCTGGGTGGGGCGCCAGCCAACTTCAGGGTGGGTATATTAATTAAAGTGAAGAATTACTTTACTATTTCAGTTATTATTTAAGTCCTTTACTTGCCAGCTTATGATTATGACTTTGGTTAAGACTTTAATCAGAACACTTTCACACAAGCAGGACATTTTAGCTATCTTTGGTCACGAGGGCACTAAAACTTGGTGTTTTTTAAGCTCGCACATTATCATTGCTAAATACATTAAGCTGCATTTAAAAAGCATGCCACTGTAAATTCAACTCCACTGACAGGCTGAAGCAGGCTCCCTGCCCTCCATGCACCGGACAGTCCGTTTTATGCCATACTTGACTAGACTGAGCGATTTAAGGGCCGCCCGCGCGCTGCCTCCATTCACTCGGAATGAAGCGCCACTTTCCACCCAGTAGTGAAACAAAAGCGCGCACAGTAGGAACAGGAGATTAACAAGAGCAATAGTTCCACCTAAATCCAATTTGACTCCAGCCACTCTCATATGTCACGTGTCTAGACGTTTTTGAATGCAGAGCTTGTTAGGTTTGTCCAGACTCAGGTGCTGAGCTGATTCACATGCTGTTGATCGTGTGTCAAACGCTTGAATATCCAAGGTCTAAACCTCAACACCTTTTAATCAACAGGATCCAGTTGTTTTAATTTCTGCTAAGCAGTCCATATCACTGATAAGATAACCATCACAGTGCTATGCAAAAACATTGACTTACCGTAACTGAGATCTTGCCAAAGGGAGCTTAGAGAGGCTGTATTTCTTGGCTGGAGCGGCTAGGAGAATGCTATGTGCTATGTGATAGCTGACATGGATGAGGGATAATGCAGATCACACGCTTTAAAGGTCTCTGTATTTAGGTGGGGAACATTCTTTAGAGAATAGAAAAGTCCATTCAGGTGCAATTAGAGGCACTTCATCAAACGCAGTGTGCTCCGGTACATCAAAATGTTGATGCGGAGAGCTAAGTATATTTCTTTTTTGTCTTCTAAACGGTCCAGTTTTCCATATCTATGAAGATGTACAAAGACGCCGCATCATCTAAATCAATTCATACAGCTGTAGGAGCTCAGGCTTGGAGTGCAGATCGTTTTTAGCAGGCACAGTATATCACAGCTCCAGCAGACACTGTGTCTGTGTTGGTCTGATAACGCTTTTAAGTTCACATGGCTATATTATTGCCTCATATGCAGCGTGCCTCGAGCCATATGTGTCAGAAGTGTGATAAACATCTAATCTAAAAGGCCTGATATCAATAATATTTTGCCTCCACCCTCCCATATTAAAAAGAATGTTATCTTTTCAGTTATGGAAGTGGGACACATTACGACGTCTGCTGATAACTTGAGTAAAACCACATGTCGCCCCAACAGTGAGGGGTTTGCGTGTGTGGGTGTGCATGTGTGTGTGTTTCGTTACCTGTCTACGAAAGGTCCCCAAAAAATGTTTTGGATGGTCAGTGCCACGGATGAATTAGTGATTGCATGCTGTAAGACTCATTTTTCTTCCCACAGAGCATAAGAAGCCTGCTGCTTTCTCTGAAAGAGTCAAGAGGTCAAAAGAAAAACCGAGTCTGTTATGAGCATTCCAAGCCGGCCACCATTTACCTTAAGCTTTTATGGAGACAGCAAAAGCTTCCTTGCAGCACAAAACTGCCATAGTCAAATCCAAGGGACTGTTCGTGACACTACACTTTACTTCTTTACACGTTTTCCTGCACAACTTCCACTGTGGTTACTGAATGACATATAGAGATGTTCTTGAAGTCTTAAGATTAATAACTGAATATCAGTCATACTATGAAAGGAGCTAAACACCAGGGTGGATGATAAAATGATGTTAATCAGTCAGTTATGTGACTGCTTTTTATGTGACTTTAGTCGTGGATCTGGCTTTTACTTCTGCTGTTTAATCCATTCTTTTTCATTAATAACACAGTTGATCAGTGCTGTTGTTTTATGTTTATTTGATATGAAAAAAAAAAAGATCAATTTTTGAAACAAATAATAAGCACCTGAGTGCACTCTAAAATGGGCTTGTGATCTCATTCACAAAAAAAAAATACAATAAAGGGAACCTTGCACAACTTTAATACAGTAATAGAAATCACAGTAGCTCACATAAAGCCCTGGGTCTATGCAGATTTTGCTATGGCCAGAGTGGATGTGCACCCAGTGTAACAGATTTAAACGAGCTGGGGGTCATCGCTCTTTATTGCGGAATGCTCTGTGGTGGCAGTCTGGATCAGTAAGCGCTTCCTACTGTTTTCTTTAGTCTGAGAATATGCCCATGCTTCCTGATGCCTTCAATTTGTGCTTGTTAGCTAGTGTGTGGTTCTGCTGTATCAATTACCTTTACGCTGCATGTTTTCTATAGGTTGGGCCTCGGAGTTCTTCATTATCTGGAGTACTGTGAGAACTGGTGCTTGTAATTACTCGTATTTTATGGCTGCCTTGGAAAGATCTAACTCCTAAAACGAAATGTGACCTTAACATCAGTCTTCTGAGCACTTGAAAAGTATAATCAGTGCGTGTGTTTCTCTGACAGTGAATCCAGGTGTGTTTGTGTAGGCTCATGCATCACTGCATACACAAACATGAAGGTTCGAGACTAAAGGGAGTTTTCCCTGGACCCTGAGGGGCTACAAGAATGTCCAACATGCACAAATGCACATGCACAGGGTGAGATGCCTCCTCAGAGAGGGTCACCTGACTGACCCACTGACTGCCTGTCAGAAAGCAGCTGGTGAGAGGGCAAAGAAATCGATCACGCTGTTGCAGAACTTTCCTCTCAGAGAGACTGATTCAACCGACCAAAGTCCAAAAGAAGAGTCTCCAGAAGACCTAGTTTTTCATTTTGTTCGTTTATGTGGTTGGTCTTCTTAAGCACAATCCATTGCGGCATTTCATTCAAATGAGGTCGCGTATTCAAAAGATATGTACTTGTTTCTCTGCAACCTTTGATCAAAGTCTAATGACGTTTTCCAGCATCTGAACACCGTTCGATGCTTGCCTATGCGTCCTCGTACAAGGGGCAGGGAAAATTATATTATAGCATGTTGTAGTATCTACAAGATGTCCTTGTAATTCCTTGCATGACTATGTAACTAAATATGTGATTGTGTACTTACATGGTTATAAGATTAGCAAAGGAAAGTGAAAGGAATGATCTTTGACCTGAATGAAGGTTAGAATGAAATGCAATGAAGTGAAGTTATCTAAACGTTACTTTTTGTAGTTTGAGCATAAAGGCCACAGGCTGGAATACCAAAGTCTGTGTGCCAGAGTCTATTCTATTAATTTGGGCCAAAGTACAGAACCATTAGGGCAAAATATCTAGATGCGTCATGGCGGTTCCATCATGTGAACTATATTTAAACAGCATTCACAGCATGCCAGTGACCGCCGTAAATGAAGCTGTCAGGCACTACCAGGGTCTTTCCCACTTCCCCCCTCTGAAATGAAAATAGCCCTGCAATAGCCAAGCCAACTTTGAGCCATGCTGGAGTACGACTTTCATGATGTGACACATCAAAGCAGTCAGTGGGAGCAGTGTGGTATCGTGGCCACAATCATGATCAATCATTTATAATTAGACTAAACCACAGCAGTTACTTTTTCACCATGATGTACAACTAAACACAATGGCGGGTAGGTGTATTAAACTGTTCAGTCATTTTGCTCACAGTTGCATATGCACTTCTAGTCTCTGTAATTATAATGCAGAACTGAATGCCACAGGAAATCCTTTATAACATTTGGCAATAAGACTGTATAAGTCCTCCGTGTTCTGTAGGTGATCTTTTTCAGTCATGTCATTCTGTACCAAATAGGATTGTGCAATTTGACTCAATTGTTTTCTGTGAACTGAGTGAATGTTACTGAATGTTTATCTCATCGCCTGATTGCCTGGTGCTATTTTATCGCATTCATTATACATTTATAGCACGAACACAAAGTCACTTAAAAAAGTCATTTTGCACTACTGATCTGCTGGCACCGTAAATGAAATCTCACATACAGCAGTGTCAGTGTTTTACAATAACGTTCCTATTTTTGCACTTATCTTGTAAGAGCTATGCTTTCTTATCAGCCTTTTCTTAGGTGCGTTCAGATTTGTGCTACTGTGTGTGTATGCACATTTTTAGTGTTTGACATCCAAACTGGCTAGTCCTGCTTGACCTAAAAAGTGATCTTTTTAAAATCCTTTCAAAATCTTTTAAAGTGATATAGACCTTTATCACATCACACTCATAGCTCTAGAGCTGAATTACTGAAGCAAATCTCAGACCTCAATCACGAAGTTTAAGAGAAAAGTGTTTACATTTAGGTATTCTGGTGAACTACTCCTTTAAGGGGAATTATCGGTCATAATGAAATGAATTTAAAAAACTCGTAGGGCTATATACCACTTGGCAGGGCTATCAAACTGGAAGGCACCTTTTCAATTTACCCACCTTTCTCAGTGTGCTCTTCATAACCACGTAGACACTGAACCGCTGCCAGCTTCATTCTCAAGGACACCTGAGCAAGGACGGCACGCGGCACAGCATGGACTCTAACCACGATGCCAGCCTAGTGCTGGCTCACCTCACATGAACTAAGCAGTATTTTACTACATAAGTCAGTCAAGGGCCACTAAATTGTCTGAGGACTGGTCTGCTGTAATGTCTCTTTGAATGCCTTCATGAGTAAAGCATTCAAATGAATGGAGCTGTTTGGTCCATTAACTTGACCACAGCTTTCAGCACAAGTGAAATTTTAGAGATAGCTTTGTGAAATCTTTTCCAAGGCTCGGGAGAGCACAGAACTGGCCCATGCTGTTGTTTGATAAGAACTTCTGGCACAGTCAAACAAGCTTCATAAATGAGTTGGCTTAAAATTACATTGTCAGGAATGAGAGTCCAGGCATTTGGCTCAGAATCAGTTTTTTTTAATTTTTTTTTATTTTTTATATGGGTGTGTGTGTGTACGTGCTTACATCAGCACGATGCTGAATGCAGATGAGAAGGCTACAGATGGTGCAGTGGCTTAGAGAAGCTAAGAGTGCTAGTGATGTGTGTATCTTCCCCACAGTATCTCATGAGAATCTGATCAGTCAGACTGATGAATACTATGCAGCTTATTAAATAACACTGATTTCCCTGAGGTATTATACGATTACTTCTCCATGCAGCCACATAACTAGATGGATCGAAGGTCTGACAAGGCAATAAAGAGTCCCAAGGTAGAGATGTCTTGTCTCTTTGAGTCTGGAAAGAAGATGGATTTGACTGGCTCGAACGGTGTCTCTGAAAGACTCATTAGTAAGGTAAGTGGTGGCATAATGACCTCTCATTCTCCACGGTGATCACATTCAATCACCACGTCCTGTTTTTGTTTCCAGCCCAGCTTTGATCTATTTAACACCTTTACATTCAAGAGAGGGTCTTGCTCCATCTGCATTTAGCCAAACCACTCTAAGCAACAGCACATGCCAAGGCCCAGCTATGTCAGTGATGAATGAATGGTATATTTGAGGGTTGTGCTATGCAGTTACACATGCTGACTGGGGAGAACGTTCTTTTGTGAACAGCCACAAGCAGTCTATTGTTGCAGAGAGCAGAAACATGCACACTGCCCCCAAAGCTTTGAACAAATCAAAACAAAAAAGCCGCAGAAGTGGTGCAGAATGGCAAGAGTCAGCCATCTACGGCTCCTGAGCTTAACGAGATGTACGGCTGCTCAACAATGTCAAGAAAACCAGAGTCTACATCTTTCATCTCATTTCCATCTTGCAGGGCCAAACCAGGGGGCATGATGGACCTCCCACTAACTTAAAGTGACATGGCATGATTTAAGTGCCTAGTCATTTTGTACGATTTTAAAGAGAAATCAGATTGTAGTCACATCAAGTTCTGAATAGTTGCTTAAATTATAGTGCTGTGAATTCAATTAAGATACAAAAGTCAGATAAGCGTGAGCTACCTAGGCTTCACTTTTACCAATTCTCTTCCTAAAAAAAAAAAAGGTCCCAAGACAGAGTAATTTGGACCCACAGAAGATACTGCGTTGGTTCCCAAAGAATCCTTTCAAAGGATGGTTCTTTACAGTACCATTTTTAAACAAGACTTGTGAGTGTGAAGAACCTTTTGAACCATGCGTCCAAGCCAGGAACCATTTGAGAACATTTATTTTTAACAACATCTTTGATTGACGGTTTGCAATTATATGTTGGTCTTCCTCTGAGAACTAAATACTCCATGAACCAAAGAGAGGAAATGTGGCACAGCACAGTTTTATACAAACATAACAAAAATAAACTGAAATTGATCTAGACAAATAGATAAAAACACAACACAGCAGAATAGCTGTGAAATATGACAGATTCTTGAGAGCCCTGCTATACAGACTATGCTATTTAGAGAAAAAAAAAAGACGTGTGTGTGTGCGCATAAGGTTGCCTTCAAAAAAAATCATTATAGTATTACTGCATTAAGGAAACCAAAGTAATCTGACCTCATAGAACAGCCCTGAGCTAACTGGGCAATTTCACCAGAGTTCCAGCTTGAATCCAGTAGAAGAGCTCTTTGTGCTGGTTAGACTGGTGAGATTTACATAGCAATGGCTTGGTCTCGTTTGAAAAGCCCTGCAGGACCACCCTGAACTGCAGAACAGCTTGGGCACATTTGAGGACCAAAGAAATTCACCACAACCATTTGATCTGCTGGGCAAATCATAAGGGTAACCAGAAACCAGAAATATGATGATTACCTGCTTTGAATGTCAAAGAGACCAGGCTTCTGACATTACAGCAGGCTCACGGAAATGAACTCCCAAATGTCAATGATGGAAAATAAGGTCGATTTATCAATAAAAAGTGAAAAAGACCAGCCCTTCCTTGAGGGTATTTGGCAACTGGGATTGTGCTTTTCGTGTATAGCCTCTGAAAAGATTAACACTAATTCATTTCTTTTATGTACGAAATGTAATTTTGAACAAAACGGCTATAAAGTTGAAATGACTATAACAGACTTAGGCTTCCTACATATGTCCCATGAGTTACTTGAGGCACATCCAACAGGGTTGTTAAGGGAGAGATGAAGTGCAGATTTTCTTTTCCTTATTGATCTCTGGAATCACGGCATACTTTCTTGGCTAAAGAAAATCAATACAATACATATATACAGGATTGTAATGCTGTGCAGTGACGTCATTGGTATCTGGAAACAGTTTTGAACTTTTGAGTAAGATTTGAATGAGATATGGACTGAGAATATGGACAGACCAGTGCACTCCGTAAGGACATATTCCCTAACAATGACCTAATGAATTTTCCAGCATGTTATCCATGCAAGCTTCCTTGTGGTACTCGAAATTATTTTTTTCTTCTTTTGCCTTGTCTTTACATCATTCGTTATGCATGCAAGTGGAAATGTTTACTGCACCCCTGAGAGTGACCCTATACTGTATATTCTGCAGGTATGCCTTCTCTTAGTACAACAAAAGTGCAAACCTTCAAGCAATTTAATGACGAATTTAGGGTACACTGTACTGCAAAATGCATCTCAGATTTAAACAATCCTTATATCATCGCACACACATGTTTTATATAAATGTTAAATAATCTGATATTATACTTAAATAAAATGTTAAATAATCTGATATTACACTGAAAACTAAATATTTCTAATCATGAGACCCTTTTAGGCATAATGTCACATTATTTAACATGTTTATATGTTTTTTATTTATATGAAAATATCTTTTCAATAGAATCTTGCTAGATAAAATGAGTAGAAATAAAAAACAAACATTCTTGTAACAGTCTCACAATGAAATATTAGATATATTGACTAGATGTAAGACGCGTTCACTTGCCAAGATATTTTTGTAGTAAGTATGTGCACGTTTGTGGGATAAGCTCAGAGGTGCTGATTCTCCAGTGAGTGCTAAGAGCTTCTCCGAGTCTATCTCTGGACGGAACAATGAGAGCTCATTCAGGGAGTTTATTGGTGCGTGACCTGCGTTAAAAGACTCCAGGCCTGACCTTTGCTGTTATTTATGGGAGATTTTCTCTCTGTTCACATAAAGAGTGGCGCAGATAACCTCTGGCACTTTCCACCGCCTGGTACTAGTATAATGAAAAAGACAAGACGAGGGAGATGGCTTTGGATTAAAAAAGAAAGTTTAGCCGAGCACAACTTCTTTTCTGCCGTCTTTGTCATGGAGGGTTGTTTTGTATCCTTATAAATCCTAACACAAACGGAGAAGGGGATCGCATTGAGCAGCGCTCTGCTAGCTGGTCCTCTGTGGCACAAGCTGCCCTCACCCCGCACCTCCATGGCCTTTCAGGGGTCAGCAGTGTGTGTGATGACATAAGGATTAGCCAGGGTCAGAGGTCAGGTAAGTGTTCTCCTCTGTTATGTTTCGATGACCTTGAGTCCAGTGTCTGCCTTTCGTAGCTGAACACTGCTTCACTCTTTGCTCCCTGCATTACTTGAACATTTGTTTTTAGAATTTTATATCTTTTGAGGGATAACACTCATAAGCCTATGTTGTTTTAACTCCAAAGTAACCAATAATCTTATATCACCCTAAAAAACCAGAGCAGATTTCCCTCTAGCTAATGTTTTAATGTGCTAATTGGACTCAACAAATGACTCATCAGTTTGTCAGTATGCTTATTATAAGGCTGGTGTGCTTGTTATGCTTGTTAGATTTCTTGAGAATCACCCTAAAGTAACTTTTTTCATATTTTTTTTTGGAGGTAGTGGGTCTGTTTTGTTTTGCAAAGCATACCAATATTACTATAATCACTCGCACTGTGTCATATTTCTATAGTATATATTTCCTATGTAATTAGCTTGAAAAGCATGTATGACTTAAACAATATAGAACTGAACGTATTGTGTTGTGTTTAACCATGGAACGGATATTCAAACAAAATTAAAAACGGGTTATTTCCATTCCTCTTACACCAGCTAATCGGTGACCTAACATCATCTACAAAGGTTTAAAAAGCAGTTGGACCAAGCAGTCATTCAGGCAGGACAGTAAACATAAGCAGTTTTCTCCAGGATCAGTAAAGTTTTCTGCTATGAATTAAAAAGGCATATAGACCATCAGTATTTCCCAGACCATTTAATAAGAAATTGGTTTTTAAAAAAATCAATTTTTGGGTGTAATAGGAAGGACTTGCTTTTAGATGTCCCGAAGGCGCTTCTAATTTTCTGAAAAATATCTGAAGAAAACTTTTCTGAAATGTCTGAAAAGATTGACATGTTTTTACTGAACACTCATTAAAAAGCAAATTGAACATCATGCAGTTTTTATTGGGTTTTATTGGGCTTGGGATCAATCAATAGTTTGTACTCGTATGTATTTTTAGTGCTAAATTGTAGCCCTTCTTCAACCCCAGTGACCTCATTTATGGAAGCAGTGGTTTCAATGGCAGGTGCCAAAGGCAACAGGGACAGATTTTCAATCAGAGTCCCATAACCAGATTGCAGGCCGCGCGCCGAAACGTGCCATCTCTCTCTCTCTCTTCTCCCCCTTCCCTCCGTCTTTGTTGATTCAGGCCTGGGTGCACTTAAGCAAGGCCTAAAGAGAGACTTACTGTTCGGAGTGTCTGGAAATCATTAGAAACTTCTCTCTACCGCTGCATGCCCTAACTCTACCCATATACGCTGTCCACATGCTTCACACAGCCTTTCCAAGGGCAAGCCTCTGCCAGCACAGAGAGAGGGAGAGACCTGAAATTTGGCAGAGCCTCATATGACACGGTGCGGACTGTGTGTGCCACTAAACAAACACTGCAGGGGCTGCTGTCTCCAGAGTTAAGGTGGGGAGGGGTGGGATGGTGGTGGTCATCAGACTGACTCACTGCATAAATAAACACTTAATAACTCCTAATGCCAAAGCCAACATCAGCCTGCCAGTGAGTGTGTGTGTATATATACACACACGCACAAGGCCTCCGTGGTAGCCACACTCCTTTCGGAGGTGGATCACAGGCAATAACATGTCACTGTGCATACTGCAGTAGGTCAAACCCTAACTGGAGGAAAAACTGTGGCTTGACTGTATGTTAGCTCAGTAATTCATAAGCAGTGGTCAGGAAGTGGGGGTCGTGGGCAGCGTGCAAAGTGTGACATGGCCCAACTTATTGGAGAGGAAGGGAACAGACACTGTGTAAATACACGCAGCCCGCTGGCGTGACACCGCGCTCAGGGCTTAACGTTTTAGCGCAGCCTGCCAACACACACACACACACACACACACACACACACACACACACACACACACGCCTACAGCCTGCCGCTCAAAAAATGACACAGCAGCGCAGATCCGCTGGGATATAGTTACACAGCAACTTCACTTCAAAGGCAATCACTGTCAGCAAAGGGGCCAGAAGCGCTCCTGACCACACTCAGGGCCCCCAAAGGCACCGCTGCGGTGGCATCAGGAGGGCAGCCAATAAAGAGTCAGAACACTGCACAGTCAAACTGCACCAATTCACACAGTCATGCTGTTATATCGTCTCCACAGCAACCAGCAGGTTTCACATGGGGAAGGCTTTATCATAGTGACCCATTCACACTGTATTTAAATGAATGCATGAATTGCTGAATGTGTTCAAATGAAAGTTATACACAAGTCACCCGAAGCAGCAAGTATCCATGCAGACTGATGATCGTCTCAGTGCCAAAGACATTCAGTAGGATACAGATGCAGTACAGTTACATTTTATTTACTGCATTTGTTCTGCTTCTTTTAATCGGCTGTGAATGTAACTATTCAACTCTTCCAAAGATCAGGATAACCTAGTGGGTGCAAGTTTATTACACACAAGCTAAATTAAGCCTGGGATTTAATGGGTTTAATGAGGTCTAGACTCCTATACCTCACTTTATAAGTTGTTGTTTTGGTTACAGGATACAAAGTCTTATGACTGTTATAAGCTTGGGACTTAAAAAAATTGAAGAAGGGCCTCCTGAATATATTTTTTGCCTGATACATTGGATGATGCGAAAATTTGGCCGATATGTCGACATCTGTGCTAAGAATGGATGTGTTTACACGCATAATAATTAGATAAGCACAAAAAAATTGATAGTTGCAATAAACTGACAATGAAGACTTATTGCGGTAGTTCTATTATTTGCACTGGTAAATATATACTATTATCATTAAGCACAAAATTGTCGCCATTTCACAGTTGTAGGTTTTAAACACTTGGTTCTGTTTCTGCACATTCACAGATGTAGAAATACAAAAAGAAGAGTAAGGACACACATATGCTGAAAAAACTCATTAGTAAACTACAATTCGAAACTCTTTACTGGATTTCTTGGCTATACTTCAATCTACAAAATTATAGTTTGCATTTGTAAGTCACTTTTAAGTAAAACAGATGATGGACTTTTTCTACCTTGTGAATTCATGATCTTGATCACATTAAACAGCCACTGTAACATACATGGTAACATCCCTGTAACATAGAGGCATGCCAGTTGGTTGGTCTTTCAATCTCTCTCACTTTTGCTTTCAGGTTTTGGAATGACAATAAAATGATGTTTTGTCTGGTCTCCTTATGGCAACTGTTGTTTTTAAAATAGGGAGGTTCAAGTATGCTGCAGTAATTTTACTGTTTTCCAAATGTTTTCCGATATGAAGCTGATAAATTTGCTGTTGTTGTTAAAAGTGCTACAATATGGGAATTTGTTTGATGTTTAAGTTTCAGTGAAAAGGTGGAACAGTATTTCTAAGTATTATTATTATTGAATACTTTTAATATTCACAATAGAGTATTATTTACTATTTATTATTGTTAATGTCGTTTGAATGACCATTACCAATTGACACATCTGACTAACATACTTCTTAATCTTAAATACACAGAACCAACAGAAACTCAAAGTCTTAAGTGACAGTTAAAAATGGTATCAGTGACAATTTTTTGTTGGGTCCTAATTTAAAGAGCCCCCCAAATGAAAGCAATGTGACTTAAAAAGGGAATTTTAGCAGGAATGTGAAGACGGTCAGAGTTCTTGCAGGTATATACCACGCTCTCACCCATGACACAAAAACAATCACTCATGTTAACATCACACACGTACACACAGACTGCACTCCGTCTGCGGTATATCAGTGAACCCTGTTCTCCTGTGCTGGCTGTGATCAGCGGCTGTCTCTCTGCCTCATTGAGCTTCTCCACACCCATCCAACAGGACAAGAGGGCCTGATCTCTGAACCTGGATCCAGAGTAAATCACTCTCCATGAATGTGTATGTCTCTACAGATGTTCAGCACATGCCAATATAACACCGTTCACACACTTTTGTAACTGTTGACCTGAACCAGGGTGTCACTGGGCTCTCACAAGGATGCACAACTCCCCCCTTCTCTAATCATACTAAAAACACATCTCTAGAATTGCAAAACTGGCACGTGATGATACAGAAAAAATCCACGTATATTGTTGTTGGAAAAGTTTTACAGAACACCGGCAAAAATCCCGTTCAGCCTCATGAGGAACTACACTGATCAGCCAAAACATTAAAACCACCTGCTTAATATTGTGTAGGTCTCCCTCATGCTCTGACCCATCCAGACATGGACTCCACAAGACTTCTGTAGGTGTGCTGCGGTTTCTGGCACTAAGACGAAGCAGTAGAACCTTTTAAGTAATTTAAAGTAAAGTAAAGTAAAATTAAGTGGTCCCTTTTAGTCATGCGTGAACGCACCACAGCACAGCACACAGTGTGAACAATGTGAAATGATTTCATTGCATTTAACCCATTCACCAAGTGAAGCAGTGGGCATCCAGCAATGGTGCGGCACCCGGGGAGCAGTGTGTGGGAATGGCACCTTGCTCAAGGGTACCTTAGTGGTGCCTCTAAAAGTCCTGGGGTTCAATCCCAGGGCTAGAAGTCCTGGGCTTTTTCCTTGGCTTTTCCTGGCCTTCTGATCACAACTCCCTGACCACCAGGACACCAGGGATTCATCCAGCACATCACACATGTGCTTATTCAGATCTGGGGAATTTGAATTCCAAGTCAACACCTTACCGCCCTTGTTGTGCTCAGTAAACCATTCCTGAACAATTTTTGCAATATGGCAATACACCAGTCACTGGGTCACCGGATGTCCTTCCTTAGATGACTTCTGGTTGGTACTAACCACAGCAAGACCTGTTATTTTGAACATGCACTGAATTAGTGACCGAGGTATCACAGTCTGACTCTTGTCAAGGTCTCTGATATTCTTATGGTTGTCCATCAATGTCAGGAACTGAAGGTTCACTTGTTGCCTAATACATCCCACCCGTTGACAGGTGCCATTGCTGTCAGATAATGAATGGTGTTTACTTCACTTGTAAGTGGTTTTAATGTTGTGGCTGATCAGTGGCGGAGCTAGAATTTTTTACATGGAGTGGCCAGGGGGTGGCCACTGCTATTTCAGGGTGTCCACACACACACAGGCACTGTACTCAAAGTTGGGCTGTCAGGTGATGAATGAACGACTCAAACCCGAAAACTTGTCAGATAAGAGGCGAGGTGAGCGAATCATAGACTAAAGACCCACGTAAACAATGAATTAAATTTTTCAGTTTCTTATAGCATTATAGTTTTGTCTTGTTCGTAGTGTGATCAACGTTTGTGTAAGCAGTAGATGTGTTAGGGAGGTAACAGGTAACGTTTTAATTATATTTTGCTAAAATGAACGAAATGACTCGAAAAAAGATTCGTTCATTTTG
>JBBIGA010000018.1:10058889-10069490 GCA_037576975.1 Alestes dentex
GCATCAGGAACTGCCGGCAGCAAATAAAATTTTGGGGTGGCACCCGGGGTGGCCAATCGGATGTCAGGGGGGTCCAGGACACCCCTCTGGCTCCGCCACTGTGGCTGATCAGTTAATCATTGTAACTGTGATTTACTGCACTGTTAATTTTATATGAATTTTATTTTGTGTCTGAAAAATGACAGGCAACTTCAGTGCTGTTTAAATGTTGCTGGAACGTTAAGAGAATAGCTTACGTTACTAAGCTGAGTGAAGATTTAAAATAGAATACATTTGTGGATTTGTAGCTTAAATTTCAGCTTTACATGGGACAGTACCTGAAGACGTTATTGTGTTAGGCCCTGAGACTTACATCTTTTCTGTTTCTTTCCATTCTGGCCATGCTGGCTAGAGTTATGCTTTTGATACACAGATATGCTGTACATAGAGGTCTACAGTCAAGATTGGACCGAAACTGAGATGAAGAGTGACGTTGTTGTTAGATGTTCCACTTGCTGTCTGACACATGCCGATGTTTCCATGCTGGATGTGCAGGTTAGTATTGCAGTGATATATGAAGTAGAAAAATGCTGCTGGCTGAATTTTCCATTGCGATGTAGGGCATTCCTTGAACCGTGATAAGCAAGGTCCTCTCTATCACACAGGGGCTTTCACGCTCTGATAAAGCCTCGTCAATACAAGCCTAAGACAAGGACCTAGTCTGTAGTGCAACATCATTGTCACCAGCGCGTTGCAGGGACATGTATTTGCAATGATTTGAAAGGAATTTTGGCTTTTTATGAATTCCCAACACTAGCAGACATCGGACAAAAGTAAAAGGTGTCAATATGGCTAGAAAATGTTTCATAGCAGCTCTTAATGCTTTATGCTCAGTTTCCAAACCCTGCATTAATTGGAAGTGCCAAATGTCCCATACTTAATTATAACATTTATTTAACCTACATACTTACATCTTTGCAAGACAGTCCAACCTTATATATACCTTTGAATATTGTTGCAATACATTATCACAATTAATTCAAAGTTTCTTACATATTCTTCCCATTTTAAATTAAAAGATGTGTGCATATGGCACTGTGTATAAGGCGATGCCATACGGTGCCAGTCTGTAACACACACACACACACACACACACACACCCACACCCACACACACACACACATGTCACATAAATGGAATGTGCCCTATGTGTGTCCATAAATGGAACACACTTCTGGCTCATTTGACTTGCACTAGTCCCACAGGCAATAATTTTAAATACCCACACTACAGGCATGTCAGTGGTCTCCTAGGTTCATTTATCACATCACTATTGATACACAATCTCAGAGGTAGGCATATTTATGGAGCGCATCTGTGTATACAAAGCATTTAGTCAGTGAGGTAATCATCATGACCTCTGACCTGGAGAAACATGAGTTTTGTGTTCCAGGCTGGTATGGCCTGCAGTGTGTCCATGTGTGCACCTGTGTTATTGATTTACTTATCAATATAATGATGCACCCATCTAATATATATATATATATATATATATATGTATGTATGTATGTATGTATGTATGTATGTATGTGTGTATGTATGTGTGTATGTATGTATGTGTGTATACTTTTGTGGGCAATTGTGGGCATTTCCAGCACTAATCGGGGGATTAGCCTCATAGTATGTTGTGATGCACTGTGTGTTTCAACCATAGTCAGTGTTCTTTTTTAGCAACTTGTGCATTGTTCTGTGGGGCTGGACCAGACAGGCTAGGCTTAGCTCCCGACCAGTTGTCCTTCTTAGGACCACTTTTGGAAATGCTCTGACCCAGTCATCTAGCAATCGCAATTTGGTCCTGTCAGATCCTTACAGCTGCCAATTTTTCTGCTTCCAACACATAAACGTCATGAACTGACTGTTCAGTTGCGGCCTAATAGACCCCACCCTTAACAGGTGTACACATAAAGTGATAGAATAACTGAAGCTCTTCTGCAAGGTTGGGTCTGCTCGGTATTATTAATCTGTCTATCTGTCTAGCTGTCTATCTATCTGTCTGTCTGTCTGTCTATTTCAAATTAAGAATATTTCACACATCTAGCTTTGTGAGGTAACTTTTGTTTGTTTGTTTGTTTGTTTGTTCAGCACCAATTAACGCACAAGGGATACTAGGAAAAACCACCTAAGAAATGTCCTTTATACTCGAGCCTAGAAATATCAGTTTTAGTTTAGTGGTGTGTGCCTGAAATGGTTCTCTGGTATGGCGTTTAGACATTGACATTCCCTTTTAATCATTTGACATTCCCTCGTAATCATGGTTTAACTGCGTTGTCTAAACATGAAGAAAAACTTGCTTGATGTGCACAAAAGCCATTCCTACAACAATGTAAAATTAGCGAGGTGCTTTATTTCAATCCACCAACAGAGGGAGACCAAACCCTTCTACATTTTACAAGATTTGTGAGTACTCCACCACTGGATGGCAGCCTTGTTTTATTCTCACCCACAATATCTAAAACTTGTGCAAACTTCAACTCGGCATACAGAGACACATAGTGGATGTTTAATGTTCTCTGACGATAAAGGCAAGCTATATTCTCAAAAGCAATTGTGAAAGCATTGTGGCATTTTTTCCTTAAACCTGACACTTGACATTAGCAACCCTGGCATTAGCTTGAGATTTCCGGGCTGACAGCATCTTGTCAAGTGAAAATGCAGTCTCAACTGGTGAAGCTACCAGGACTACCACCTGAAGTGGCCTTGGTGAAAGACTGGTGGAATCTTATGAATTGCAGATCAAGAGCAAGCCTTACACAAACCCCGGAATTCTAGTGTAAGTTGGAGAACAAAGGTGACAGTGTTTATCTGCTCCACAACTGTTTTTCAAGTGGTCAGTGGCATCATTTGTAATCAGTACAGCTTTTTAACTTTCCCAGCCCTGCCTGTGTAATTCATGTTAATGGTTCATTATCTCAGCAAAGAAAACTAACTGGTGTCAGACATACAGGGACACAATGGAATCATGGGAACAGTGACTGTACCATTTTAAGAAGATGATTGTGTTTATGGTTTGTTTTAGCAATTTTTGTTGGCTCTCCCCAAACACTCCATAGGTATCTCTAAAACAGTGAAGCACTCAGAGGCTTGAGTACAAATCAGAGCACTGCTTGCTTGGTTTGATGTAAAACAGCACACAGGCAAATTGGGAAATCTAATACTTGAGGACTAATACTTTGACTTTCTCTTTTCTTATGCAAATGTCTTGTCTTATTCTGTATCTAATCATTTATCTAGCAAAAGCTCATTTGGCCACTTTAGATGCACAAAAAAGAAATGTGCAAGGCAGCTGAGGTGTGTTTGAGTAGTTGCTTGTGATAATTTTAGTGACTTACTGAAGGTGAACATAATGTCAGTAATAGCTTTGGGAGCTTTTGTTAAAAGGATATGGTTGTATATGGTTGGGTCTAAAGTCATGGATGTATTAAAGTTGAATGAAGGTAAAGAAAATTAAACACTGAAAGATTTAATAGGAGGCTCTGATATCATTTTCTGTTAAATATATGTTTTTGCTTATTTTCTGTAACTGAAGAATTAATAGCTTGCACAATATATCGCCTTCTAATTGTTATTGCAATATCGGTCTCTGCAATGCTGATGTCACAGAATGCTGCAATATGCAAATGAGCCTCTAACCAATCTGTTTCTTAACCAAGTGTTTCTGACAAGTTAACCAATCACAGCTCCAGGTGAGTTACTGGGTGTTCTGATGAACTGAGGTCTTCATGTAATCAAAAATCTAAATTTTAACCATAAAAGGAGTTGGTGAATCGTTGCATGAATGGATGGGGCTAAATTGCTGTAACCAGAATAAGGAGATCTATTTAAATGTTTATGACATCATTTTTTTTTAAAAAAGGCTGATTTTGTATCTTATTTTCCATGTATGGACTGTATGGATGGAGGGCATAAATGTACAGTTTGAAACAATATTTTATAGTAATACTTTAAGCCTTTTAAATTCCAGAAAAGTGATTATATGGCCTCTTTAATATTATAAAAATATGTAGCAACAAACATACAATACTGATAAGTTGCCCGCGCATTGTGTAGCTAAAAGGTATCATGTAGCTCTAAATATATTTAATGGTAATGTTGGCTGAAATTAAACAAAAGTGTGGTCTCTGACCTTTATTGGGAATTATCTACACAAACAGAATCTTAATTCTATCTATATCTTAATTAAATCTAACCACTAGTGAACTTTTAGTATAAAATGTTTTCATATAAATGTTTTCATATAAAATGTTACGCTTATGCATTTTGCATCTGTTTTGAATTTGTTAGTGATGCTTCCAGAGAGATATGACACCTTTTATAATGCTACTTAAGACTTTTTGAATCATGTCATTGGGCCACTTTTCCAATCTGCTGACGAATAGGGAGAAAAATGTACAATGTTCCTGTCGTGATGAATAGGCCAGTAGAAATGGTCCAGATTTACTTGGAAGAGCTTTTTTCTTCCATAAAAACATTTAAAAAAAAATTTCCTCCTAAATCTCTTGTTTTAGGGAGAATAAAAATCACATCTTGTGTTCAGGTGTGTCAGCGAGAGCAATGGGAACAAAGCCAGGCATGTCAATGTGAATCAAGAACACAAAAGCCCACCTCTGCAGAGCAGCTTCTTATAAGAGACATTTATTAGATCAGCAGAATACATGCCACAACAAATAATTTACAGCAGCATTTTTTTTCTTCACCTTCCTTGACTTTCTCCCTCTTTTTGATCCAGTTTGACCCAAACGTTGTGGTAGTGTCCTTTTCTGTCCAAAGGTCATGTTGACCGTATACTGGTTTGAGTTTTGTACTGTAATAGGATGAAAAAATACATAGTCCCACTGGGGAAGCTCCAGGCTACTGTACTCTATTCATTATTAGACTGAGCCACAGTGGGAGAGAGTACCATAGGCAGCAGTACAGCCCTTAGCAAACACTGTATTTGTCACATACCTAAGAGTAGGAGTATGTACATCTTGGACAACTGTGGATCGTCTTGAGCCTACAGCCAGACGTGGCACTTACAACGTTACTAGCTAGCTACTGCATATGCTAGAGAAACAAGTGGTGTGATAAAAGAGCATTCACATGCAGTTTCTACACATCGGCGTATGGCATTTGACCATTATATTTCTTCCCCAATATTTTACAGTTCACAGCTACATTCTGGTGTGCTTGCATGCTTGTGTACTCGTGAGTGGCTGAAAAAAAAAAAAAAAAAAAGAAAGAAAAAGATAACTGAACTAAAAGCAAAAGAGACTTGTGGAGAAAGTGGGCCTGTGAATTTCACCCCAACTATCCCCACCAATTTATTTCATTTCTTAAACAAGGCCTAAAGCTGTCCTGTTTTCAGCTCTCAGTGCACTGCAGGGACAATCATAACACACTATTACATAACGGCCGTTAAGTTTGCTCTCTGTTTCTCTGACCCATATCAAGGACTGCCTGGGAATAGCACAGACAGAAGAATGGAGGAGCTTTTGCTGTTTGCCGAATAAAAGACTCCATTACACTCCAGGCTATGTGGCCTTCTGTGCATTACAAACATAATACGCAGAGGGCCAAATACATCAGATACATTTTACAGCATGAGAAACAGAAAACACATAAATGAAGATCTAATGAAAAAGAGTCAAGCTACAACAGGTTAACACTTGATTCCTGTCCAGAAAAAACAAAATACACCTCCAAAATGTTTGACACCTGACACACTGTAAATAAAAACATCACTTACTTAAACAGACTTAACCACACTGACGATGTGCCATTTTTTTATACTGTTGTGTTCCACGTAAAGAGATTCATCAATGTCAACGAGCAGCTTGTGTAAGAAAGCTATAAACGGAACTGAGTACAAAATGTTTATCACCCCACACCCCCTCAAAAATGCAGCAGTCTGAGTGAGAGAATGATGAACCCCCATTAATAAAATAACTCTATATTATGCAGTATTTTAGATATAACTCTGACAAAAAAAGGACAAAATTAAATACTAATCTAAAATATATCTGAAACATGTATTTGTGCTGAAAGAGCTTATTTAGAGGAGGAACACACGTTATCCATTAATGGCTGGGACAGTTTTTGCTTTTGGGATGATTAAAAATAAAAACGACAAAAAAGACAAAAACTGGATTGGAGCAAAGAGGAGCACAGAGACACGTCGAGTCTTCAGTGAATGGGTTTGTCTTTCACTTTTGATAACGGATACATACAGACATACATATCTCAGGTTAAAACACACCCTACACAGTTAACTGAAGAGGTTTCATATGCAGTATATGTGCACTGGGATTGTGCTTCATCTTGAGGAAGGTTAAAACAGTGGTATTCTTCTCTTTTGCTTCTGCAGTTCAGTGTTCCTCACTGGGAGACAGAAGCTCGCCTCAGAGACGTTCCTTTAATTCTGCGTAATATTTACAGAATATTTTTACTGGACGTCGTCGTCCAGTATGTGTGTGAGTTAAAGTTTTCCACTGGCTGCTTCCAAAGTTTGAGTCTTTTTACCACTGAAAAAGTTAAACATTCCTCCCCACACACTCTGCAGGGAGGTTGGAATATTGCGTTCACATTTCCTTTCTCTTCGTCTCAGTGTCACAGTTTGTGAGATCCTTTCTCTTTTTGTTTGATATTTCTGTCCATGTGTGCTTGCAGTGGGGCAGCGTGTTTTCAGTCAGCGTGTTCATACGCTGCGGGGGGCCCGCTGCGTCTCGTGCGTCCTGCGGTTGCGCCCCTTCTTGCTTTCCTGCATAAGCTTCCACTTGCTGGAGTGTGTTTGGCCGGCATGCAGTAGATGGCCGGTGTGTGATTGGCTGGCCTGCAGCAGGTGGGCCTTCTGCCGCCGTTGTTTCCTCTCCCTCTTCCACACCTGCTCACACAGCTGGTCCACACTGTTGGGGCTGGGCGGGTCGATGAGGGACAGGAAGTCCTGGTACCACAGCTTGGCGTGGGGTGTCCGGCCAGTGTCTGGTGGCTCACGGTGAAGGAGCTCGTCCAGCTGTTCGGCGGGGATGACCTGCAGGGTGAGGCGCAGGAGCGTCTGCATGAAGCCGTGCTCCACCGCATAGCAGTAGTACACACCTGAGTCTTTCTGCAGCAGCGCCCGGATCAGTAAACCCTGCTCAGTGGTCAGCACTCGCTCGTCCACCTTTATCTACAAGCACACACAAATATAACACAACAGATCAGAAAACTCCAACGCTCAGCCTTTGTGTTATAGGAGCTTACACTATATGGAAAAGTATTGGGACGCCTGACCATTACACCAACAGGGGCTTTTAACGACATTGCATTCAGATACAGAGACTTTAATATGGAGTTGATCCCCACTTTGCAGCTATAACCACTTCCACTCCTCTTGGAAGACTTTCCACAAGATTTTGGAGTTTCTGTGGGAGTTTGTGCTCGGGCACTGGTGTTGGACGAGAAGGCCTGGCTCACAATCACCATTCCAGTTCATCCCAAAGGTGTTCGATGGGGTTGAGGTCAGGGCTCTGTGCGGGCTATTCAACTTTTTCCACACTGAACTCATCCAACCATGTCTTTATGGACCTTGCTTTGTACACTGGGGTACAGTCCTGCTGGAATAGAAATGTTCTTCCCTAAACTGTGTCCACAAAGTTGGAAGCATGGCGTTGTCCAAAATGTCTTGGTCTGCTGAAGCATTAAGATTGCCTTTCACTGGAACCCTGAAACCCAAACCCTGAAAAACAGGTGTTTCCCAATACTTTTGTCCATATAGTGTATTTTATAAGATATATTCCCACCGCCAGGGTCTGTTGTCACCATAGAACTGCATATTTAGGGAACTGCATATTTAGGGAACGCTGTGGTTCTAGGTTCGTGTAGTTTTAGGGTTAGCTAAATGATTCCAAATCCAACCTTAAAATACCAAACCCCATCAATTAAATGGCACTGTGTCTACTTCAACAAACTGAATTAATTTATAGTTAGACTTGTCTATTACGTCAGTACTAACACTGGACATCAGAGGCAAATACCAAAATCAGACACCTGACTACCCTAAACGCTAGCTACCTAAGTGTTATGTTATTTACCTAAATGTTATGGCACCATAAAGTATTAGTTAAGTATAAGAGAACATCATGCCATGAAACTGTGGGGCTAGAATTCACAGCAGCATCTGAGGTAAGGTTAAAAAAAGGAAGAAAGCTGATGTAAGTAGGAGGTTAACAAGTACACTGACAAGGTCATACAACTCTTTGCTCTCCTTTTTTGTGAGAAAACGTACACTACCAGTCAAAAGTTTTAGAACACCCCAATTTTTCTGGTTTTTTTTTGTATTAAAATTCAAGCGGTTCAATATCTCATTGTTCATTCTGCAGAAAGTTCTTCCCAACTATGTTGCAGGAGTTCCCATTAGTGTGCGGCACTTACAGGTTGCTTTGCTTTCACTCTTCTATCCAGTTCATCCTAAAGCAACTAGATGGGGTTTAAGTCTGGAGACTTCTGGCCACTCCATGTTTTCCAACTTACCATCTTGTTCTGGCATAGCTTGGACTTATGTTTTGGGTCACTATCTCGCTGTGAGACGAACCCGACCAACTCGGCACATACCAGAGGAACTGCATGGCACTACAGAATTATTTCCCACTTCTGGGTAACCTTACCATTTTTAAACCTCTCGCAGTTCAGCACTGTCCTTTGTACCATTTCATGCTATTCATTGGACTTGAACTGTTGGAATTTCAATTAAAAAAAAGCTTGAAACACTGGGGTGTCCTAAAACTTTTGACTGGTAGTGTATTTCCTGATGGAATTATACAGGGAATCAGCTCAAGATAATGTCAAAAAATGTCTAAATGACTTCTGTGGTTTCTTTTAACAGGAAGTGTCCAGACATATAGGGCACACCTCTTGCTTGCTGTCCTCTCCATGTCTCTGGAACTGCCAGTAGGTGAGAGCTCGCTGGGACTTCGGGCTGCACTCCAGGAACGAGCTGCTGTTCTCAACGCCATACACTGTCTTATCCAGCAGCGTCCTCTCTCCATTCTCTTCATCTTTTCAAGAGAGAGTGAAAGACACACGATCAAGTCAGCATATTCCCTCTAGGAAAAAGGTTTATAAAGGGGACTGAGAGTGGCCTGGGTATGTGCTTGAACGTGTGCCTAATATGAATGTGTCCGTGCTCATTCCAATCACATTCTCACATGTCCGCAAGAGGCCCTCACATGGACAGCATGTCCAGCAGAGAGGATATGAACCAGTAATTCAAACCATGAATATGGACACACACATACCCATACACATACACAAGCACATGCATGTACTCTCTCTCTCACACACACACACACATACACACACACACACACACACACACACACAGGAGGGCATGTCACAATATCCCTTCTCAGTTTCAGACTGTGGCTGGAGGTCCAGTGGCATAGTATTCCAGTGAGAATGGATATGCGGGTCTGTCCATATTGTAATCATTTAAAATCCATTCATCCCTCATCCTTTCTTTTTTTATCCCTTTTCCCTCGTCTGCTTCTGCTTTTTCTGAGCCTCAAAATGTCAGTGCGCAGCTCTGCGGGTCTGCTCCACCACTGTAATAAGGTGTGCGTGTGTGAGACCACAACACTCTGACAGTGAATTCTGTGTGGTCCTCGGGTGCCTGTGTGTACGTGTGTGCGTATGTGTGTGTGTGTGTGAATATGAGTGTGCATGCATGTGTGTGTGTGTGTGTGTGTGTGTGTGTGTGTGCATGCTTTATGTCTCATGTGCCTGAAACAGCTGTGGGAGCTCCAATGAAGTTAAATGGAAGTCTTTAACTCGGCAGAACTGCATTTTAAAGTTTTATTTCAGGCCAAACCTAATCATTGTGGAGGTTGTTGCTAATTAAAAATCTCAGTGCCTACACATTACGCCTAATGAAAATGGAAGGGTCTACACCCAGTTAAGGAAAGTATAAGCGTATGTATGAGGAAGTGATAAAGCTAGTGCTCTGTGATCAGTGGAGTGTGGGTGGCTATATAAAACTGAGTAAAGGTTAGCATGCTAAAGATTTAGCACCTACCATGATGCTGCAAGTCAGAGCACTGGGTTAGAGGGTCTCCGTTCCTGATGTCCTGGCGCCGGGTCCTCCTACACACACACATCCACCCACACATATGAAACATGGTTAGAGGGTACAGGCAAGGGAGCCGCACATGCTTTCAGCATTCACTAAGAATTTCTCTATATTTGAAACACTCAGTCACTAAGAGGATCTCTCACTATTTAGCACGCTAAATTACACTTCTGGACAGATGAATTGATGCATGTAATTGTGTGTGTGTGTGTGTGTGTGTGTGTGTGGTAATGATGAAATGATACCTGTTTAACCCCTGGGGTGGTTAGTCTGTGGTGTATAGCCTGTTCTAACCTCATACTTTCTCTATGACAAAAATGGTGCTATGGTCTATATGGGTGAATAACCAAATATTCATTTTAATATTGCAGGCAATATGTGAGGCCTTTTTACCACTAAAGTGTATAAACAGTCTTTTCTTTCCCTACTGAAATTAACATTACATATAAATTCTTTCCCTACAGAAATAAAAATTATGTAT
>JBBIGA010000018.1:10069672-10087177 GCA_037576975.1 Alestes dentex
AGTGGGTGCACAAACAAAATGAGTTTGACAGTAAATTTTCTGAAAAAGTAGATTCCTGACAAATATTCTTGAGTACAAGTGAATATTTTGTCATGTAAAAACACTCAGGCAAGTACAAATCCATCCATGCTGTAGTTAAATATATGAGCCTGAGAGAACGAAACTGGTCAGGCCTACCACACGACTAAGCAAATGGAAGCAGGAGGGTTGTAGTTTTTTTGTACAGTTTGTGCAGTACTGGTGGTGCCATTGGTATCCTAGGCCTTGACTGATATGGTGCAGCAATCCGCTTATTTGATTTAGCACAAGTTTTATGCAGGACGCCTTTTCCTGATGCAACCCTCCCTGTTTAGTCAACCTTGGGATCGGATTTGTGCATGCTCCCTCATACATTTTCTTAATATGAGGGAGACTGAATAAGGTGAATGCTCTTATCAGCAAGCCTGATAACACAATAATCACAATGATTTAAAATAACACATTAAAAATGTCTCTGATTATCTCTGATTAATTGCATTTCGTGGTGCCCTTTGACCCAGTTCTGGTCAACTTGTGAAATAATGAGGGCAGAGGAGGACAAGATGCTTGTCCCAGTGAATGGAACAATTTTGTTTAAAAAATGCCCAGATGGAACAGTTGATTGGATCATCGTTCTCTGCAGTTTCTGCTATAAGGTATTTTTGTGCCCTCTGAGTACTTCAGGTCTGAAATATCACCTCAGCAAAGCATTCTGGAGCTAACCCGCCGGTCCGAGCCAGCACAGCCCCTGATGCTAAGCCCTAGCAGCCAGCCTTGTCAAGCCACACTTGACCAGACGTTCAGACTGAACGACTGACAACAAATTTGAAAAATGTTCTTCTTCAGCATATTAGGTGATATTTTTGATTGTTATGGCCATAATAAAAGTGACGTTAAAATTTGAAGTCTATGATGTTGATTTTTCATTGATTCTCCAATCTGCCAAAGCTAATTTGATTCAAAATATTTTAAAATACTTTCACAGCAATAGCTGATGTCTGTGATGAATTTTTATGAAATAAATCACAGACCTTGTAATTCAATTGATTGCTTTTTTGAATCGCTTGGCAGCCCTAATAAAAACAGACTTACACAAAAATGTGACTTCACAAAGATGTTCTCAAATCGAGTTGTACTCAAGTGCATAACTGAAGGCAGTCCAAATGTGCACACAGCCATTAGTGTCTGCATCATACAGAGTCATACAAAAAAGCTGCAGTGTTTGTTGTAAATCAACGTTTATTGATTTAGTGTTTGATATCTTGGTTAATGGGTGGTTAATGGTTTTTAGTTTGGTTTTTTTTTAATGTCTGAGAGACCGGGTGTGCGAAACTTTAGGCTGACAGTCTGTGTGCAAGTGTTTAATTATAGATTTACTCAAATAACCTTTCAGTGTCGGCTTGATTACTCACACCGCTCAGCGAAGGAATCGCAGCTGCCCATAGACGCTGCAGCCCTCAAGCTGAAACTAAGTAGCTAGGTGTGTGTGTGTGTGTGTGAGTGAGAGAGAGAGAGAGAGAGAGAGAGAGAGAGAGAAAGAGAGAGAGAGAGAGAGAGAGAGAGAAACAGAAAAAGAACCTAGAAACCACTAATGGTAGAACCTTATGTTGTTGTGTTACTTGAATAAGTGTGACAGGAGCCTCCAGTGAGTGTAATGCAGAAAAACCCTAAAACTTTTGTGTGTACTGGGGTGAGTGTGGGTGAGAGGGAGTAAGGGAGAAAGAGATACAGCCTGGGGCAAGGGCTATGTTGGGTTTTGTGGTACATGATAAATCTAGCAGCGCTACATCACTCCTGTCAACAGAAAGTGGTGTAACTGCTTGACATCCAGGCTGTGTCCGGTCTCCCACTGGACCCATTCTGTCTAGCACAGTTCATGCTGGGAAAAGCCTTGGTTTACTGCTGCATTTGCAGGATTATATGATTATCTGTTAGAGGTTTTGAGATATGTCAAATATGTTATAGTGGTTACCTGTTTGGTGGACAGCTCCATAGCAGTTATAGCAGTTGGCTCCTATTAGAAGAAAAAAAAACAAATTAGGTGAGAACTGAGGAACTGTTCACAGAAATTATTCCGAGGAAACCAAAGTTCAAATCTTGAAAAACTGTATGTCATATTATTCCGCATATAAATGATCCTACAGACAAACATTTTGCAGTGTGCTATATCAGATATTGTAGAATATAACATATTGGTATGCACAAAAACTGAATATACCCTGAACACAGTCATCTCCTCCAGTAAAACCTCCTCCAAGTCGTGCCAAGTGCCTCTAGGAATCGAAACCACCTTGAGCACCGTGCCAACATCTGAAAGGAGAATCAATAATTGCCATTGTATTCTTACAATAGAGCGAAATACCATAAGCTGTGTAAAGTGATTACACCTAGAGCTATCAGTCAAGATTATGTTCGTGTGAAATTATGTTTGGGATTTTCAGCACACAATAAAAAGCATGTAATTACAGACAGTGAAACAATGTATTTATGAGTTGAAGACTAGCACACCGACCTGTGCCAATGAACATGACATCATACTGGCCATCCTCCGCCTCCACTCTGTCTACCACTATCTGAGTGAACTGGTAATCCACATCAGTCTTAATGATGATCGGACGGTTGTTGATGGGAAACACTGGGTTGTACATGGCTGGGTGGCTTCGTGCAAAGGTGATGACCTCATCAGGTAGATCTTTTGTGGATTCGAAACCGCCAAAGGTTTTGCTTGGGCACTGTCACAACATATGTCAAGTTAGAGAAATAAATCAGAATGTAAAATGCATGCTTGTTTTGCTGTGTAGTATTATCTGATGCATTCACATATTTCCAGTTGTCTATGAACATAGCATCATCCATCATTATAAGACAGTACATGCAGTGCAATTAAGTACTTGTCTCAACCTGCACTTTAGCATCGTTTGTGCTGTGTGTACCATGTACTAATTAAGAAAAAATAGCAACAATAAATTAAAGTGAAACTTGAATGTTCCAAACTTTAATCTTAAATGTTCCATTTTTTTTAACAGCAACTGAAGTAATAAATAAGCTTTACAGAACATTACACTGCAAAATTGTTTATTATTTCAGGTTCAAAAAGTAAGTTCACTGGCCATCATCAAATTTAAGCTATCATATTTAGCATTAATAAAAGCATCAAAGTTAACAGAGCAACAATCATGAGTTACAGCTCATTATTTTTGAGGCAGCCAGGTGACTTACTTAAAACTCCAGATCAGTTTTACAGTTTTGCAAAAATCCCATTCAAGCAAATATGCATATAAGACCACGATTTGTGAAAAGAGCATAGATATAATAACGTAGCTGACTTACCGTGCCAGGCCGTGGGTATGGCACTCTGCCTAGGAAGGGAACCCATTGGTAGTTTGGTCCGTCACGATGGGCATAGGGACCCAGAAACACCCGCCTTATATCGGCCATATTGTACATACAAACCGCCGAGCCTTTAAAGATATTACTGTGAACCAAAACACATAAAGAAATGAATATTTCTACACACAGTCACAGATTTTCTGATACAATTTAGGTAAATGATCTCAGCAAAATAGGAGTGTATAGAAAAGGCACCTAGATGTTGTGAACACTGCATAGATGACAGGGTTTTTGGGGTCCTTTGAGCTCATAAGGAAGACGTCCTCTGAAAATGACCAAACAAGCAAAGACAGTCCATACATTACATATTCCACCAACACGTTCTCTTTCAAATACACACCTGCACAACATGGGTAACTTACGTAGCTCATCAAAGTGTGTGTCGATGCCATTGAGACCAGGAACAGAACAGATGAGACGTGCTTTGAGAAAAGTGGTCCATTTATTCACTAAACTCCTGTGGCCTCCTAGATCATTCTGTTAACAACAAAAACTCATGCTTAATTAAAAGTTATGTCACACATATATTACTGACCCACACTAAAATCGAACACAAACTGAACTACAAACTGCCTAAATGTTTTATAATTTTTTTTTGTCACTTTACTCAAAGAAATGGTGAGGTAGAGTGGAGGAATGAGGCCCTGATGTAAGCGTTTAACCCTTGAAGGCACCTTCAAGGGTTAAATGCTTACATCATATTTAACACTGTGAGGTATAATATTATAATGCAGTTGTTATCATGCCATGGTTTTATAGAACAGTGGTTTCTAATCTTGGTCATGGAGGCCCCTGTTCTAACACATCTACTTGTGCTCAGAAAATGCTTCTTAACCAGTTGATCAGTTGGGTAAGGTGAGTTAGGTGCAGTGAAAGCAGAGCATGGGGGCCTCCAGGACCAGAGCTGGAAACCACTGCAATAGAACGCTCAAGGTTGTGTGATAACAAACTCCCTCTGTTCTATTGCTTAAATACCAAATGGGCTCAAAGTGCTGACTGAAATACGCTCGGAATGGAATGGAAAGCTTCAATATCAATCAGCAGATCAACGGATCAGGCTGAAGATATGCTCCAGCATGATCATCTCCAAACATTAACACTCGACCACACCTGCCTACTGTTTATTTTAGGAATAGTACAGATGATTGACACAGGTATGTTTGTATTTGTGTGTTTTGTCAGAAAAGCTGGCAGCTGGCGATGTGAAGCGGTTCTGAGAATCTCACGCAGCCTGCGTTTATGCCTCTTAATTGGCTGGGCTGAGAAACACACTGCATAATCTAAACGTACACTTAGCATAATGAGACAATTGTCTGCACCGGAGAGGAGTGGATTCCAGTCATACCAGAATGCCAACCTGCACGCAAACGAGAACACCTTTCTCCCTGTTTACTGCTATAGATTCCACTTCAGCTAAGAGCGACTGCCAAAGTCACACTTTAGATATACAGAGAAGCCTTTGTTTTTTGGCTGCTGATGACTCAAGTGACATTTTAGTCGTCTCTTCAACTTCACGGTGGGCGGTTGATATAGGGATGGTAGAAAAACACACAGGATGCCAAAAAATGTGGGTCTACAAGCTTCCACACCTTCTGTTTGGGAAAGGGTACAATGTGTGTGTGTGTGTGTGTGGGGGGGGGGTTGTTAATGCATATCTCTTTTGCTCTCTTTCGAGCTCTCTTTATGCTTGTGAATGTGTATGTTATATGTTGTAAACGATATCATACTTTACACAGCTGTCCAATTCTGGCGTGTGTAGCTTTGCCTGTTTGTTCTCCATCAATGGCATTCTCTCTGAAGAAGAGGTAGATCTTGTCATCTTCTGGGTTATCACTCTCTGGAATGAGGTGGACGCTTACAAACCTGGGGTCTGCACAAATACAACAAGACAATAGGAACATTAATACTAAACAGACAGCATCATCAGTCTTATTGGAAATCCTACAACTATTACTCCTACTGCTAATAATAATAATATCATATATATATATATATAATTTTGCTCAAGGCCTTTCACAAACTCAGTATGAGCATACTTGAACACACAAACAGAAACAGGCAAGAGGAAACAAAAGTAAACACGCAGACTGACATTCAGCAGAAAAGAAACAGTCAGAAACCGCAAAAGGCCACGTATCATGCAGAATCAAAACAGTAAGGCCTAACACAAGCAAGTAACATGATTGGGCTAAAAGACCTAAGGAGTAGCGGGTAGATATTTTATTGAGGCTGTAGTTGCGATTAAAAAGATGAGATGTAATGGAGGCTATGTTTATGTATCATAGCATTGAATGACCTACCACCCAAACAGGATGTTTGGGTGGTAGGTCATTCAATGCTATGATACAATGCTATGATACATGTCAGCATATGAAATGTATTCCATCTGAATACACTGATTCAGAACCACAGCAATTCCTCCATTAAAGATGTAGCAACAAATGTATGCATGTGTTTTGGGGTCAATCAGGACTGGATCTAACGACTGTGAGATCAGTTCTTCCCGGATTGTTTGCTGGTTAATCATCCTCATTACAGTTTGCACATATGTTCAAGGGCACGGAGTCTTAAAATACCTCACCGCACACAAAAACATACACAAACACACCACAA
This sequence comes from Alestes dentex, assembly GCA_037576975.1. Lineage (NCBI taxonomy): Eukaryota > Metazoa > Chordata > Actinopteri > Characiformes > Alestidae > Alestes > Alestes dentex. The sequence continues at coordinate 10,075,694 of JBBIGA010000018.1, forward strand.
ACTCACTATGGCACAACATATGGTGAACTGCCAGCAACACACAAAGACATATACACACATCAAACAGACAAGACTGAATCATAAAATTAATCATTTTCATGAATTAAACCTATTGGACAGTCTTTATACACAGTTCTGTATGGGGCAGAATAATTTCTTGGGCTGTCACACTTAGTCAATAACTCCTTTAAAATGTTCCTTAGTAGATTAAGTTTGAAATTTGCATGTTAATAATGCATATTTTAAATCCTCTTACTGGACTCCACTGGATTAAAAATAGGGCATGATACAGTACCCCCTTGAAAGACATCATAATTTTCTGGATTACAAAAGGTTTCTACATAAATTGGATGAGTACGTAGTGCACATTTTTCAGAAGTAATTTGTCACCATTCTTCTCAGCAGAATCCACAGAGATTCTCTAGGTTGGTGGGATGGCGCCTCTGGACATTATCCGTAGGTTTAAGATCAAGGCTTTGACTTGGCCATTCCAAAGCATTCCGAATGTTTAGTTTTGAGAGTGGCCTGTTCTATGGTCTGGGTGCTGAGATGAACCTTTCACTTTCTAATGATGGATCAAAAAACGGGACATTCAGACTCTTTTATATTTTTGTAGCCAGTTCCTGCCTTGTGCATTTCAGTGATTTTGTTTCTCGCGTCAGCATTGTTCCTTTGACATCATTTTGCAGTTTTCCCAACAAGGACATTTTTTTTAAATATCCGGAGAGACAATCTTACTGAAAAACTCACCAGTGGTGTATAATCATGTTTATGTATGGTCAAGTAAGTGTCACCTTTGTGTTGTTTGCTGATAAATTTGTTATTCATGTAAACTTGGAGGTTCCAATGCACAGGGGTTTGAATATTTAGCAAACAGCATATTTCAGTTTTATTTTTTTGGCTTTTTAATCTTAGTAGACAAACAACCTATTTTGGCTTTGAAAATACGGAGCAAAACGGTTCTCAGCATACATGATGTTTGAGGAAAATTGTGTAGATATGTTTTAGAATCCAAAAAAATGATGATTTTCAAAGGGGTAGAATACTTTTGCATGCCAACTTAGTTACTTTTTTTTTGTTTACACCGAGTTTATGGGGCAGCTGGTGGTTGGGGAGTTGGCCCAGTGATCAGAAGGCTATGGGGTCGAGCAAGGTATCGTCCCCACACACTGTGTTCCTGGCGGCCGCCTGCTTCACTTGGTGAATGGGTTTAATGCGGAGGAAGAAGTTCGCTGTTCACACTGTGTGCTGTGGTGTGTTCACGTAAGACAAAATGGTTTTATGTTTATTATATTTATTTTTTTAATAAAGTCATTGTAAAGTCTTCATTTATCCTTTTTCGCAACAGATTTTGTTTTACTGAAAGTCAATGCATAGTTTCAGTTTAAATTCATATTTTTGTTTTGTGAAACCAACAGTTCTCACCATTGAGCCACCTGGAGTCGTGCTGCTCCGTTCTGATTGGGTGATGTTCTCCCAGTGTTCGAAAAATGGCAAAGTCCCGCCCCATGAAGTCGGCTGAAGTCCCAGCATACAGCTCACCATCTGTCAATCATATGTGCCGAAGGTCAGACAAGGTTCATTACAAAGAGGGCGAAGACAAAGGAGAGATGTGGTCAGCTGATCTGCTCTGGGCTTTGTCCAGTTTAATAATGACTCAGGTAGACAGTCAGGGAGACATGATAGTCATCACTCAAACATGATTTCATGCTAAGAGATGGCATGAGTGAAACTGATCCTGGGGTGGAGAGAGAGAGAGAGTATGTGAGACGGTAAGAGGGAAAGAGAGAGCAAGAGTGACCTTTAAGCCAAGATGAGAGATTTAACAGTAGAATGCTCTACAGGTAGAGCACAAAGAGAAGAACAGTCTGGTCTCCTCATCCTCTTAGAGAGGCTGTTAATCAAAGGTGTTGGGTTTCTATTCAGAAAAGCCAAATTCCATACACACTCACTCACACACACACACACACACACATACACACACATACACAATAAAAAAACACTACTGTATTGCGATCACAGAGAGTGAGAATGATTAACAACACGCACAATTCTTTAACAAAAGGATTCCACACATGTAGTGTATATATAATCGAAATATTTATTGCCTGATCTGCAGAGCGACGGATGCCTCACAACAAACAAATTCACTAAAAACTATGGCAGTTTGAATCCAACTCTTTTGTAGTTTCCAAACATTTTTTTCTTCAATTCCTAAGAAATTAAGATATAGCCTAAATAAACAGTACAATGGTCATTATAAATATGCATATAGAATAGTCATTTTAATTATTAGAACTATATAACATTATTATATTAATGCTATGAATCTCAAGTGATCTTGAATTATTGACTAAATAAGGTCCTGTCTCTGTTTCAGGGACACAAAATATCACTTGACTTATTTGATGCCTTAGATTAGCTTTGCCATGGAAATTTGTACAGCTGACCCTAACTAAATTACCTTCGCTGTACAAAATGCAGCTAAACTGTTCTTGATGCAGAATATGGCACTTTCAATGTATTTCCGAATTTATAAAAAGTGTGTAAAATGCTCCTGCAATACTGTTCACTGTTTTTGAAGTGTTGCAGAATGATCTACTGAAAAACTGCAAAATCCAAAGTTAAGTGTCATGATAGTAATATGTACCGTAATAGAATATGTTACTAAATACATTTAGAACAGTGTGTTCAGCATTCAGCTATGATTTCTGTCAAACTATGCATGGATGTGCACACACACACACACACACACACACACACACACACACCACTCACCAAGAAGCAGGGAAGCAGTCTGTAGTTTTGGGTCATAGGGGCTCTTTCCACGGCCATTCTCAAAGTGTGACGTCTCCAACTTGAAGATGTTGTCCTAGATTCACGCAAACATACACACAGTCTTTAATCAGGGACAAACCACTGAGAGAAAGAGTGGCCAAGAGTATTCATCTGATAGTCGGTCCAGTGAGAGACAGAGAGAGAGAGACACCCATGTCTCTCACCCATCAAATCCTTTGCTTAATACTTATTTATACACACAAGGGAAAAAGAGAGTGAAGGCAAAACACATCTTATTTAAAGCCAACAAAGCAGTATATGGCATGAATGTGCTCTCATTATACGACTGAGAGAAGATATTTACCTCTGGTCGTTTGCCGACCTCCACATAAGCACAGACAGGATGGAAGGCTCCAGTTCCACATGCATATACGTGAGTGTGGTTAAACAGCTGCAGCACCTTTATAAAGTTAGAGCACTCCTTCTGCAAAGACAAAGAAAGAAAGGGAAAAAAAAGATTGAAAAAGATTTACAACTGTCCATTATCACTATGTTTAGGTACACAGAAGTAGAGAAGTGTGAGGTCAGAGAGGTCAGCTGTGGCCTTCTTACAGGCCTGGTTCAGAACATTTCTGTCTTTGATGTTACAGACAGTGGACTTACAGTGTATAAAATTGTGCAAAAATGCAAACACATATTCTCTCACCCAGCTGACACACACGGTACACAGTGATAAAACAGCAAAAATACACACTCATGGTTGTAGAAAGTGGGAATGTTACAACAGCTGGAGCTGTTTTTGAGCAGGGGGTGTAAAACATCAACAGAGGCAATCCTGGGCTCCAGAGGTCCCCTGTGGCATGTGTGTGTGTGTGTGTGTGTGTGTGTGTGTGTGTGTGTAACAGCTTCGTCTGTTGTGTGTTTACCCGTGATCTAGAGGCACGTGTCTGAACAAGCCTGACCTTGGTGGATACAACTCAGTTACAGCTTGTGGAAAAGCTTTGCAGAATAACACACAGGACAATTACAACTAAAAGATGAGTCAATGCTTCTGACACACATTTGGCTTAGTTTTCCAAGACCGCACTAAACATGACGTTAATTATCCAAGAAGACCATACGGCTTTTATCTGTTTCTCCATAACTTGCTAGTAATAGCCTTAGTTTTAAAAGAATAAATGGATGAGTTGGTGTCTACAAACTTTTGCATATGTCGTTTATTTTGGATCACTCCGATTCATGTTCATCATTCAGTGGCTTCCTTAAGGTAAACAGTAGGTTTTAAATACGAATGTATTATTATCCATGTGGACACCTGACATTTTTGAGTGTTAATGTGTGTTACACCAAAGGGAATAACTAATGCTTTGTTATTATTTTCAAGTCAAAAGTAATTAACTTGAAAAAAAGTGTTGTTCCTTTTTAAATAAACTAAATTATTAAAAAGTGCACATTTAAGTGCATATTTAATCATTCATCTTTAATCAATAACTATACGTGTTAAATAGAATGTTGTCAGGATGTAAACCCCTCGCCCCCCCAAAAAAACTGACAAACGTACTTCCTTTAACAGTGCTTTTATTTAAGGTAGCATGTTTGTCAGTTGTTTCTTCAGTCTCAGATATAAACAACTTTCTATTTAATGTTCCGTTATTGAAAAACCTACAAAGAAATGGTGCTCATTTTGATTAAAAACATTTTGAGAAGCTAGGTGTCTGCAGTCTTTTGATGGAGCGATGTATTGATCTGGAGTGCTAGCTGAGCTGCTCTCCTTCAGTGGTGGCAGCTGCTCTCTGCTTTCAGCTGCTTTCAATGGCCAAAAACTTGACATTGTTCCACTTCAGGAGTACCAAGTTCGAGTCTCACTCCTTATGAGTGGAACAAGCTTCAGTCAGTCGCTTTCTTTTTGCTGGCACCCACCTCTTCACATAAAAGCCACCTTTCAAAGAGCCCCTGCCGGTCACAATCACCATGTTTACATCAACATTTCACACAAAGCCTTTTACTGCTATTCAGATGAGTGCCATTGAAAGGTCCACCCAGCTCATGGCTTCTTTCTGGTCCTGAAAGGGCAGATGGAGCATTTCCACGGCTATGAGCCCGGGGCGGTATCTGTGATGGAATTTATGAGCGATGGAGTGGCACCTACGCCTGGAAACAGTTTCCACTCCTCTAGACCACAATGCAACGCTAATTCATTTATTCTCTCACTGACAGATCTGTTGAGCTTGCTGAGGGCACAGTCTGGGCTGAACTAGTGTAGACAGCCATTTAGCATGTCTTGAGGACAGGTAGGCCTAATAACTGGCCTTAATTATCCACAGCGATAATGAAGAAGACAATATCTTCCATCAAACTGTCAGCTGTCACTAAATTGTCAGTTGTAAATTGTTATGACTGATTGGTCTACCACTCCCTACATTTCATGAGAAACTGAGAAGTGACAGTGTTACAAGTGACAGTGTTTATTTGTTGCGAATTTGATCTAATTTTAGCACAGTGACAAATTCATCATTCTGCCTTGTTTTGACTTGTTATGACAAGGTAGTCAGTAAAGTGGCTTTTTAAACAGAAAACACTCATTTTCTGTAACCGAGTAATCCCCACTAGAGTCACAGGTACCCTACCCTGGAGTCAGTGGGCGCGAAGCAGGGACTCACCCTGGGTGGACGCCAGCCCACCACAGTAAACAGAAAACTTCATGTATAAAAAATCATTACAATTTCCCATTAAATTCTATACCGAATAGGTCAGTTATTCTTACTGCTGACTTATCATCACTGTCATAGAACAACCTGGTTCCTCCTTCTTTCTGTTTTCACAGATGTCACTTAATCCCTGTTCGTATCTGGTATTAACGTCTACATACAACGATCTGATAGCAAGTGAATCATGAGATGTGGACCCGTTTACCCCCAGCATTCCCGTGACCATTGACCACTTTTCCGTCTCCATTGACCCCTTGTGATTGGATTTCTGTACCGTACAGATTGTTACAACCATAAACACACAAGGAGAGGAAAGGAGGAAACTATCCAGCTCACAAACAAGACTTTAAGGTGCTAACTCACCTGAACATCTTTTCCAGCCCACTTGCACTCATCCCGACGTGATGAAGAGGGAGGCCAAGATATCTATCACAGAGAGAGAGAGAGAGAGAGAATAATTGAGCAAATAGAAGAGAAACTTACAAATATCACAAATCACAAATATGTGCCAAGCCACAATCAGGGCTAAATGCATTTTAAATTTGGATTTGTTTAAATGTGTGCTGCTGGGTTCAAGCATCAGGTTTCTGCCCAGGGAGTGTAATGTGCTTTCCATGTGAAGGTGAGATCTATCGCACTGGGTTTAAGTCTCCCAGTAGAGAAAGCAAGACCAGTGTATGGTAATCCAACTCCTTCCTGCCTTAAGGCTGTGAAAAAGCGAGCCATTGTCCTGATTAGATAAACTACATAAACATTCACCAGGTGTGTATGTGAATGCACTTGCGCATGAGTCAGAAAGAGAGTTGAGCTGAAGAAAGGCACCAAAGAATTCAGTGAAGTAAAAATTCATGACAGTAGGCTACTCTTAAAGAGAACTGATTCTTCTTGCTGTGAATTTAACATAAGCCCAACGGCATCTGTGTGACAGCACTCCACCCAGACACAAAAACAGGCTGTCATGCATATTTTAGCGTCCTGTATGTGCTGTACATCCTGTCTACTGGCTGAGACAAGGAACTGAAACAAAGACAAAGGGATTGAATAGAAAAGAATGAAGATGTGTTAGCATCTGAAGGCAAGCCCAGAAAAAAAACAAAAACCTGATATATATCAAATATGATGCTGCCAGCATAACTGGTACTTACGCCCAAAATGCAATCTTAGTTTTAACTGTAGTTGGTGCTATGGTGCTTCCTTGACTTTCAGCTGACCTCTAAGCTTGTACAGCCCTGCCCTTAGTTTTAGGAGGGGTTTGCTATTGAAAAAAGGTACACAAATTTGTATCCTATAAAAATTCTATATTTATGAACTATTTTACATTAAGACAGTTTTGTTATTCAGTTTGCCTGTTTTGGCAGTAATTGTGCTGATTTCATATGTTTTAATCATGTGGAATTTGAATTGAGTAAACCCAATGCATTTTTCCAGGCCACTAAGGCCCGGTGAATCATTTTACAACTGCTAGTAATTCAGCCTGATGTTAACAAAAGGTCATGACAGCAAAACGATGAATTCCTTTTATTCTGCAGCTGTATCTTTATGAAAGTGGCTAGTATGTGTCTCAGAGTCTGGAAGAGTGCTGCAGTTCAGTTCTTTGAGAGAAACCTGCAGTGCGATTTGTCTGCACTTTGTTGCGTTTATTTTTCATTATTTATCCAGGTGAGCGGAGGACGGCTCTCAGCCCAGCACGCGTGTGATCAGCATGACAGCTTTGAGCTGAAATATTCATACACACTTTCCACTGGAAACAGATTCCCTTGGTGCTCTGTGTGTGTGTATGTGTGTGTGTGTGTGAGGTTCCACACAGTAACTTTTGTCAACGGCCTGAGCCCATGGAATTAACCACATCTAGATGCTATCGTTCATCTGTTATTTTCCTTGTTCTCCATTATACTCTATTGTATGTCCTGTTTAACTAAGCAAGAGAGCTTCCACACCCACTGTGCTTCTATTGTAAGAAGGGTGGAAGTGGGTTTCTGTGAAGCTGCGTTTATTGCTAGTGATAACAAAAAGCATGTTGTAATTTGATAGTAATTCTTTCTCACTTGTAGCTCATTGATGCAATCAAAGACATTCTACTAATAGTAAAGATTCTAAACTTGCAGTCCATACCATTTGTGTTTTGAAGCAAAGGAGGAAAAATTGATGGAGTTGTTGGATGGTGGCTATTTTCTTGTTCTTTTTTTGCCATAGAAACTAACAAAACAAATCAGAATGCATAAACAGATCTAATTTAGTGAGAAAAATATAAAGAAATATCACTAATTAGGTAACCATGGCATGATGCATGTATAAAAAATTGGCATAAATACTGGGAAGGCACCAAAATTACAGGCAGGGAAAATTTCTAACTGAAAATAGTAAAAACTGGATTTTCAGTTTTAGGGAAAAGAAAACGTTTAATTAGACCTAGTCTCTACCAACAACTGAAGAAACAGTCATTAAAAACAAATGATGTGTCAAAAGAGTTTGATCCGCTGCATACATGTAAAATATTGGCATTTTCTATTAAAAAAAAAAAATTAGACAAGTGAAATGTGATCGGTATTCATTTGAAGTATTAAGAGAAGACGTCTCCATTACAGGTTGCAGTCCACTTTTAATGTGTCGTGAATTTAATGTGTCCTGAATTTTCGTTTCAGCACAAAAACTCCAGACTTCCCAGGGTTAAATGTCCACTAAAAGTAATACTGGAATAGTGCAACATCAAACAAAGCCCCTTATATTTACCCAAATATCAACCGGCCATCGGTAGCTATGAATGTAATGACCATTCGGTTTGCGGTTAAATACTTAAATATTCTTAAATACTCTGATCTCTGCTGTCCTTACCAGCTGCTTGTCAATGTTGATGTCAATAAGGTTGAAGGCTAGTATGTGGTCCTTCGCTCCTACAAAGAGCCGGCCCTTCTCTTCGTCCAGGAGAAAAGTGTTGTAGGCAGAGCTGTTGGCCAGTCCGTTGAACGTGAGCAAATTGTTTGACTCCAGCATTTCTGTGGGAAAAAGAAGAGACTGTCTTTTCAGAACAGTTCCAAAGAAGACAACTTTTACAGCAAAATAGCTGGAGATAATGACAAGCCACAGACATTTAAAAAGGCTAACTTCTTTAAAAAGAAAAAAAAAACAAAACAGTTTAGACAAATCCTGCTGATCTTGCGGTGCTCTCTCCATCATGTGATTAAGATTTTTTGTTCATATCTGTAGAATCACTGAGATATATTTTCCAACCTCATTACAGTACGGCCTCAGTGTTGAGCTGAGTAGGCTGTTACAGGGCAGTAGGAGTCAGGACGGATTGGAGCTTTGGCTCATTCATAGAGCAGTTCTGCAGGGTGGCTAGTCTGCTTTCTCTACCACTGAGTGCGTGTGACGCGCGAGTGCGGTTTTGGCTGTAACAAAGCTGAGATCACTGGCTGGGAGCTCTCACTCTCTGTGTTTCTCTCCCTCGCACACAGAGGCAGAGTGATATTTGCTTGTCTTTGGTGCTCTTGGCGTCATTCATGCTCCGTGGAGCAGAGAGTTGAGCAGAGCTGTGTGGGATAGAGGTGCCAGGGTAGGTTAAGGCCATGGCCGGGACAGTGTATCTGCCAAGCCTAACCTGACCTTTAAAAACCCCCGGAACAAGCCCTCATACCACAGTCTAGAACATTAAGCAAAGGTAATAACCCTGGAAAGAAATAGCTAGAATAGCAGTGCTAGTAACACACTTGTATCCAGGAACAAAAGTTCCTAAACCTTGTTATCAAAGTGACAGTTTGGCCAAAAAAATAATTTACGGTTTTCCTCTTAACCCAAATCAGCCAAGACATGCTTTGTGTCTGTCGTGCCGAACTGTGAAGTAACCTTGCTTAGTCTTGCTGTTCTGGTTTCTGAGTACTATCTAAGAGTTGGCAATATGGGACAAATATCAAGAAACTTTCACAATAAACTAAATGTATCACAGTATTTTACTTTTTGTAGACCTTTTGTCTCTTGTTTTCAGTGTGCGACCTGTTTTCATACTACTTTAGCCTTTTTTGGTTCTCGCACCTGATCCAATAGTCTCTACATCAAGAGCGCAACAATACTCCTCTGCATCTCACAATATTTTGACACAGACAAAATGTGATAGTTTAAAAACTGCTATCCAAACTGACACAGATTTCAAACCAATTCAAACATATGCTGCAGTTGCTCTAAAGGAAATTAAAAAGGACTGATTATGCCCCCTTTATAATGACACATGTAATTAGTGCAGTGTTCTTCAAATACACTGCAGAAAAAAATCTGAATGACCTCATTTCAAGAAAATAAATCTCTCTGTCTATATAAAGATCTTTATAGACTTCTTTTTTTTTTTTTTACAGAATTTTGTGTATGTTGTACTGACGATACAGTGATACTCTCAGAAAAAGAATAATGTAAATCATGACAGGCAATATTGTCATATTGGCCATCAATACCACTGTTTAAAAGTTTAAAAGCAGGCCTAAGAAAAAAAAATCGTAATTCAGCATGTCTGCAAGCCACTTTTGTCTATTTTACTATAGACTATAGGTTTCATTTGGATTCTTTTCTGTTGATGTTCCATGTTCACAGGGCTGGTTCTACAGTTGTAAGCACTCTTAGTTTTCTTCTTGCACTCTCAGTTGAGCTTTGTGGGAAATGCATTTAAACAGTCTGCCTAACTGCTAGTGCAATAATCTGCATAGCGCTGATAAAGCCTGAAAAGTTTGTGTGATTACTATAAATGGCTTAGTGTGCTGCAGTTAGCATTCTCCATCATTAGCATACTGGATGTATGCTAATGTCAAGGACCTTAGTCAAATAAAGTTAGCATGTTGGTTTACTAGCATGGATGTGGACATGCTCTGCCATAATGCCCTTGGCTTTTTTTTGTGGTAATCTTCATAACTAAACTATTAAAATGTAAAATATTCCAGTAAGGTCATAGCTATAAACAGACACACTTTCTTAGTGTGTACCCCCATTTATTTTGGATGCACCCTCTGGTGGCTTTGTTCTGAAATCAGGCCTCGGCTATCTGTACAATTACTGTACATTTCTTCACAGTTAGCCTAATTCTTACAGGGAATGACCTTCAACAAGAGATACTGAGACACAAACCCACACAAACTCACACACACAGCACATGAACAACACCCTGAGCAGTGCAAGCAACACATCCACCTCTATACCTGAACTCCTGCTGTCTGGCAAATAGCACCCAGCTCTCTCTGTCCTGACTGGTTTAGTTTTTTGGAATCAGATACATTATTATACATTCTGAACCACTGGGAATGGTAAAAAAAGTCCTTGTCATGCTGGATTAATCAGAGAAAAGCTTACAGGGCTAGTTTTAACATGTTCCATTTCAGATATTAGCTACAAATAATCCTCAACCTGTTAGTGAACATGATCATTTGTAATCTGTAGTGGAAGCCAGAGAGCTACAAAATAAAAGGTATACGTCAGAAGGTTAAGGTCAAGTCTGAGACTCGCTGGCTTGTGAGGGCTGGAGCAGAAGAGGTGGCGAGGGTGAGAGAGTGAGGGCTCTAATTACAGCCTGTGAAGTGAAGGAAAATGAGATTTTCCCCTGAGCCCACACTAGCAGCCTTTAAAACCGCTCCCCAGAGCAACATTAGTAGCAAGCAAAACGCATTGGACACCTCAACCTGTTATTACAGCATGTGTGTGTCCGTCTAAGCGTGCATGTGTGTGAGAGAGACTTGGAGACATGTAAAAGCTCAGCGAGGCTGTGAATGGAAACCTGCTCTTAACATACCACAGCTCCCTCTCATACACCCCTCACTCGTTCACACTTCAGCTGGGTTTATCGTGCAGAGACAGCAGCTCGCCACTGAACACACAGCGGCCAAACTGACCTCTTTGATTTCTTTTTTCTGTTTAGTTTATTTAAGTATTTTTTGAATGATAGGTTCTGCCAGGCATTTCGGCAGGTAAAGAAATGAAAACGCACACACACACACACACACACACACACACACACACACACACA
>JBBIGA010000018.1:10095973-10110458 GCA_037576975.1 Alestes dentex
GAAGCCTGGAGAACTGTTCCTCAAGAACACATTAACATACAAGAAAATCTGGATCTCTGGAAGCAAAATATGAAGAAATGAGGGGTCGTTCAAGACTTTTGCACAGTACTGTAGGTCCCTGGCAGAGACGTTTACTCAGCAACCTGCGCTGGGTTGTGCCATGACTAGGGCTGTCAATAATATTAACAATTTAGTATTTGCTTAAATTTGACTACAAACACAGAAATACGGAGCAGCAGCTCTTCAGGCTGCAACACTGCAGAGAGCTTGAAGGCTGGAACTTGGAAAATGCATGAATAGTGCAAAGAGCGAGTCATGATTTATTATTACTGTCATCCTTAGTTATGACACATAACAATTCTATAGATGTGTATTTGTACATGTGCATGAAATATGTCTCTGGCATTTCACAACACCAACTCAGCATGCAAAGAAATATTAATGAAGATTAGAACACTACTAACTTCTAAACGCTATTTCAATTAGTATGTGAATGCACTAAGAAAAGAAACTGATATGAATTCCACACATAAAAAAAAAGTAGATCATGCTGATGCACATCTCGGAAACTACGAGAACTCAGGCAACCAAGTGGAAACATCCCAAACCAGCACCACGGTGTCATATGACACCACACGTGCTGCTACCACATTCAGAAATGAGGTCCAGTGGGAGTTAGTAGGAGGGTGTGATCACCACTACACACACACACACACACACACACACACACACACACACACAGGCTGCACACGACAGTGTGAAATACATACCGCCACTCCTTTGTAAGGAGAGGTAAACCTGAGGGGTAAGTGCCAGCTCTACAGAGACCGAAAACACACAAAGCAGAGAAAACATTGAGCTGGTGAACCTACTGAGCAGCAACACACAGACAGAACAACACTCAGACACACACACACACACACACACACACACACACACACAGGCATAGAGACAGACAGACACACACACACACACACAGGCATAGAGACAGACCTATCTGCGAGATATAGCAGTGATTTCGCAGTGGCTGTCAGACACACAGGTATATAAAGAGCTCCGTTTCCTCTGGGTAATGAGGAGCTGTCAGTGCAATTAAAAAAGTAACCAGGAGGAATATAGCTCACTTTTACTTCAGCATCTGACCTGACTGTCAACCTCTCTCGCTTTCTTTCTTTTTCTCTCTGTATCTCTCTCTGTATCTCTCCTGACAGTTCATTTTATTCTAGTTAACAAAGAAAAAAAAAAAGTGTGAGGAAGACAGAGAGCCCACAAACCTCGCCATCATTTACCATGGTCCATATAATTAAATAATAGTCTCTCTATGAAGCCCAGTCGTCCATGCTATAGTCACAGACATGTGACCAACACCAGAACTCTTTACACAGTGGAAAAAGCAGAAAGCAAATACATATTGTGGCATACCTTAGACATATTCTGTGCAATCAACTGGAAAATGATGACTAATTACGACACGATGTTGTTGATGGAGACTGTTAGTCATTCATATTGCAGAAATACATTCAAAGGTGAAACACATAGATGAATTTGAACAACATATTCTGTGAATAGCAAGCTGAACGTAATAAGCACTGCATTACACGTGATAAAATGACCAGTTAAAGCATTTCCATCATTCTCCAGTCTTATTCATTCATCACACATGAAAGGCATGTACCTATATACTTACTAAAACAGCTTATTCAATAACACTCTAACCCTAAATACCATCGGGATCCTTTGCACAAAACAGTGCGCAACTTTGCGGAAAGGTAGAACAGCAAGGAAAAACTGTGGCTTAATAATGATTTTAAAATAATATTTAACTGGAGATAAAAGGGTATGTTCTTTACAGAATAATCAATAAATCGCACTGTGAAAGTACAGACTATTTCACGGCATGTGCTACTCAGAGCGAATCCCTCTTTAATGAGACAATAGAAAGTGAACATTCTGCACACTGAGCTCCCGATGAAGTGAAACACAGAGAAACAACTAAAACCAGATGAACACATCTGCCGCAATAAAACGCTCCTAGGTTTTACTACATTGCTGAAGCACAATACCAAAAGTTTCAGCCAAATAATGACAAATGCATACATTGTAAAAGTCTTGTCTTTTCATCACTGACATTGTATGGCATTTAATGATAGAAGATGACATAGAATGAAAGCAGAAGCAACAGCAAATCACATCACAACCTAAAAAATGAACTGTAATCCCTGAATTTTCCTGGACCTGGTGGCTGATTGAGACTCCTCAATCCTATGACATAATAAAGTAGTAAATGCATAGCAATCATAATATATTCGTAATTGCATTATAGAAGACAGGACTAGTCTATTCTAGTTCAGTTAGACTTAATTTAACATAACTATTGAAGTTATAGACAAATTCATCTGAACTCTCTGTACAAGATTGGTTGCTCTACTTTTAACCTCTCACCATAAGAACAACGACAGCGGTCAGAAAAAGCACTCACCTTTATAGGAGAGTTTGAGACGAGGCACATTATTTTTGTCCTGCCGGGCGTCCACTTCTCTCTGGGGCACACTGAGCCCAAACAGCAGCACAACGAACCCCCACAAGTAGTCCATAATGACCCCCAGCACTGCGTGGTCCGGTCCCCAGGCCTCCAGAGAATGCGAGTGAACAACAGCGATCCAGATCAGAGCGGCAGCACCTGAGGGTGGAGCAGGTGTGGACGTGTGTGTGTGGTCAGTCAGTGTGTAAAGCACATGGCGATCACATCTCTCTTACTGAAGCAGTCAGGACATACAAGCACTGAAACTGACCATCAGCCAACGCAGTGCCTCTGCACACTCACTCGCTCCTCTATGAATGTATGTTTGAGTGTATGTGTGTGTGTGAGTGTTCTTTCCGTGTCTTAAGGCTGTTTATCTACTCAGTCCCCTTGCCTTTCTTTTCCCTTTCTTCTCTTGAACTGTCCAAAGTAGCAGCTTGGCTGAAAGCTCACAGAGACTAAACTGAACTCTACCACACTCTCTCTCTCTCTCTCTCTCACTCTTTCTCTCTCTCTCTGTCTCTCTCCCTCTGTCTCTCTCTCTCTCTCTCTCTCACACACGCTCTGCCTCGCAAAAGCTCAGTGCACGCAAGTCCACACTGCGCACAGTCTGAGGGAAAGTGAAGCCAACTGAGAGAGTCCAGGAGAGCGAGGGAGGGAGAGAGGGAGGGAGGGAGGGAGGAGGGCTGGACTTGGAGGAGAGGATCCTGTAGGTAGAGTTGTCTTTTTTTTTCCGCCTGTCACAACAATCCTTCCTCCTCCCTTTTTTTTAATAGTACATGACTTTGGAGCCTCTCCTTCAGTTGTGATGGTTTCCCTCAGTTTTTTTCATGAGGGTGATGACAAATGTAGGAAAAGTACATTTCCTGACTGTCAGGAAACCTTATTACAGCACTTTTTATTTTCTTAAAAAAATGCCAGTAGGCCTTTACATTGTGGATAAATGGATAAATAGAAATGATCTAAAGCTTACTTACTTGTTATATTTACTACATCTAAAAGACAAATAATATTTAATCGTCTTAACTTTTTTTTTTTTTTTTACATAATATAAAAGTATCATGAATATGAAAAGTATATGAAAGCTGCCCTTGATAAAAAAAAAAAAAAAGCAGTGTCCAGTTGGTTAGGGCATTGCACTACAATCAGAAGGTTGTGGGTTCAAATCCCAACACAGCTAGTGTCACCACTGAGGTACCCTTGAGCAAGGTACCGTCCCCACACACTGCTCCCCGGGTGCCCCTCATTGGTGGCAGCCCCCTGCTTCACTTGGTGAATGGGTTAAATGCAGAGAAAGAATTTCACATTGTTCACACTGTGTGCTGTGGTGTGTTCGCACGTGACTATAAGGGGCTACTTAACGGTACTTAATCTAATGTAACTGGCTGCTATTGTTCAAAGGCAGTATTAATCACCAAAAAATGACTCCTGGGGTTTTCCTTAAACTTTCCAGTTAGTAGAAGTGTGTACAGGTTTTAGACAGTAACACAGAAGTAAAGTAATGAGTCATATGTGACTTTTTTTTCCAGGTAATTAGTGGAGTAATTACATTACAGAGAAATTAAAACACTGTTTTTTTGTTATTATTTCCCATTGTCTTTTCTTTTCCTTGTCCTGTCCTTCTTCACAGCAAAGGCACTCCTGAAGCTCCTACACAGCTCCACCCGCACATCAGATACTTATTTTTAGCCTGCCCCACCACAAGAGGTGAAGACAGGAAGATGAGAGACAGAGAGAGAGAGAGAAAGAGAAAGAGAAATTCAGTTCAGTATGTGTGTGTTCAGTTCAGTGTTTAGTACCTTCAAAAACATTTTGTAGAAAGAAAGACAGAAAGAAAGGCAGAGAAGGAAGGAAAGGATGAAAGAAAGAAAAAAGAAAGAAAGGAAGGAGGGAAGGAAGAAGGGAAGGAAGGAAATGTGTGTATATGTTGTAAACTGTGAACAGTATACCTGCGTCTGTGTGTTTGATTGACAACGATAGCTGCTGCTTAACCCATTTCCCACAGTCCCACTGACACAGCCTGTTCTCTCACACTTGCCCTGTCTGTCCCATTCTCTTCCACACTCACTCACACACACACACACGCACACACACACACACACACACACACACACACACACACACACACACACACCCCACACCCACACCCACACACACACACACACACACACACATACACTCACACACCGTGAGAGACACTGAGTCATGCTTAATACCAAACATTTCAGTTCATTCTTTTTCTATTACTGCCCTATTACTGCAAAGCCCTCGTGGAGTGGCACACTGATCCTGACCTACAGCGTCACTTTCCTCCTCACATTTCCCCTTGGCAGTGCCTGGGTGGATTCTTTGACTGGAGCTCCTAGCCCATATCCTGGGCAGGGCAGGCATATTTGAGAAATTTGATTTTAATGTAGTGCCACAGATAAACAGTTCTAAATAAGTTGTTGATAGTGGTCAGATTTATGAGAGCAAAGAGCAAGACAAGAGACTGGAAACATCACTCAGTGTTCACCAAACAGTAACTCCCTCCAGGCCCTTCAGCAACTACAGCTAAGGAGTATTACATCGTGTCCTGCTTTACTATCAGACAGCATCATTCTAGTGAAGAGAGATGCCGCCCATGCATTACCACAGAACAATGGAAACCAGCTCCAGTCTAAATGTGGAGTTAGTCTGAAGAGACGGCAGCTCTGAAGAGTGCACGGCTTGACGAGGACAGAAAAAAAAAAGCCATTTCTCTCCTGCATTCATGTTAATGGGGAAACAATGAAGCCAGCATGTGCAGTGGGACAGGCAGCCTGCCAACTTACTTTAAATGGGGTTTAACTTTCATTACATTACTCTATTGAACTCTCCACTGAGGGTTTCAGCCTAATGATGTCTGCTGAACAAGAAAAAAGGAGCACAGGACATCCAAATAGCCAGGATAAAACTTGACATCTGAAAATACCCACACTGAGCCAGAATGAACAAGATCATTTGTTTGTTGTGGTACTGCAGATAATTCGGAATCCAGTGCTGGTTGATAAAGACATAATGGTTCCTCTTCAGAGGCTGCATGATGTGGAAACCATCCAATATTGTGATTATACTGCATTTATTAGATGCCTTCGATCTGATAATGCCTGAATCATTTTGAACAACAATATTTGTTTGTTGATTCAACAAAACACACCCAATATCTAACATGTGATTTATCAAGGGACTCATTTGTATCCCACCTAATCTAACTGTTGTCCATTTACATTAGACCCTGTGGATAATGTATTGCTTATTTTTTCATTTAAACATTGTGTTTTAATTGTGTTTGAATGCTATTTTCTTTCTTGTGGCAGTCATACAAGATTTATGATACCAAGTTAGCATGATGTAAAATAATTTATCCGTGTGGTCTTTTTGGAGAATTTCACTCTGCGTTGCTCACAAGCAGCTCTATATAAAGGGACAACTTTTCACACACACATGAATGATAGTGTCTAAATCTCACAATTATTCTGGGGGATATTTTTGTTTGATTATATTAAAAACATCTGTCTCAATTTCCATCTTGCCTGCAGAATTGACACTAGGGGACATGCAGTCAGAAATGACTTCTTATTATATTATAAGCATTATATATAAACATTTTTGTGGTTGCATCTTTGTATGTAATATATTCTAATTTGTATTCTTTATAGTTTGTTTATGCACGGATCAATCCACCAAAGTAAAATCTTAGACAAGTAGACCTGCAAGCACTAAGTAGCTAACTAGCTGGTAGCATCTTTTTGTAATATTGCAATATAGTAAAAGCTAAGGTTGCAATAAAGAGTGGCAAAAAATATATTGCACTGCTGCAGGTCTCTCCTTCAACATGATCTCTCTATCACATCTCTCTTCCTTTTTCAGCCTTTTAAGTGCTCATTTTACTTGGTTGTCTAAAAAAATAGTGGGAGTGTGACTGTAGGATCTTATCACTGACTTTAATCAGTAGTGGGGCAGTATCACCTGTCCACTGTATCAAGCCCTCTTCTATTCCTCTGCATAATGAGCTACAAATAAATCATTGTTCAACATGAACTAAGAAGCAATAACAGAATGTCCCATGAGACTCACCTGCCACAAAGTCTGACTAAGACGGTCCATGGAGCCATCTTTGTCCGTGACCCCAGGCCAGTAGCATTGCATAAGGCATATCAAAGCCCTCACTCACTGCAAGGCAGCACGGTGTCACACAGCATGCCCAAGTCCGCTTCCAGAAAGCCTGCAGAGTGATCAGATGACCGAGCACTAGGAGATTTATCTCTGCATCAGCTGGGCCAGTCAGCTTCACTTACAGTGATATACAGTATATGGGGCGAGAAAGCAAACTACAGCTCAAAGATGCAAACTGCAGCACAGGAATCACTGAGGAGAGAGAGATGATGATGAGAGAAAGAGAGAAAAAAGACAGAAATAAAAGAGATAGATAGAGAGAAAGGGGAGGGTAAGAGAGAGAGAGAGAGAGAGAGAGAGAGAGAGAGAGAGAGAGAGGGGGTAGAGGGAGAGAGAAAAAAGAGCGAGAGAGAAAAAGAGAAACAAAAGGGGGAGAGAGAGAGAAAAGAGAAGGAGCGAGAAAAAAGAGAGAGAAATGAAAGAGAGGGGGCAGGGAGAGAGAAAAAGAGAGAGAGAAAGAGAGAGAGAAAGAGAGAGACGAGGAACGAGAGAGGGAGATACAGGGACAGAGAGAGGGAGAAGGAACAAGTGAGAGAGAGAGTATAAGAGAGAGAGAGAGAGTATAAGAGAGAGAGATAGAAATGGAAGTTTCACAACTTCCCAACTGCTTCAAAAAGTTTCCAGAGGACCAGAGAAGACATTTCCAAAGAAAAATCTTGTACCAGCATGACACAAAAACTTTGGTCATACTGTAATGAGGGGTGTCAAAATGCACACATTGCATCTTTGAAAGCTTAACGTTAAGCTCATGAAACAAAACTTCTCCAGGGTAGGCTTAGTGTATATAATTTGATGACAGGTTTTAAAATGCAGTGGATAAAGCAGTGATTCAGAAATGCACCGAGGGGAAGTATTCTTACTCGCCGAGACACTGGTATTAGTATTCCCTGTTTCTGTAATACTGCCTTAATTTAAAATAAAACATATCCTTTTGTAATGTTTGTGTAAAAGGCAGGAGCGTGCTTGTACATTTTCAGGACAAAAATGTCACATTTCACTCTACAGCACGTTTCACTTTACAGCAATTGCACACTCGCACTTGTATTGTCCCCTAAGTTTTTAAAACTTAGATTTATATTTATGTGTTTATGTGTATGTCTTGCCCTATATTTATTTATTTTTGTATTTTGGTATTTCTGATATTTTGTAAAATGCACCATGGAGGGCCTGTGTGGAATAAGTATATTGTTGTATTGACAATAAACAGAATCTTGAATCTCTTGAATCTTGAAAACAGGAGACAGTATACAATAGCGTGACTGACAGAATGGTCCTGACTTGTAAAATCACATGTTTCCATTTCCTTTGGGTTGTAGAGTTTAAAGTTAAGGTTAGGTCGATGCTTCCTCATAGAAAATTAAACTGGGCATTTGCAAATGTTTATTACATATGGCTTCATGTCCTAACACTGCATAAAAACAAGTGTGTGTGTGTGTGTGTGTGTGTGTGTGTGTGGCTCTGTGTGTAAAATGCTTGTTAACCGGCTCATCCTTGCTGTAAATAAAGTCCTTTAGAGGAGTGCAGAGCAGCTAGAACTAATCCCACCTAAACCCCCTCATGGATATGGAAATATAGGCTTCTGTGGGTTTTTACATTCAGAATGGAGGAAAGGCTTTAATTGTGGGATTGGCTGAGGCAACGGAAATGCTCATTATCCTTCCAGAGTAACCCTGTCTGGTTCTTCTAGCCAGCTGAATCCTATTGTGAAGTGTTAGTGGGATTAAGCACTAAACAGGTAAAATCAACACTTGTTTAACAGAATATGGAGGGCCAATGATTCTAAGCCTGACTGAGCTGGTCCTGTGTTATGTGCTCCCATGTCCCTGATTATTAACTACATGTACGTCATGACTCCTCTCTTCTCTTCTCTTCTCTTCTCTTCTCTTCTCTTTTCTTCTCTTCTCTTCTCTTCTCTTCTCTTCTCTTTTCTTCTCTTTTCTTCTCTTCTCTTCTCTTCTCTTTTCTTCTCTTCTCTTTTTTTCTTTTCTACTTTTCTCTTCTCTTCTCTTCTATAACATTTAACTCTCACAGCCTTGTAAAACATAACATTGTTTTCAAAACCAATATATTCTATACCCTCGGTAGTCATATAAAGCCAACTAAAAAAATACTAAGTTCCCAAGTTTCCTACCCTTTGTGTTTATGCTGAACATCTCTCTCTTTCCCTCTTTCCCTCCCTCTTTCTCTCCCTCTCTTTCTCTCTCTCCCTCTTTCTCTCCCTTTTTCTCTCTCTCTCTTGCTCTCTCTCTCTTTCTCTTTTTTTTTGGGTATGTGACACTTTCTCACATAGAAGTGAAAGACAATGAAGTAAATATTGTAAAGTGCATTGACAGTGCTTCACTGACATTTTTTTTTCTTTTATCTTGACCTCTGCAAGAAAGTTGACATTATATTAACACTGCATGGTCTACATTGAACAGTTTTCTAAACCTGGTGGAATATAGTCCCAAGACTTTCATTTTAAAATATCTGAGAGTGGCTGGACCGGTCCTGTTTAAATTAAGAGCAAGAGGAACTCACTCAGCACTTACTCGGCCAGTTTGTACAATGTTCCAACCCACATAACACCCCCTGCTATACATACTGCTATGAATACACAAACCCACCCATTTGCACAATTCCTACTCACTTGCCCTGCTCCACAGTCCTGATTCCCCCAACGTTTTACACAGTCTGGTCCCTGTCTGCAGTTCTCTCCTCCTCTTGACCTCCACCCTGCTTTTGAGTGTTGGGTGGTGTGCTTATGTTCTGGACCACCTGAACACGCTGGGAATAAAAAAGTTCATAAAAGGTCAGCCAGTAGCCTGATGTCTACTCAGAACCTAAACTCCAGGGTGAGGTTTATAGGAGAAACTATGAGGAAAGAGAATCATCAAACGAACCAAACTTCAAGACTTTCTCTGTAAAAACGACTTTCCTTGTGCAACAATATCTAGCAATATCTATATCTAATACATAAGGATCCTTTAAATCACTAAATTAGAGGTGTGCAGTTAATGTACTATGAGTCATGTAGATGTGAGATGGACTGAGAAGTGATGACTCCACCTGCTCTCATTGCAGTAACGTGAGATGCACTGTGTCAGACTCCTTGTGGCCACAGATATTGAGTTGCTCTCTGCAATTGGGACAGATGCGCTAGCTTCCTGCAGACACGAATAGCATTATTTCCCACTCTGATGGAACCCAGCTGTGGAGGCAGAAGCCAGCTTCAAAGGGAAACCGGTGTGGATTTAGCAGAGATAAGGTCTGTAGCTTTCCTCTGCTAGACCTTAATCTTGACCACATCCTTTGAGTATTCTAAGAAAAAAGGAAGCATCTACTGAGTAGTAATGTTTTGTTCAATTGCACTTTCAGGCAGCATAAAATCTTTAATAATATGATGCTAACATTGGATTCAATTATGCTGGATTGATGATGCATTTTTTACCCATCTTGCACAGTATTGGCAGTAAGATCAGCACTGATCACTTTTACCATTGGGCCACTCCAAAAAAGCTCATTTACAAATAAGATTAATTTACAAAATATGACTTGTTCAAATTTCTATTTTTCAACATTACCAATCAGCAAAATATGCGACTTAAATAAAAAGTTCATCTCATTTTCTGATGCATATCCAAACTGGTAACAGGCTGAGGAGGGCAGCAAAGACAAACCAGCCACATCCACCATCTCCTCCTGCAGATCCTAAAGTGTTCCCAGGCAAAATGAGATATATAATCCTCCATAACTTGTCCTGGGTCTGCACTGCTGTCTCCTCCCAGTTGGTTATGCCCAGAACACAGGGCGGTGACTAGGAGGCATCCTAACTAGATGTCCAAACCACTGCAACTGGCTCCTTTCAACCCTTCCAGGATGTTCTCATCCTATTCCTGAGGGTGCGCCCAGCCACTCTGCTGGGGAAACTCATTTCCGCCACTTGTATCTGTTCTCATTCTTTAGGACATTCTCCAGATGTCATGACCATAGGTAAGAGTTGGAAACTGCCTTTTGGCTCAGCTTTCTCTTCAGCACAGCAGTCTGGCATAGTGACTGCATGATTCCTGCTGCCATCCTGATCCACCTGTCGATCTCCGTTAAAATCTTTCATCGCTTTCCTCCACTTGAGGCAGTGTCTCACTCGCAATTCCCAGTGCATGCAGGAGGTTGCAGGTCAGTTAACGCAACAGAACATCATCATTAGCAAAAAACAGAGGCTCAATCTTGAACTCACTGGACACCAACCATATCCAGACTGCACATTGAAATCCTGTCCATGAAAATCACAATCAGAATTGTAAACAAGACAGAATCCAACACCCACTGGGAATGAGTTCGATTTAATGCTAAGAATATATGTAGACTGGATTAGCAAGCTTCCCATCATCCCTCCAATATTCTTGGGTGAAGAGCTGATCTGCTGTTCTATGGCAGGACAGAATCCGCAGTGTTCCTCCTGAATCCGACGTTCCACAATCCGTTGGAGTTGCCTTTCCAGTAACCTGGAGTAAACTTTTCCAGAGAGGCTGAGCAGTGTGATTCCCAATAGACTTTTTTTAAAATGCAGGTACTGTCTGCCACACCAAAGGCATTGACACCAACCTTAATACAACAGCCATGACAGCCCAGCAACGTCCAGAGCCTAGAAATCCTGAGTTGTTTGATGATTTCACAGAACCTCTTTGAGACCCTCTCTGAGCTTCTCCCATACTGGAGATTTTGCTTCCATGACCACCACCACTGCAACTCTGGCCTGCTACTTCCTCCCAGCTAATTCTGGTGTCCCCCTCTCAATAGGGTTCATTCGGACTCAGCCTTCCTTCAGGATCAGATAGAAACTTCTCCAGAGGTGTGAGTTGAAGACCTACTCGAGAGGTTCCTCTACCCTCCGTAGCTGCATGAGTTTACCAGGTTTGTGTGGCAGCCTCCCTCACCTGTTTGGCAGCCTCCTCTATCAACCCACCACAAGTTGATGATAAGCTGAGAGCTTTGCCTCTCTATTAATATGTGTCCAGAACATACAGCTGTAGGTCTGATGAGACAACTACAAAGTTGATCACTGACCATTTGCTCTAGTACCAAATACTTTTTAAGCAGCTTCAGTGAACAACAACTTAACAATGTTATGAAGTCTAACAACAAAACACAGCTACGTGTAGAGTAGGTAGGCGATTCCTCACAGTCACCCCCCCCCCCTCCAAGTTTCCCTGTCATGGCTAACATTAGCTCTGAGGTCTCCCAGTGTAACGACCCTTTCCTGGACACTCCCCAGTGCTCCCCTGTGCTCCAGGGTCACAAGAGCACACAAAGCCTTCTACCACAATAAGGCTGTGGTTCCCATGAGGAAAATTCTGTTTTTGATATTGATCATTTAAAAAAAAAAAAACAGTATTATGAAAAAAATATTTTAAGATTTGCAAGGTCATATATAGCAGTCAAGGTCTTCTAAGACCTTGACTGCTATATATGGACCAGTAGCATGAACATGGCTTATTTAACGCATGAAAGCAATCAAAACATATACCATAACACAATAAATTACACATTAGATTTAGATTAAATTACATTTAATTTAACACATTATAATTTACATTAAGTAAATGATGTGCCACTGAACACCGTAATAAGCCCCTTGCTCAGTGATGTGACAAAACTCATTAAGTGAGTCCTGGATGACCCTGATTGGTTGGCATGTTTATTGCCTTGGAATAATGTGCATCGTCTACCACTTTTGAAAAGGCACCACTTTTTGTGGATGTGCAAATCAGATTAAATAAACTAGCACAAAATTTCAAATGACTAAGTAGAGATAGAATCTCTAAAATGTTTATCTGGACCTGTTTTGCCACACCCACCTCCTCACCTCCTTAGATTTATATTGTGATGCATATCGAAATTCACATGATTCAACCCTAGTAGAGATCTATAAAAAACGAGAGAATATAGGAATATAATACCATTTTAGAACAAACGCTCATACTCCAGGGACCAGCCACTGCCTTTAGGGTGGTGGCAACGACAACAAGAAACAATTACTTCCCCAATAAACTTTTCTGTGCCGAAGCCTGGCCCGGCCCGGTATGCAGTATTAATGAACTTATACACCACACACTGTGAGTCACTTTCTCTCTTGTAATAAAAAATGGATGGCAAAATAAAGCAAAAAAACCACAAAGTTATGAATAAATTACTCAGGGCAATATGCTCGCCTGCCTGTCAGACCGTGGAGGGCCCACCCTTCCCAGAGTGTATACGAAAATCACGGCGCAAGTTAACCCAGTGAGTCAGTCATTCAGAAACATACTGCTCTGACCTTTGACATATAAGTAGTACAGAAGGTCAACGTGGTCAAAATCTGACAACAATTACGCCGGCATTTTACATATTATTTACATAAATGTATGTCAGATGTAGCTTAGAGACAAGTTGATGTGATTTCTCTGTTCGCTTCTGTATTTCATTACAGCTTAACAAGTAACATACATATGCAGTACAATAATGAAGCAGACTTTTACCTATGAAATCATCTGTGTAGGAGAGTTCATATTTTCTCTCCCCATATCTGATTGCTGGCAGAAGCCTACAGTCACACCCTACAAAGTAAACTGCATCATAACCTACTTAAACCCATTGTTGTGTAAACTACAAATGACATCATTCTAATAAGTAACCAGATGTTGTATGCTGTATCATATGACATGTTTCTTTCAACAGTTTCATACTTAACACAGCACATTTTCAATACACTGTTTACCTATATCTATACTAGGCCTTCAGGGAATGTATAATAATTTCTAGAAAGTAAAAAAAAAATGTATCATTGTGGTTATTTTTTTTATTAAACAGAATCATGTTCATTGGAAACAATTTTGATACATTCTTGAAACTGAAAGTGACCCAGTCAGAGCTTTTTCTCTGTGGTATGTAGCACTTGAGCAGGGTGTCTAACACTCAGTTTATTAGCCAACTTAATAATAAGTGACAGAGGAATTATATTTTGATTTACAGTGGGTGGGAGCAGTTTTGTGAACAGCATCATTCTAGCCCAGGATCTTCCGAGGTGTACTCGATGCTGGGCCTCTAGGATCCACTCTCAGAATTATATGATCACCACATCTGGTTGATATCTTTGGAAAACGTAAGGATCTCAGTTACAAGGGCCAAATTGTAATGGCCAGAGATCTGGGTCAGGGTATCTCCAAAATGGCAGGCTTTGTGGAATGTTCCCGGAATGTAGTGCATTCCAACCTAAACTGGTCCAAGGAAGGACAACTGCTGAACTGGCAACCAGGTCATGGGGAGCAAAGTCTAGCCCAATCCCACAAAACAGTTGCAGCACAAAGGAAAAAGGTAATGTTGACCATGATAGACCCTTTAGAAAGGTTTGATCACAACACACAGTGCATCACAGCTTGCTTCATGTGGGGCTGCATCCCATGCTGACCCATGTCCACCGCTAAAAGCTACTACAATGGGCATGTGAACATCAGAACTGGACCTTGGAACAATGAAAAAAGGTGTCCTGGTATGATGAATTACATTTTCTTTTACATTGTGTGTTCTGCCTACTTAGGGAAGAGCAGTGTGAGGCTCTGGGCAGTGTTCTGGTGGGAAACCTTGGGTCCTGGCATTTATGCAGATGTTAGATGTTACTTTGACATGTACCACCTACCTAAACATTGTTGCCAAGTACACCCCTTGATGACAACAGTGTTGTCTGACAACAGTGACCTCTTTCAGCAGTGTAATGTCCTCTGGCCTGTTGACAGGCGTCCAAAGTAGTAT
>JBBIGA010000018.1:10139090-10161517 GCA_037576975.1 Alestes dentex
CACTTTTTGTTCAAATGTAAATAAAAGCTGAGAAATATTTTTCTCCGCAATGATGCCTCTTGTACATCGTCTTATTATCTTCTGGGAGGCGCCTGTGTCATTTCCAATCAAGAAGAAACTTGCTTGTTGAATAAAAGTCCAAATTTGCCAGGGGTATGAATAATTTCGTTTACGAAAATTATATATAGACATAAGTGAGTTACAGACAAATAGACATAAGTGAGTTACAGAAATGTATTGTCATGCAGAAAAAGCATGTGCATGTATGCCATTCATATGAGGACATGAATGGCAGGTCAGTTGCTAATGGACAGGTTATATATATATATATATGTGTGTGTGTGTGTGTGTGTGTGTGTGTGTGTGTATGTGTGTGTTGCCATTAAAGAGCAATCACATGAATGATTCGTAACCTGTCCATTAACAATTGATTAAACAGACCTGCCATTCATATCCTCATATAAATGTCATACATGCACACGCTTTTTTTCCTTCAATGCTAAAATGACACCCCAGTGCTAAATATCTACAAAATGAAATACAACGCTGTATTCCTGCATGACAATGAATTTCTGTAACTCACTTATGTCTATTTGTTTCTGCACACTGGCCAAATAAATGACCATCCCTCATATATACAACAAACGACCATCCCTCATGTATACATAACATCATGTTCAAATTAGAATGTCCTACAAACACAAACACTGAGGCTGATCCACTCAGGCTGATGCTGGACCTCAGATTAGCACTGTCCTGTTTGTCGCTATGAAAATGTGAGCAACACAGTAAGCATAGTTTGAATTAACAAGAAATTAATCTTGATCAAATGATTCAGTTTGCAAAACTGGTTATTCTCCAATCTGAACTGTAATATCCCCTGAGATCTAACCTTTACTCACTCACTCACTAACTCTCTGCAACCACTTAATCCTCACTAGGGTCACAGGTACCCGGAGCCCATCCTGGGGTCAGTGGGTGTGAGGCAGGGAGTCACCATAAAGTTAACAAATAGATATATGGTGTAATGTTGCAATCAGTAAATAACATTAAAATTGAAAGCGAATATAAATAATTAAATGTGACAATAAATATAGTTTATGTCTAGATCTAGTTATCTGAATAACAGAATGCCAGAACCAAGTCATAAAAGCTAACATTCAATATAACAACATTCAACATATACACAAAATATACAAAAATATACCCAGAAACTCAAAACTAATATATATATATATGTACAGAAATTCAAATATATACTAAAACAATACTGTTTGTAAGATAAACTACAATATAAAACATTCTTGCTTGATATTTTTTTACATAAAGATTATACAAAATGTGATAATATGAAAGAAAATGAGTGCTGGTAATAAAATAAAATTGGTCTTTGTCCAAGATTACCACACGTGATGAAGGCAGAGTGCTACACTTCCTGCTGACCCCAGTGCTGGTCACAATATTTCATCAGCTTTTCTGATAACTCAGCATCGCTTGAACAAAAAATAGACCACAGTACAAAATTCCTTGGAAACGTCTAGGAACTGTGGGTGTCTTTAATGCTGATAAGAGCTGGTGTGGTCTCACGAGTGAGTGAGGAAGTCCTTCAGCGAGGCCAGGACAGGAAGAGATGTCACAGGATGAGTGGAAGGACAGGAGAGCAAAGGATAGAGACACAGCGGAAATTTGGTGCTTTGACAGCAATAAAATTGTGCTGAAACGAGACGGATGTGCGCGGTTGGGGCGTGGTGGGGGTCTGAGTCATTCTTATCATCACTCGTGTATTCAGTGTGTTGCGTAAGTTGAGAGAAGGAAATCTCAGCCGTCAGAATATACTTGTCTGTTCAAAGACCACAGTGGAGTAATCCTTCCCATTTCACATGAGGAAAGCACTTTATTTTATAACTCTCATGATATACTGTACTAAGTGTATTTCCTAGCACACGAGAAGAAGTGTGTTACCACATCACAGCTGGGATTTGGTCTTATGTGTTCTATGGCGTTTATACAACATGAAAGAAACAAGTAAATCAAGAAATATTGCTTCAAACACGTTTCAAATACTGCCAGTTACCTTCGCCATATAAAGTAGCTCTAGCAGCATTGAGTAAAGAAACCGTTATTGTTAAATAGCAATTGCTTTTTATGTGTTTATGAAAAATATAAATCTAAATTTAAATTCTGACTGAAGAATGTTCATCAACACATGGTCAGATGAATCAGCTGAAATCTTGCAGGGCAGTCATGGTTTACTGATAATCCCAACATTGCCAGGTGTAAGAATTGTTTACTGGGTTTATTATTAATAATATGTCAAATTATTTTTTGAACATTGGTGTACTTGGTGTACATATTGTACTGTGCTGATATTTTATTAAAGCTATAAGCCAGCCTGCAAAATATATTGTCTGAAATGCAGTGATACATGTGACATTTCTATCTTTGTTGTAAGATTATTGTACAATTACTTAGTTCTAGAAGAACTTCTATAAGGTTATTTTGTGCCTTTATAGAGAGATTATTTGAGTAGATGAAAAAGTTCAAACTGTATAGTAATTAGTTGTAAATGAGTCAGAATATATGTCAGAAATGCAAACTACATTTAAGATGACTTTTTCTTTGGACTCTCGTGCAGCCAATGGGTAAAACACACACTGCCTCTTGTTTCCACCTAAGAGTGATCAAAGCAGGGCCCGTTTGGAATGGCAACCAGGCGAGAGTGTGAGAAAATGTGTGTGTGTGGGCATTTGTGGATGGAGAAACCACATGGAGGGCTAAGAGAGAGGGATGAAGATGAATGAAGAGGCCTGGGATGGCTGCGATTGGTTGCAGTGAAAGGTTAATGCAGTGTCCAGATGAAGGTGACTCTGCGGGTGACCAGCCACAACTTGGAACGCATACTCTCGCACTCACAGGTGGAACATCAGACTATACAGTCCAGCCATGCCAGTCTGTACTGCCAAAAAAAAAAAAGTCTCAAACATTAACCAGGAAGTTCTCAAATGAGTGTTGTAATGCACATTCTGCTTATTACAGCCATTAAAAGCACTTGTAACTTGAAGACATGATGGATTATGCTCGTGTCCATGCATCTGGCTAAGCATTCTCAGGTCGGTGCTAAAGCTACTTGTATCAGATTACTCTACAGCAGCAAAAGTCATTTGGTAAATGAGTGTTTCCAAAGAGCCTCCATTTACCTTACGAATTTACACACACACGCTCATTAAGCTCTACACACACGCCCGTAGTATTAAGGGTCACACTCAGACTGAATAAGAAAGTGAAGAACTAAAGAGAGCGGAGTAGCGAAGATAAAAGAGTGGAAATTTACACTATAATAGCGCATGGGTTGTGGGACATGGAAAGCAAGTCCCTGGACATTTCGCTGTTATTGTTTTTAGATTATGGGTGAATGAGTAGCTTACACAGGGAAGGGTGGGATGGAAACTCCTTCTCTCCTCCCTCCTTCATTCTTTGGTAGTTGTATGGTGCACAGGTGGCAGTGTTTAACAGCAGGGGTGACTTTTTACACCCAGTCTCAGTGCACATGTCCTTATTATCAACCTTAACATCACTCATTATCCAATCACAACTCATGTGGAACAGGAGTGGCTCGACAAAATCGACTGCACAGGTTTCATACCCACAAATACTCACACACACACACATGTTTTTATACAACATCAGGATGTGGGATAATATATATGTTCCAGATGTATTGCCTACCTATATGTAATCATTTTAGTGGCACTTTTTAGTCACTCTACGATATAATACTGACATAAAAATGTCATGGCAGATGTCATATGCTGTCACGAGTTGTCATGACATATTATGGACATAAAATAACCGTGTCATGTTACTAAAACCGGTAATTATCATGACAGGTATTATCGCATGTGACATCAACTGTCATGACATCATGCACTGTAGTATCTTTCATGGTTATAGTACAACTATATCAATGTCATGCAGCATGATTCAAGCAAAGAGGCTTTTTTTTAATTAATACTAACCACAGCTCAAGCCTCTGTACCAAAAAATAAATGTGTTTGCCCTTTCACTTTTAAAAAGTGAAACATGTCACTTATGAGGAAAAAAAGCACTTATAAAAAAATCAGAATTCCTCTTTTTATGTTAGCTCTTTTTTCTCTGCATTTTTTACAAAGTCAGGACTGTACTGTCTAGAAAATGTATGAAAACAAACCACCGCACACATACACTCTCTCACTCTGTCTCAAAAGTGGTCATAAATCAGCCATAATAAATGGTGCGTGAACACATGTAATTTATGATTTGTAATTTGAAGGGAAGGGAAACTCCTAGCTGCTGCAAATATTCTCTTATACGGCCTCCTCTTCAATCTCTGAGACAGCAAGTTGTCTCACCTGTTTTTGCAAAACGCAGAGGGAAGGAAAAGGCTGTTGACTCCTACAAGTGTTTAGGTGAATGGCTTTAAACCAGTTGGCGTGATGATTTATGCAGACAGCAGAACAGAGCTCTCTCTGTCAGCCAGGGGAAACAGGGGCATTCAAACACCAACAGCACAAGTGGTAAAATCATCAGGCTGGGGTGCGAGAGGGAGACACAGGGAGAGAGTGAGAGAGAGAAAGAAGGGGGAGGAGAGCGCATAACGTTATTGTAAGAGTTCTCGGGTCATTAGCACTCAGTAGGGAAGCTAGCGGGGGAGAATCAACAGCACCATGCAGGACCAGCCACAGCATGAGTGCTAAACAGTGCAGGTCATGCACCTGGTCAGAGAGAGGCAGAGATAACAGCTTCTTATATACACAATACATGATCAGACTGTTACTCAGATTGGGAGAGGTTGGACAAGAAATGTCATCCAAAAACAATCAGTATTAAACAGCATGGGTATTAAACAATCAGTAAGACAAGATAAGATAAAATAAGATAAAATAAGATAAGTTAATCCAAAAAGAGGGAAATTTGCGTTGTTACGGCAGTAAAGTGGACAGAACAAAACAATGTAGAAGCAGCATAACCACCACAATAAAAAAAACAATAGAATAAACGTAAGGCCAGTTAGTGGATTTTAACTGCAACTTTTATTTACACCTTTTTTGAAACCACAGCCCAAGAAGCAACATTGTTATGACAGCCAGCACCAAATGACTGCAAAACCTATTCCCCAGTCCAGCTTAAGCTAAGTCACTCATTTGAATGTCATTTAACAGCAAACAAGAACCAGCTGAAGCGGTCATTTCACATAGAGCAATCTAAATTAAATGGCACACTGAAACATTTTACACTAGATATTGCAAGCATTTCTAAGAAATCCCTACAAAACACATCAGAAATACTAAAAATACTGTTAAAAAAATTGTAATATAACACAAGTGTTACATGTTCATTGCACAAGGCATGACAGAAAAGTGGTACAATAAACATAGTAGATTTGTGACATGAAATAGATTGTGCCGACACTACAGTGCGCAAAGTGCTGATACAGTACCCCTTGAACTCTGTAGGCTTTTATTCAGCTTTTAGGTTGGAGCCTTGTAATTTAGTTACTACTGTATCTAACAACTGCTTTGAAACTAGTATGCAAGTTATAATTAGATCCCTCACCATTTTACACCTGAAAATGTTCATATCCACTCTAAGAACAATAATGAATAAGTTTAAAACAACCGGAGCTGTAATGAACCTGCCTGGAAGAAGTTGTGTGTTTGTTTTACCCCCTGCCTGCACTTTTACCTCCTGCCTGCACATAGAGTAGGATTGTTAGAGAAGCAAAAACTTTCTCTGAGGGTCACATTTGCTAATTTGCATGGTTGCAAGGTTTGAAGAGGGTGGTAGCATTCTGGCATCACCACAATTCAAAACATATGCCAAAATCTTCACAAAAATTATTCAACGACCACACAATCAACCTGGTTATCCTATTCCACTGACATAAACACCATTGAATACCTGTTGGGTGAGATAAAGAGGAGAGTCCAGAAGTGTGAACCAACGATCCTGGAGGATCAGGAAGGATTCTGTATTGAGAGGCCGTCTCAGGTTGTTTGATCTGTTTTTTCCATTATGGCAGAAGACTCATTGCTGTTATTGGCAAAGAGAACTTTCATGAAGTACTAAACAAAAAAGGCCAATAATTGTGACATAAAAAACAAATAAATAATGGGAAATGAGAACTTTTTTTCTGCTTAGGCTAACTTTATTTCAATTGAGCATATTCATTTTTTAAATGAGAAATTAAACTAGTTTACCACAAACACATTTTTCATTACTTGTTTTTTTTTTTTTTTAACTAAGGGTGCCAGAAATTATGGAATGGACTGTAGATATAACAATAAGGAATCTAAGTGCTGGTCTACATACAGACCCTTCGAGTTCAGTAGTTTCACACCCTGTTTTCACCAGGTGCTCTGGTCTGTGCTGTCACCGTATGGTTCGGTTCGTTTTGACAGGTGTGGAAGCCCCATTTGAACTGGGATGCACACTAAACATGTAGACCGAGAAAGGCGGTCTCAGACAATTTCCTGCCAAACCCTGTTGCAGATGATTTTTCAGAAACTGCATATGTGAATGCTAATGCTAACTACAAAGAGTGTTTAAGGCCTACCGTGCGGTGTGAGTGCATAACCCAGATGTTTTATCCAGATGTTTATCAATGAGATTAACTGGTTTGAGGCCTGTCTTAATGACTTAAACAGAATCAGAGTCAGTAGTTTTTCAGCATAATGCTTTAAGGTATTTTAAGGTAGGAATTTGTCTTGGACTTTGGTAGTAGCATGTGCTACAAAACATCTTCAGACATTTGTAGGTTCCTTCTCATCCAACATTTCTTCCAAAATCAAAGGTATTAATAGGGAGTTTGCCCCTCTCTGCTGCCTCTACTCTTCTGGAAGGGATTTAAATTAGATGCCAGAATGTTGCCATTAGGAATTGATTCCATTCACTTTTTACTAGTAAAGCACATGACAATTTTCCGTTTACTGTGGAAAATTAATACAAGTATTTTGCAAATGTGCAAACTGACATTGTACCATTCGCCATAAGCACAATGTCCAGTTGCACATTTGCAAAATACTTGTATTTATTTCCACAGTAAATATTTATAGCCACATTTACTCCATTTATGTTGTTCTATTAAATCATTCACTGTTGTTTGTGTTTATTTTCTGGTTACTGCACTCATGAGAGATTCAAGGTTATATTTAACAGCACATTGTATGTGTATAACTGTATATGTGACAAATAATAAACATCTTGAGCATTAGTGAAGTCACCATTCCAATTAATTACAAACGATACTCACTGACACTCTACCACCGATAACTACGCAGTTCCACTGCTCCTAGTGTTGGGGAGCTAAACCCCAGAAGCTGACACTTGGCATTGAGCGTGGTGACCTTAGGTTCATGTGTAGCTTGAGAGCATCCTGTTTTACTGGCAGTGCTTTTGTATGAACATTATCATTAGCTGTTCTACATTATATAAACATCTGCTACAGAATATCTGCAGTGTAGAAGTATATCAATCAGTGAGAACATGCATGGCCTAGCTAAGACAGATTACCTGCTTGAATGTAAATCATACGAACCCCTTCCACACTCAGGCCATGTAAACAGACAACATTTGCATCCATTTGCTTCTACTATTCTTTCTTCATTTGCCTAGCATGTAGACACCCTTGTAGACATGTAGACAAGCAGCTGTTTTAGACAATGCATGCCCAAAATAATACAATACACAGGAAAAAGCATCCAGTGCACGAACCAGTAATGACAATAGTGCCGTCGGCACAGTCCAAAGAGATGCTCTTGGCAAGTCAACATTTGTAGTTTCCTTGAATGCTCCCTAGCCAGGAAGACGCTATTATAATTGCATCCACTTCTTGTTTTTAGAGATCAGAAACATCTTCCTGATTGTGGCTTTTAGGTAAACAATACATCGGGCAGAGCCTATTAGACAGCACTTTGCGTCCTAGAAAATGATTTGTTAAAAAATTTGAAAGTGAAAGTAAATCAAGGCCAGTTGAAACTAATATGAGAACCTGAGATTGTGCAGAGTGTAGTTGCTCTAATCAAGAACAAAGGAATTGTAGGCACAAAATAAAGGGTATGTATACATGGGGTCTTATATGGACTGTAACGCAGGGTAAATAGAGCTTTGTCCGCCTTGCACCTGGACTGGACATTCAGTATGGGTGCAGCTCAGTGAATCAGAGGAAAAGCAACACAATGACCTCGTCCTCCTCCTCCTCTTCGCCTGAACTCGGGGGAGCACTCGCACTAGAGCGTGTTCCTGTGACATTGACCATTCTCCTCATATCCTGTGCGTATGTGTATTTTCATTAGTCATCCACAGACTCCGCCACCAACGTCTGCAGCCCAGCGGAACCCACAAACGCAACAAAAAGCTTCATGCAACACCGGCCTCTTGGGAGTGGCTGCACCTTTGTCCATCAGAGCCAGTTTCCTGAAGAGCGCTCCCGAGCGCAGCCACTGAAACCCAATCTGAGAGAATTCAGATGAAGTCCAGAGACCCTGCTTCCCCAGGGGCGCTCCAGTTTTACACTGCTGGGGTTTCCACTGCCACCCGTCAGCATTAAAAACTATCCTTCACCTCTGGAGGATAAGAGCGGAAAGTCCAAGGGCATTGGTACTAACAAAGCAAGGGCCATACAATATGGCAATGACTGTTTTACACTACACAAACGTTTAGAATCACTTCTCATGCCAGTCATTTTTAATATACATTAATAACTTATGCGATGTAGATTTAAATATGAACTTCATGGCAATGGGCTTTGTAAAATGTTTTATTCAATATTTGAAATATTCTGGGGAAAAGCAAATCATCTATTAGTCTATTTAAAGATCTACTTACAATAATTATATTACGGAGTCTGAAATTCAGTTAATTTTATGTAATTGGAAGAATTATGCAGAGCGCCTCAATGCCATTTGGTTTTATAGGTACTACATGTGGAATGTGGGTGCTAGCACAACACATTCATATTTACTAAAGATGAAACAATATTACACACATCAGCTCATGTTTAGTCAGCATCCTAGTTGCTCGATGAGTACAAATAAGTGGTTTATCTTTCTACATCTTCATTTAACAAACTTACTACTCAACATGCACTGGCTACCACATCAGCATTTAGAATTCATTACATGTAATTAAACTTATTAGTGTGACTATGAATGACTTTTTAGGAGGTAAAATAGTATGCATGCTTTAATCATTTTATCAGTTAGTTTGGTTTATTTCCATTGCAGGCATGACGCATCAATATCAAAACCACAGAGAGTGAGATCCATTACAGGGGTAATGGAAACAACCTTCCATGAAGAGAAATCCTTAGAGTAAATGAATGAAAACATAAACAGGACGTGCAGACTGTTGTTAATGTATAGGAAAGCTTCAAGAGCAAATAACAAGTCACTGAAGGCCAGTGTTTTCACGCCATGTCATGCCAACCTGCACTGCACATCTACAGATCTGGTTAAGACATCTGAAGCAACAGCTAGGCCATGTAAGTATTTGATGCAATGAAGAACTACTTAGAAGTCGTAAATACACTTGCCATAAGGTAAGTGTTAGATCAGCCAGCTCATGTTCACACACACCCCGCGTGGCCACAGAGACTGTGATGGGAATAGTTCTGTCACACTGGTGAAAATATACAGCCTGACTAAAGTTACAAGCGCTGTGACCACTGTGTTCGGTATTAACTCTGAAGCTGAGCTGCTTAAGACGCAAGTATAATGCCTCTTATAATAGAGTCGTTTATATATATATTTATCACTTCTTTCAAACAAAACATTCCATCATAAAAGCAAGAGAAATGGTTGATTTCTTAATGACTGGTATGATACAAGCAGTGGTAAGTGGAAAGTGTCCATTTGTCTTATGTGAACACACCCCAGCACAAAGTGTGAACAGCACAAAATAGTTCTAACCACCAGACTGCCAGCCGCCCCATGGCTGTTAAATGTAGGCCTTCACTTTGGGCCATAGCTAAATATCAAAACAGGCCAAAATTTTGGGAGCAGCATATCTACAGTAATGTACATTGGTGATTCCACCCCTATTGGATTTTAGAAATATGTAAGCAGTTTGCATACTTTACTGCATATGAACATGTTTTGGCTGTTCTAGGTCACAAATGGCATTCCACGTTTTACTGATTGTAAACGTATGCTCATAGTAAATATACAACCATGTATTTGACCTCACATGGAGCAGTTGTACAGTGACTTCTTCAGTAAAGAGCTCTGACATGCCGCTGTTGCTGTTCTTTTCCATGTCTATCAATTGACTGAATCCTGGTCAGACAATTGGTCATATTTATAGTCAGTGATGTATCTTGGACTTCCAAAAGGCTTAAAATTTCGCTCACATAAATGGTCACATCCATTGAAAATTATATAATTATTGGTTAATTCCATTATGGGTTTCTAAAAAAAAAACTCTTATTGGATCATTTTCCTTTGGGAATTTAATGCTATTGTTTCCAAACTTATAATGAACTAAGAGTACTATTGCAGTACATGTCAGGTTCAAAACAAACATGTTTCTATTAAATCAAAATGAACTGCAAATTACAGGTTTTTTGTAGTTCCCAGAATACATTAGGCCTTCTCTTAAGGCCCAGAAGGCTCTGGGGGCTCCCCACAGAATATTAGACTATAAAAATACAGAAGACATTAACTAAAGACTGAACACAGCCAAAGGCCCTTTGCAATGTATTAAGACTTTTAGTGATACATTATATAAAATGGCAATGTCTAAACAAAGAAACTGCCAAATATACAATAATTTGCTTGGCTGTAGTTTTGACCGTTGAATAATATGCTGGAGAAAAAGCTCAAGATCACTCATTCATTTGGCTGAAAGACAGAGATGAAAGAGATAACAGGAGATAACATCTTATCAGATGAGCTGAATATTAAGTATAAAGCATAGAAATAACTTGCCAAGACATCAATCCTGAATAAAATGTATGTCCACGTTTCACTATTTGAACCATTAAGCTAATCATTGTTTCTCTGATCAGTAAATCAGCTAAACAGACTTTGTAACAAAGATTTTAAAAGGTTTGTCTTTAACTTACTTCTATATTAGTGCTTCCATCTAGACTAGCAAATGTCAACTTTATCTGTTTCCTTATCTAACATTATGTCACAGCAAATCTGCAAAATCTGCCCTTTTTTTGGTTGTCAGCTGTAAAATTGCACTTAAGCTGGGTTTAGCTGTAGATCAGATATGGATATTTAAAGCAAATAACAGACATTCCATTGATATATACTTTAGTTACAGATGAACATAATGCAAAGTATATAGTTCTAATATTACTGGAGTATATACAGCATGTGTTACTCTCATATTACTGTTAATATCATAGCTATCAGTATCAGTATCTGCTGAACTTGTCGCCTTAGATTCTGTTGTAGAATAATATGATGATTCTGTGCTGGGTGTTTTAGTATTGTTTTAGCCCTTTTACTTCATACGCACAATTTGTGACTGCAAACATATGTGCATTAATGAGATCCTGTTGTTGCGGGTTCACAACAATTTCCACATCAATTTTCACATAATGAGGCACAAACAAAATGCTGAAGTGTTAATGTCTCTCCCTATTGTGTGCTCAACATGACTGATTAGGAATTGAGCACTGTGCATGGAGATTTTCTACTGAAAGACAAATATAGTGTGGGTCTATGTACATTGACCAGGAAAACGAACCTTAGATGCTTGCATTTCAGATTTTTATATTGCTCAGTCAAGCACTATGCACACCATCTGTGCTTGATATTAGATCTGATTAGCAAATCAGTTTTGCAAGGAGTGTTATAGCCTGGATCCCTGCACCCCAGTTATACAAGCCGGTGTTTAGAGGAGGTGTCCACGCTATATCTGGGTGTGTTGCACAAACACAGGAAATTCAGTCAAGCTATTTTGCTTTTGTTCCTTGACTACATTGTTGCCCTGACTGCATTGGGAGTGCACAGGTTAAGAGTTGGTCTCTCTGAATGTTTTTTTTTTTTTTTCAGCTCTCAATGTACCTTTTTCATTTAGGGCAGTTTGGTTTGTAATAATAGACTGTAAGTTCAGCTCTTTGGTTTAATAAATGAACAAAAGAAGTGATTATTCAGCTTTTGTTTTCTTGCTTTGTCACAACCGCAAGTTCTTATTTTACACTAACTCATCCCCCCAAGGTAACATGCTCTGGTATTGCTGGCATATTTAACCCCACCATGGGTACATACCCCCATGAAGATGAGTCTTGGCAGGCTGACATACTGGATGTGTCGGCTTCAAAAACATATTCATTACCAGCTTGAAGCCAGACTGTTGGTCTCTGTGTTATTCTATACACCCATCTCTCATCACTAAATAGGCACAGCACTCACACACATACACACACACACAAAACAGTGAACCTTGCATCCTCAAGCTAAACATTTCCATTACCAAGACTACTTTCCCAAAAATACTGGTTTGGCAGCTGTGGTCCTTGCTAACACACCTCGCCGAAACTGTTTTGAACGAAACCTTTTTACCTTAACGCCAGTCCCAACCAGTGATTAGCTGCAACAGGTCAGACATCTGGAATCATCTACAAGTACGTAAGTGCCTTGTAATGGCGAGGATGAGACCGCTCAACACTTCGCATGCTTTACAATGTCAAACAAGGGTAAGATCACAGCAAGCCTGAGCTACCAGAGCAGGCCTCAGCAGCACAGGGGTCAGGCAGCAAAACAGTCCCCTAGCCCAGGACAAACACTGCGCCTGCCTAAAGCTTTATACCAGGACCAAAAATCTGTTATTATGCTGCTAGGCCTTCCAAGAGAAATTACAACAAAGCAGCATGTTCATGTTTAAATGCATGGTGAGCTCCTGCCAGAGAGTATGAGTTTGGTTCTGTCCTCCATGGAGAGAAAGAAAACAGAACAGATCGGTTAGGTGGAGGATGATAGAATAAGAAGAAATAACAACCGCTCCTGCACACGGACCAACGTGGTTCTTATCAATATTACATTTTTTATCAGGGGTTACCCACTGGGGGCCCCTCTGCAGGTTTAAAAAGGCCATATCATGGAAAACAGTTTTGAAATAACAGTTAAATATTGTAGGTAAACATGCATAAAGTGCCAGAACTTGCCAATCACTCCCCAATTCAAAGCAGTCCAAATTTGGAAACCAAGCTGCAAAAACAGCCTGTTTTGACCGAATGATTTCTGTGACCAGTGCCAACACATTTACATATATTTCACTCTTTCACAGTAAAGTTAGAAAGTTATAAATGTTTATAGCGTTTTGAGCGAAGCATAAAACAAGGCCGCCAAACCAAAAACACAATACAAGGCAGCCAATCAAAAACAGATTGTTTACATATACCAGTCTTGACGGCACATTAATAAAAACAGTCTGGCTGGTCAGCGCCATGGGATAAAGAGAAGTAAAACGGTTATGTAAAAATACTTGTTTGTTGTGTAAAAAGAATATGTGCCCTCTCAGATAGGGAAAATAAACTTTTCTATTATTCCCTCATAGTGGTCGTTTTCTTAATGGTACCCGCTGCATCAGGGCAGGGCCACGGACCTGCACATGCAAGACAGCAATAAGGTGGTAAAAGGGGGGGAGCTTGCATGTTTGGATGTGTCTGGAAGAAATGGGACTCTAGCGGCTGAAAAGATGTGTCTGGGTCCTCCATGCTCTCTGATGAGAGGAGTGTGTCTCTGAGAGGATCAGATAACCCAGTATGTTTGGCCTGCTCTGCTCTCCCTGAGCAGGACGGCAGGCTCTGGGTGTTTACCTAAAGCAGGATGTGTTTGGGTTGGACTGATCCTCTTCTCTTTACACTGCAAGCTTTCAGACAACTGGAGTTCTTAAACTCCTGCTTTTCTTTCTCTGGTGATACAGATTTGCCAAGTTTTTGCTCAAGCCCTGTAAATTTGGTGTTCATTATTAAAGAATAACTTACAAAACTATATGCAAAATCATTGAATCATTTGTTTTATATATATAAGAAATACAGAAAAATAAGAAACCTAAACCTGCTGGTGAAATTGTTCAGGTAAAACAGACTGCACACTTCTTGTATCATAAATAACAGCACAGTCGTAATGATCGCAGGTATGAATCCAAATGCAGAGGAGAATCAGCCGGTGTTTAATAAGAAAAAAACAGTTCCAAAAGACAAGAATCATAGTCCCAAAGTCATAGCAGTGAAGTCCAAAAACCAGGATATCTAACACAAGGCAATCAAGACAGGTCTGTGGAGCAAAAAAAGGGTCAAAACACATTACGAAACACACAAAAAGAAATGATGGCAAGAAAACTTGTTCGGTAACTAGGCAGGCCTAAGTATACTTTGCACCCTTGTACTGTCCTTTGGGGTTTATACCCCTGCCCCTATTCAGGTGGTCCTGATCTCCTAGTTAAGGGCTGGAGGGAAACTCCGGAGTCGGTATCCGGAGAGGGTTGTGTGGTGGTACCCGTGTCTGAGTCCACTCCAGGGCTAGTCTTTACAATAACACAACACAACAACTGTTCAACTCTTTATCCCTCAACGTAAAAAAAGGATGTTTTTCTTGCTGTGGGATATGTAAATGAGCTCTGCTCTGATTGGGTGCCCTGTATTGTATGCAGTTCCTTATAACTTCAGCACAAACAACCCACCTAAACAGTTGAAGGCTGAAATAATTGAATATATTTTAGTCTCATCACAAAACAGTTCAGAAATAGCTGTTTTGCAACTTGGCTTAATATATAGGCTGTATGGGCTAAGGACTGAACAAAATGTTTGGAAACTTTATCAGTGTTTACACACCATGTGTTCATCAACTCTTTCCCCAAAAAAGTTATAACTCCTCCCTCTGTCACACACCCACACAACAGTGCACTAACCTGCTGATACTCAGATGTGCAGTTTCTTATTTGGTGTTAAATCATTGCCATTATGTACAATATTTTATTATTATGTGCAGTAGTCTTACCATATGCAATATCACAACTCATGTCAATATTCACTCTATTGTGTGGAAAAAGGTCAGTACAGAGAACAAATCAAAACCACTATTTGTTTTATCTAGAGTATTTATACCCACCGCAGCATTTTATGTACACAGCATAATGTATTTTGTACAGAGTATTCTTCTGAGTATTTATTTCAGACTTATACTTTTGACTTTATATTGACATTGTTGTCGTCTCCGTGTCTCTGTGGGACTGATTTCTGATACTGAATTTTTAAAAAAGCATGAAATACAATGCAGAACTGTGTTCTGCACCTACAATCAACTTTCACTTGTGTTTAAAAAAAAAAGGACACTGTGTTGAATACAACTGGCCACTTACCCTCTTGGGAGGAACTGGATAATACAAATCAAATGCTGCATTGTTTGGTCTTTATGATGTGTTGTACTAATTCAACTACCATTCCACACCGGTTTCACACTAGAGAAACGTGTGTTGCACTTCTTGACTGTTGGAAATGTCGTAATGATTTGATTATAAACGTATAAAAAATGGATCTGTCTAGCTTGGGTGCAAAATGAAGAGTTCCTGAAAGAAGAGATACATGCTGAATGTGGTTTGTGGACTTACAGTAGATGCACATTCACCAAATACATTAATCAATCTGACCTGAAGTTATGCAGCCTGCAAAGAGTCATCTGAAAGTCACAGACACAAGTGTGAAACAAACTGCAGCTCTTGCCCGTGGCCCAGTTTTGCAGAGTGGGTGAATATGTGAGACACATATGTTGCATTAGAGAGGTGCCCACAGTCCGTGTGGTCTGTAAGACTACACCCGGCTCCTGCAAATGTACGTGTCTCTCTCCCCTTCACACCACTGAGGCTGAAACTCCAGCCAGCCTGGCTAACGAACCAGCAGCCACTCACTCAGCTTTCATCTTTTAAACATTAGGTTGAACCCTGTGCTCATACGGCCTGGGCTGTCGTCATGGCTGCTGGTCGGTTCTAACTATAACTTAATCACCATTTCTGCATTGTGGTGCAATGTGGTCAGTTTAGAAGAACTAACGTACTTCCAGTGCAGCTTCTTGAGGCATTCTTGCTGTTAGTACTGTTGCTATTATTGGACAAAGAAAATGACAATGAGCAGGTCCAGTGCTCCTAAAGTATAAAAATAAAGCAATCAATTATGACATATAATAAAATATGAGATGGTGTCTCCAGCCATCTATCTGTATAATCAAGATATTTTAACAAATAAAAGATGAAAAATTATATAAAGCCTTGGCCAGCCAAACCAAACCATAGTCCAGTGCATCTTCAGTCTCGGTAAATGAGGTGAAGAAAATGTCGATTGCCCGTTCCAGTTCTCCTTGAGTAAAATTGCTGTATCAATAGTGAAGCAATACCTAATGGGATATAATCAATTATTCCACATATTATTAATAATATGCTCAGTAAACAATTTTCTGCAAAAGAGTGTAGTTCAGTAACAACAGGCTACAGTTGTCATGGAACTTAACTGGTCATTCTGTGCATTGTTAAAGGTGGTGATCTGGTATGTGTTTATGGAGTAGTTTAAATGCCTTTGAATGCCAATGAGATTTCAGAACCGATTTTATTACAGCTTTTTTTCTTTACAACCGCCTGCCTATCCATCATTGTTAGACGTGCTAGATGTGCTTTAGATTTGTTGAAACAATGCTGATCGGTTCAATAAGATCAGATTAATATGTACTAGTAAGTAACAGAGGCACGGTGGTGCATTGTTTAGTGCTGTTGTCTCCTAGCAAGAGGGTCTTATTTTTGACTCCTGGCTGCGGTGCCCATGGCACTTTTTTGTCTGCATGTTCTCCTCGTGTCTACGTGGGTTTCCACTGGGAGCTCTGGTTTCCTCCTACAGTCTAAAGACTTGCATGTGAGGAGAACTGAGATACTAAATTGCCTCTAGGTGTGAACGTTGGTCTGTGTGTCCGCTCTGTGAAGGACTGTGATGAGCACTGAGATAAGCTGCAACCCTGGTCAGGATAAGCTGCTCAGATAATGAGTGAATGAATAGGAAGTGATAACCACACTGTAAACTACCCCTGCGAACATCTCACCCGACCCTATCACGTTTAGGGCTCTGGGTACGTGGAGAGTGTCGACACTCCTTTGCCAGCACCTGGCTGGATATCTTCATAACATACCATAGCTCTGTCTCTCCCTGTGTCTCCATTTCGAGAGGCATGCAGGACCTCAGCATGTTTATAGGTGATCTCTTATTTTTAGGGAGAGTAAACAGTATGTCCTCCAGCTATGAGGCTGGGCTAGGCACAGACAGGCTAATTAGTCAGGGTCAAGGTCTCTCCTCAACATTCCTGTACTGAATACCACACAGGGTTAAATGTTCAGCCAGAGAAGGGATTGACCCATACACTGTAAAAGTCATTTGTAATCCAGCTGGGTGCTATTACACAGTGTACCTGTCTATAACCATATATTCTAGAACCGATTTGAAACAGTAAACCAACAGCAAAAATATGTATATACACTACCGGTCAAAAGTTTTAGAACACCCCAGTGTTTCAAGCTTTTTTAAATTGAAAGTCAAACAGTTCAAGTCCAATGGATATCATGAAATGGTACAAAGGACAGTGCTGAACTGTGAGAGGTTTAAAAATTGTAAGGTTACCAAGAAGTGGGAAATAATTCTGTAGCGCCATGCAGTACCTCTTGAATGTGTTTAGTTGGTTGGGTTCGTCCTACAGCAAGATAACATAAGTCCAATCTATGCCAGAACTACCTCAGAAAAAAGAACAACATGGTAAGCTGGAAAACCAGAAGTCTCCAGACTTAAACCCCATCTAGCTGCTTTAGGATGAACTGGACAGAAGAGTGAAAGCAAAGCAACCTATAAGTGCCGCACACTGATGGGAACTTCTGCAACATAGTTTGGAAGAACTTTCTGCAGAATGAACGATGAGACATTGAACCGCTTGAATTTCAATACAAAAAAAACAAAAAAAAAAAAAACAGAAAAATTGGGGTGTTCTAAAACTTTTGACCTGTAGTGTATATAAAAATTATCATAATTTAATTGTCATCACTGGTTCCACATGAACGGTTTGCAGTAGTAGCACATCATTACACCAATCAGCAACAACATTAAAACCACTGTGAACTGACAGGTGAACTGAATAACTGTGATTATCTAGTTATGTTGGCACCGATCAAGGAGTTTTTGAATATATTCTTATATATTGGTTGGTTGTTGCAGTTGGTGTGTTGTAAACAGGCAAGCATAAGGATCTGAGCAAGTTTGACAAGGGCCACATTATGATGGCTGGAACTGAGTCAGAGTATCTCCAAAGCAGCAGGTCCTGTGGGGTGATCCTGGTATGCACCTGCCAAAAGTGGTCTGAGGAAGGACAATTGGTTACCTGGCAACAGGGTCATAGGTTTCCAAGGCTCACCGATATGTGTGGAGAATGAAGGTTTGACTGTCTGTTCCAATCCCCAAAAAGAGGTACTGTAGCACAAACTGCTCAGAAAGTCAATGCTGACAGTGACAGAAAGGTGTCAGAACACATAATGTAT
Organism: Alestes dentex; assembly: GCA_037576975.1. Taxonomy (NCBI): domain Eukaryota; kingdom Metazoa; phylum Chordata; class Actinopteri; order Characiformes; family Alestidae; genus Alestes; species Alestes dentex. Next base: position 10,157,640 of record JBBIGA010000018.1, read on the forward strand.
TGCAGCTGGCTGTGTATGGGGCTGCAGTTCAGTCAGAGTGCCCTTACTGACCCCTGTCCACCACTGAAAACATTTACAGTGGGCACGTCTGATCACCTTTTCTTTTACATTTGTGTGGATGCTGAGAAACCTTGAATCCTAGAATGTATGTGGATGTTACGTTAACACATAGCACCTACCTGAACATTGTTGCAGACCAAGGACAAGGGCAGCAGTATTCTCTAGCTGAAGAAGCCACTTTCAGCAGGATAATGTGCCCTGCCACACAAATTTGTTCAGGAATAGTTTGAGGAACATAATATGTCAAGGACTTGACCTCTAGATTCCACAGATCTCAACCCAGTCAAGCAATTTGTGAGATGTGGAAATTAGTCTGATGCATGGAGGCTCCACCTTACAACTTACAAAATTTAAAGGATCTACTGCTGACGTCTAGGTGCCTGATACTACAGCACACCTTCAGAGGCCATACAGAGTCCATGCTTAGACAGGACAAAGCTTTTTTGGTGTCACGAGGAGGACTTACACAACATTAGATTTTAATGTTATGGTTCATAGAGGTATATTCTTGTTAATTCAATAAATACATGATTTGATCAAAGTCATTGTAGGTTTGAGTGCATTAAGTGCATTATACACACTCCAATAGGCTACTCCTTGATCATTTAGTTATTTTAAGCTTCACTTTCACATTCCTGCTACATATCTCAGAACTATTAGTCATACACAGTTAAGTTTTGTCAAAGATCCATAATTATCTACATTTAACTATAGTTTTTTTCCATTGTTTTAACTGACTAAATGAACAACAATGAAAACTTCTTGTAATATAGATTTTAAACTTTTTTACTGGAAGTAACAAAACTAGTTGGCTGGTATTTACTGGAAATGTTTGAAATATTTATTGAGCAATTTGGCTTTGGAAATATTCTCTCTTCTTGACCTTGATATTGAGTGCATTTAAGTACACAGTAAGCAAGAGACCTTGTCAGCTGTATCCACACATACACTCCCAAGTGAAAGCTAGTTTTTCTATTTGAAATGAGATACCAGCCAAATTAGCATTAGCAAGATGTAATCCAGGCTTAAATAGACTGACCTAAGCATAATTTTATTAGATTATGTATGTATTATGTACTATATGTGTACTATGTAGCTGTTCTTTAAACAATGGCCATCGGTTGATAACCTGTTACCTCACCAAAATAAAAGTCTAGCTGTCCAATTTACAGTGTTTTACAAGTATAGCAGAGTAGCTGGCTGATTTGACCATCAGACTTCAGTTTGTCATTTTCGCAGGAATTGCTGTATGTGTCCCCAAACCCCACCCCACCCCCATCTAAATGTCAATGGATAATTCTAGCCCTGATAGCGGGATACATTAGAGCAAAGTGTGTGTAGGTGTTGTGAGATGGAGTGGATGATGTGATGATGTACCTCTTCTATTACCAGAGCAAAATTACCCCTGTATCAGTGTGTGCGTGTATGTGTGTGTGCGCGTTTGTTGTGTGTTGGTGTGCATCCTATCCACTCTTGGAGTATGAAGTGGATGATGTCAATGACCTGACATAGCATGCTGCAAGACGCTGCTATGATTGTGTGTGTGTGTGTGTGTGTGTGTGTGTGTGTGTTGATTAATGGCCAGAGAGAGCAGCTAAGCTATCAGTCAGGATGCAGGTGTGACTGATAACATCCCCCATCCCAACCTTCTCATTATCACCTTAAAAGAAATGAGTCTGGAAATGATGTGATGCATTAAGAGAATGCATTTGGAAATGAAGTGACACTTTATCTACCTGTATAGGCTTTTTCAAAAATGTTGACGCCTCTTTAAATTTGTCTTCTTGTACAGTTGACGCAGTCCTGCATTGAGCATGTTGAGGCGCATGAAGGTGATGTGGAGATTGAAGATTTGGCGTTTCACACATTTTACACATTTTGACGTGCTAAGGTCTAGATGAGTGAAAAGGTAGGAGATTTGTGAAGATATGGACCACTTCCGTTGAAAAAAAAAAAAGGAAGAAACACCTTTTTAATTACTCCACACAAAAGTGAGCCAACTACCTTCAAGACTTGAATAATTACACTCCTTTGTTTTAAAACTATGCTGCAAAAATGTTATTTTTTCATAAAAAAGCACTTAAAGCTCTTTATTTCCAAGACCTATGATTAGTTAGCACCTGTATAAACATGTTCTGCTTCTTTCTAAAACAACAGGTGTAGAGCACCTATTAAAATTCCTGACAGCTGTCAGCCTCAACACTGCTCTGACTAACTTGACTTGCCATAAAAGACACTGTAAAAAGTGGAACAGTTCAGATTTGAAGGGATGAACGCATGCAAAATACTGTTAGCTCATTTAACCATTTTATTTGTGTGTGTTGTTTTAGTATTATATTTATTTATATTGTATAAAACAAGTTCAGCTGCGCATAAGGCACATAAAGCTAAAATGACAAACCACTTCGTATCTCTCCACCCCTTCTCTCTCTTTCTTGCTTCTTTAACAATAGGAAACGTGACACCCTACTGAACATGTTCGAGTGATGGAACGAAACAGCCATTTCCTCTAAAATACATCTCTCTGTCAGCTCATTTAATGGAACGTGGCTTTAATTCCAGATCTTTGTGTCCACAGGCATCTGAATGCTATGGGTCAGATTTCCACATGGCATTCACGGACTGACACGGGAGGAAACAGAGGAAGAGAAATGATGATTATGTCCACTGATTGTTTTCAGCATCAGTGTCCATGCAAGGCAGATCAACTAATGTTTAATGCGATCGGCATTCATCTCGGAGGTCTTTGGCGAGGCTAGCGAGTGGAAAAAGTGCTGGCGTGTCAGCAGCTGTATCCTTCATGCTTTCTGGAGTATGAAATGACTTTTTTGTCATGTTGGTGTTGGATTGCCGCATCCAAAGCACTCACAGTGAAAGACAAAGGCAAAGGACAGTGTTAAGGATTCTGCCTGTGGGGCGTAACCAGGCAGAGAAATAACGCCAGCTTTCCTCCTTTAGTTAAAGGATGGCGAGGCTGAGTGCTCTCTGCTGAAGGATAATGTCTTTATTCTTCATTACCCTGCATCTGTTGCATCGGTGGGGTCCAAATCTCCTCTGGATCTAATCTCTTCTGCTGTCACAGTTCAGCCTAGCACTCCGCTATCGGGGCCCAGTGCTCTCCACACAGCTACCGCACATCAGAAAAAAAACTGCTCTTCCCACCAAGGAAGACGCTTTGATGGAAGTAAGCCAAGAGTTGCAAAATATGTCTAAAGTATAAACAAAATCACTGCAGATTGTTTCTCTTACTTAAACCAATGGTTCAGCCAAAAATCAAATTTATATAACTTTCCCCCTTTGCCCCAAATGTAGATGATCAGCCAAGACATGTTTCATGGCCAAGGTTTGATTTTTAAGCTCTGCTTGTGGTTTTGGCATGCAGTTTGCACAACACTAGCTGGTTAGTTGTCATGCTGGTTATCAGCTCCCACTACTTGTAACTACAGTGCAAAACTACAGAAGAAAATGACACTAAACACATCTTGACTGATTGACTAAGTGTGAAGTCACAATAAAAGTTGAACTTTTTTAAGTTGGTATAAGTAGGTATTTTTCAAATATTAATTTCATTTGGCACCAGCTAGGGTTCCATCTAAATAACTGTCCATCAGCGCTTTACAACAGACTAAAACTCGACACCATGTTCATGAGAACACTTCTAAAACATATGGAGCCTGCAGAGAAATATTTAATACTTGCTGTTCTGTTTGATTTTGTGGCTGTTTTATGTCTGAAATGTGTGGGGATGCACTGACAAATATAATGTCTCAAGATCAGCTGCTGGCATCTTTTGTCTGTTTACCCTCTCCAGTCACTTT
>JBBIGA010000018.1:10171076-10189950 GCA_037576975.1 Alestes dentex
TAATGGAGTAATATATATATATATATATATATATATATATATATATATATTATAACAGGCATCTGTTTTTACCCCCGAAAGTACAAGGACAGCTCCTTATGTTCATGAGCACATAACCTACTTATTACTCCCTATTTGTAGTTACTGAATAATTTATAGTAGGTACTAAATAATGAGCCGTACGACTAATAACAGAAGAATAAGCCCATGGTTCAAAGAGGTTAGCTGGGATCAGAAATGGCAGATTGAAGCCAAAATGTGTTCTGCTAAAGCTTTGATGTCCAGGGCACATGTGCCCTCTGCTGAAGTCCTAATGACCCCAGATCAGCAGTCGTTTAGCCTTTGTGCATGATCAAGACTAGAGCAGAACTCAATACAGATGAAGCAGTCTGAAAGCTGTAACTCTATACTCAACCACAAGACCCCCAAGAGGCTACAGAGTGCATTTCAGCCTGAGATGTCTCACTTAATCAGGATCTTGCGCTACTTTTTATTCCTTATCAGTTTAACTACCAATCTGTTCCATCTGATATGTTCTGTTTATGTATTTATTCAAAGCTCCAAAATGATAACTTCTCACGAGGAGGAAAAACACATAACTTTTGGATGAAAATGAATCGGTTTTGAAACATATTTTGAAATATTCACACAACATGCAGCAGGTTTTCATCTGGTGCAAAAAAAAATCCCTGAATAAATAAATAAATAAATGTGAAGTTGCAAAAAAATAAAAAATTAGTGATGTCAGAACAAAGCCCTGTGTCTGTATTTTTTTTTTTAACATAATTTAAAAACACCATTATTAAAACACTGTTTAAATCTTTTAAATACAAAAAAATCATTCTGATTGGACCAAGAGAAATACTTGGAATTTCAAAATTACAAAATTAGTTCTGAAAGGTTTTCCTTCTCCTTTAAACTTGCCATCGTGAAGACGTGAGGTACTGTTCTGCCCGCGGTCGAAAGGAAATGCTGGTGAGTCTGGCTTTATATGAATAAACCACCTGATGGGTTAAAGGTGCAGTACTAGATTGTGTCCTGAATATTTCATTTATCAAACCAACTGTGGCTTGTAATGACAGTGACTGGAAAGGAACAGAAATTGCACTTGCTTCCTGTGAATGAAGCCATCACTCAGCATGTGCGAGGGTGTGTGTGTTGTGGCAGCATGTTGTGGAAGCGAAGTGGAGAGACAGGCGATATAAATCAGAAGTGAGCTTCACAGGTACTCATTACCCTCACACAGTGAACAACTGTTTCTCCCTCACTCACACATTCCTTCAGCCCTCTGCCCCCAGGACACTGTCAGTATTCACTCTGTCACTGAGTCTGCGGAAGGTCCCTGCAAGAACTATATCCTTCTCTTTCTGACTCTCTCTCTCTCTTTCATCGCCACAGTCTTGCTCACATCTGGAGAAGTGTAATTGCCCTATAATATAGTGCCAAACATCTCATGCACCGCCTTGATATTTCAATCCTGTACTTTTCTGTGGTATGTGTTTTGATAACTTAATTCTTGCTCTTCTTTTAGCCTACATGAGCCGCACAATGTCATTACCGGGATGTCACTACTGCAAGTGTGTAGCAATGGAAAGCACAGGTTAACCCATTATTGTTCTATTTTAATCATAATTATTATTATTAATCATTACTTATAATTTATGACTTATTCTTTGGCCTACTATAAATGATTTAGTCACTGCTATGAAACAAGCCTCAGTGCCAGACACATTTAGTAAAGTAACACAACTAGTGACAGGAAATTTGAACTTAAATGGCTCAACAGAAAGCCACCCATACTCCTGCCCTTAGAGTTCACTCACCAAATACGTCTCTGTAGTTGGCAGAATTAGCTTGAAGGAACAGATGGGGGAAAAATTTGAAGTTTAATGGAGTAGTCACATCAGGTAGGTGTTTGTTGTCCATTGTAAACCATTTACACAAGTGCACAGTGAAATTAAGCAATGTTCCTCCAGGATCGTTATGCAACACAAACATCGTACAAGACTAGTGTAGACCACACTACAAAGTGCAAAAAGGAAAGTGTAAGAATTGATGATATTACAGGACAAGACAGCATATAGTGCAGTCGACAAAAAGCAGACGCAGTACCAAGTGAAAGGGAATACAATATTGAGGCAGATACTGAATTCTGGCAGCCGAGGATTTTTGGGGTAAGGAATAGCAGTGGTAAATGTTGGAAATAGCAACAACAAGATAAAAATGTAACAGTAAATATATAAAAGGGATGGCACAGTGTGAGTATATTTATGGAGTGTGGCTGTTAGAGTGTGATTTGTTTGTGAGGGAACAGTTTAAGTGTGTATGTGTGCAAGTAATTGGGTTGAGTGGGTTCGTTCACAATGCTGGTGGCTTTGCGGATGCGGTATCTGGTGGAACAGGGAGAAGAGACCCTGGTGATCTTTTCTGCTGTCCTCAGAATCTGCTGTGGGGTCTTGCAGTCCAAGGTTGTGCAGTTCTCAAACGAGGCCACGATGCTGCTGCTCAGGACCCTCCCCTTCGTACCTCTGTGGAAAGTGGTGAAGATGGGAGGTTTTCACAGGCTTCAAGTTCCACAGGAAGTAGAGACACCGCTGGGTTTTCTTGGCAATGGAGGTGGTGTTGAGGATGCAAGTGAAGTTCACTATGATGTGATCACCAAGTAACTTGGAACTTTGGATGATCACCACTGAGGGGTTCTTGATGTTTAACAGCTAATGGGCATGGCGTGCTCTCCTGAAGTCAACAATGATCTTTGTCTACATTAAGACTTGGACTTTGAAGTTGATCAACTTCATCTGACGTAAGCAGAAAATGATGTAGGTTTGACTACTCCTTTAAGCTGTGTACTTTGCCATGAGTGTTTGGATTTAAATAAGTAATTTAAGAGATATTTATGAACTTTTTCCTTTTGGATGAAAACCGTTCAATTTATTCATTCAACCTTTTAGCAAATAGCATGAAGCCCATTTGAATTCTTGCCTTATTTTTTGTAGCACTGTCTTCCTGAAGAAACTGAAACCCCCCAGGAAAGAGGGCTATATCTACAGTGGCTATATGAATCCAGGAAATATTGCATGGAATTGGAGGCTATTGTAAAGCTGTGTTCCTATGAGTGTGAAGAACTTTAGTTTTAGGGAATTAAGGTTCACAGCTAGGTACAGATTTATCAGCAACATGTGTCTTAGTTCTACAGACGATAAATAAAAAAAAACATTGTCATATTATTTTAATCATTAGGTTAACATGGTTCCTGCTGTTTCAGGTGATTATGCTGGTGAAACATCAGACATGAAATGCAGGCTTGGCGCCTGTATAAATGTGCATAGACAGGGCCTGACAGAATGGATGATGTATACATGATGCTCAGAGCAGAATACACTAACATGTGAACAGAGATTAGAGACACATCATTTGTGAAGGATCAGTATATTACACACAGTGGGCAAGACTTGCTGATTACAGATGAATGGTTTTCTGGTACATTTACCAAATGTTTTTATTGCAGATGTAATTTACTTAAATTGTTGCAAAGTTATCACTAGTCAATAACAAATCTTCTATTGTACAGTTAGAATCTGCAATGCTTGGATTCTAATGCAAAGGTTTGGCCACGCCCATCAAATAAGTTGTTGATTTCCTAATTGTAAATGAAGTAACATATTCTCTACAGAGCACAAATGCCACACCCCATGTCCGAAACACATACTATATTTCTGTCATTGCCATTAAATGAGGTCATTTGCATCTAGAAGTGTGTTACATGCGGTTCTCTAAAATGGCCCACACATCATGGAATTACTCTTTACACATCAAACTCTCAGTGTAGACTCTCATCTCTCTTCTCCTTTATTTTCAGTGTTCTTACTTTTTTTGTACTTTGTTTGTATGCCGTCTCCCACCATCAGTCAACGAGCTTTTGTTTCTATTTTTATTCTTTCCTCCTTCCCACCCTTTAAAATTCACTTTTTGCTTCTCTCCTGCTTTCCTCTCACTGCTGCAGAGTCTTCCAAAGAACAATGAAGTAAGTGAGACGGGCCAAAGTATTTTAGAACGTTTTGTTCTTTTATGTGTATTCCAAGTACTTTCTTTCCTTCTTATGAATAAGAAATGAAATGACAGAAGCATGAATATTAGACAAGGGATTCATTCCATAGCGCTGTCCTTTGTTTCATAGTCTGTACATCTGTAGATCCTCACTCATTCTTTACTACCTGGTCACCCTGGTTTTCAGAAATGGTGTTGAAGGCCACATTCCTCTACCTGAATCTCTTCATTATTTCTCCGTCTCTCTTTTTCCTTTTGACAGCTGGAGGTAATTTGTTCTGAACAAATAAATAAACAATGCGTCTTCAAAAGCGCTCAAATGCACAGGCTGAAATATTCATTAGGTTTGCTTACAGAAAGAAAGAAAAGAAGACAGTGAGAGAGAGAAAGAAAGAAAGAAAGACAGAGAGAGAAAAGGAGCAACCCAGAGAAAGAGAGATAGAGAGACAGAAAGAGAAAGAAAGACATAGAGAGAGAAAATGAGAAAGCCAGAGAGACAGGGAGAAAAAGAAAGGGAAAGAATGAGAGAAAGAGACACAGACAAAAAGAGAAACCCAGAGATAGAAAGAGAGATAGAGAGAGAGAGAGAGAGAGAGAGAGAGAGAGAAAACATCTTACAGTTTAGGAAAAGCTAAATATTTGATAGATTGTTTCTAACCTCGTGAAAACGTCTCATTGAGTCAAGTAAAATGGTCTGGGTGGCAATTCAGAAACACATCCATTTCACAAGACTGATGAGTGTATAATTACCCAGAAGAGTCGGACACCACTGACTTCTACAGGAATTGGCACACACATACAAACACACACACCAGAGGCCTGCAGTAAAGAATGCATGAATTCACTGAAGCAAGTGTGCTGCAGCAGTAAATTACACTAGACATCAACTCTTATTCACTGACCATTCATCCAGAAATAGCCTGCTGTTGTACTTACTTGTACAACCATGGTAAGAGAACTGACCTGATAAAGCTTTATAAAGTTTATGTGTGTGTGTGTGTGTGCGTGTGTTTGTGTATATATGTGTGTGTGTGTGTGTGTGTGTGCGCGTGTGTGTGTGTGTGTGTGTGTGTGTGTGCATGCAGTCACATTCGAAGGCAGTTAGCCAGGTTGAATGACAGCAAGCAAATGGGGCTTTAAGCATGCAGAATGGCCACAGATGACAGAGACTGGCAGCCAGCACAGCACTGGCTGGACAAAGCACATTAGCAATAATGACTTCATTTACTCCGTGAAGGGTCATTAAAATATCGATGCTTACTGCACATGAAGTAACCTCTAGCTAGACCAAGTTCCCAGACCGCTAAGTAGACTAACCAGGCTTTCTAAACTCTCTAAACAAACACATGACACAGCCTGAATACCCCACTGGCCAGGTCAGCAGACTCAGTGCCCAAACAGCCCTCATTAGAACACACACTCATTTCTCCAGACTGTGTCCAACTGCGGCTGCATCAATCCTGCTATAATTCCTGCACCACTGGCCTGACCTGTTTCCCTTTTTGCATTTTACAAGAACTGTTTTTATTCGGTGCATTGTGAAAAGGCGTAATAGTTTAGAATGCTTACCTTTACAATTAGAATACTTTTATAAATCTGTAAAAGAAACAGTTGATGCCTGTATATTGGCTACTTTTCAATGAGTGTACGCCGTGCAGCATACACACTAGTAAGACAAACTCTAAAGAGGAGCTCAAGTAAAGACTTTCTTCAGAACATGGGCGCTCCCACTAAAGCCTGAGTAGACTGATAAATCAATGTGACGAGTCTTAATTTATCTGAGCCTTACCGAGCAGTCTCCTCAGTTGCAGAAGTGCTCATGAGGCATAAACTGAAATTGCACTGGACTTTTGAGATACCACCTGTCATTAACTGAAAATTATAGTTTTTCAATTAGCTTGTCAAACAGTTTGCGTTATTCTTGAGATCAGTCTTGCTTGGGTGATTGAGGGAGCTGCAGTGGACTTTAGTGGACACTTTAAAATGCTGCTGAAAACTGCACTGTTCTCCTCTGCCTTCTTTTTCATTTGTGGACTTCTGTTGCGCTTTAGATTTTCTTTTTTCACTTTTTGGTGTATTCTTTTATTTACAGGAGTAGTATTTTTATTCTACTCCTGTAAAGCACATTGAATGATCTTTTGTGTATGATAATGAGCTATATAAATAAACTTGACTTGACTTGATTAAGTCAGGAATTTTTCCATGAAACAGTTTTACATAAAAACAGCAAAAAGGAGCAGTGAGTATTAGAAAAAAAATGAAGTAAATAAAAAGAAAACAGCAGAGGTTTTACCATGTGCCTTAATATTTGCGTGCCTTATGTGTGTGTGTGTGTGTGTGTGTGTGTGTGTGTGTGTGTGTCTTTGTTGTAACTGAATTTTGGATGAATTTAGAATACTGTATTCAATATTCAGTCAACACTATTTTTTTCAAGTGTTCTGCTGAAATACAGTTGAGTGTGACATAATGGGAAAGAAGCAACAGGCTCTGCTTTCTTTGTGGGTGGTACAGGAAGAGGACACAGTTCAACAGAAGACTCTAAAGCACTGATAGACGAGATTTCCCATCAGTCTAGAGCCACGTATTTCCTCCAGCAGCCCCATGTGGTCTTCACAGTAATTCCCTCACGTAGCCTGACCCAGAGAAGTCCTGCTGTCAGGCCTAGAGGTGGAGACTGAGGTGTATGTTTTAGTCTGTTGATACAGTATGATGTGTGTGAATCTGTAACTTTTCAAAGAGTCAGTTACACTATGAATTTACTCAATACGTAAAATCTTTTCGTTGAACTGTCATGTTCAGGTTGATTCATCATGACGCATCAGTGTAATTTTATTCTACATACTAATGATATTTGAGCCTGTGGAAATTGAAGCAAAAATATAAGACATGCAAACTGGTTACTTTGCTAAAAAATGCTATACAGTCAATGTTGGGCAGCAAAGGAATGCGTGTAACACTAATCAGATCTATGATAAGTGTAAAGTGTCCATTTGGCACACATGAACACTTTACTGCACACAGTGTGAACAGCACACAATTGTTCACTGCCTTTAACCCATTCACCAAGTAAGTCCCACTGTCAGGCCTTTGATTTGAACTCACTTCTGATTGCAGAGGAATCTCCCTAACCACCAGGCCACCAGCTGCCCCAATAAAATAAAGGTGATTACTAGCAGGACAGGCAGCACTGGACCTAAAAAAGTGAGTATATTATCACAAATTAAAGTTACATTAAAGCTATACTGCTGTATTGTACAGCCCATGATTTGTTAGTAATAAGCAAAACGCAGTACATTGTTTCTGCCACTTTTGGCAGTTTTTTTGCTGTTATCTGAGGCTTTCTGACATTCTGATGCAGGTTTCTTCTCTTTCAGTGAGCCACACAACAGTGGAACATGTGCTAACAGCCCCCTGTTGAGGACAGATGACAGGCTCAGGTGTTTTGAGTATATGTGTTTGAACTCATTACACAATTTATCTTTTAGTTTGTGATGTTTCTATATTTTGCTCCACTTAGATTTGGCCATTTCACTAAACATGGGATTTTTTCCCCTTCCCTACATTTAAATATATGGCTTTAAAAAGTCAAAGTACTCCAAAGGCAACAGAAAGTAGCTAGAACACTTTAGCTGACACACAAAATGTTCAGACTGTTTCACTTATCCCAGATGTGATCAATTAATCAAAAAACATTTGGAGTCTAAATGTTTCCTTTTTAGTTTAGCATTACAAACAATGAGGCTAATCCTGCCAGCACTAAAATTCAGCAGTCACCCAACTGTTTCTGTAACAATTACACCACAAAACTTCCTTTCCCAACCCGCTCAAACTGCACCCAGCTATTTACTGAGGAGTGGAAGGCACGTTGATGTGGTTTAAAACATAGAGTTACTTACTGTGAGCTATAAAGATGAACAAACAGTTGGCCATTTCGGTCAACACCAGCACTCGGAATGAAAATATAAACCTGATTCGAGATCAGCAGTCCTATTCAGTGCTTTGTGGAGTTTGCACGTTTTCCCTGTATCTGCCAGGAGCTCTGGTTTCCTCCCACAAATACACTTGTGTCATGTGCCCAAACCCCCCCCCCCCACACACACACACACACACACACCGCCAGTAGGCACATTAAAAAGTATGTTTTAAAAAAGCTTTAGTAATCAGTAGTCCATACCAGGATACATTTTTTTAAAGTAGCACCCCCAAACCTTGCTAGACATATTGCTAAACTTGACCCCTTTCAGTAGGGCACCAGCTCAACCGGCTGTGAGAAGAGATTGAAGTCTTAATGTGGACACAGTCCTGACCTTGAACACACACACACACACACACTCATTTCACACACACAGTATTCTCCCTGCTCCAGGCTGCGGGGTAATATGAGGTCAATTTCTGTGGACTGATGGATGGCAGCAAGGGTTGAGGAAGTTGCCTTCATTCTAATCTTATCTCAGGCTGTTTGACCTCTCTTTCCAGCTGGCCAGGCTGACTGTCAATAGTGGCATTTCTCAAAACAAAATCAGAAGGGCTAGACGGCATGACTTCAGTTTATACTTACAGTCATGGGATGCAAGATAAGACTGTGTTTTGTGTGTTAAACGTTTCAGTCTGGAAAAAAAAACAACTCTGGTTTTAGGTAACAGTGATTCAATATCATCTCTGTTCTCTCTCATCGAAAAACAGATAAAAGAGTGATTGATCTTTCGGTTATAGTGTGTAAAAGCATGGACACGTTTTTAGAAGAAAGAGTTTTATTTCAACTCTGTTGTAACCTTAAATAAGTTCATATACCATAAACAAACTAGCTATAAAGGACAATGGCAATATACAAAAATATCATACTTTTTCTACCTAAAATAAATGTCTGGTTATCATCGTAGTCCCCCAAAGGTTCATATGTCAACAGCACTACAGCATGCACAACCTCCTGTACAAAATATATATTTACAGTCATTCAACATGAATGCATTGTCGTTACTTGTTATGATTAAAGCACTGTGAATGGGCAATGTCTTGCTTCTTTGGACATGTCAGAAGAGTTTTATACCCAAAATGAAGTTCTGAATAACTCTAATCCCCTTTTCCAGTGAATTTGCTGAATGCATGAGCCATATAATCCTTTTAGGCCTGAAAGTTGAACTTGTTCGGCAGGTCACACGCTGGCTGGTTTTCATGGAGATGTTGGCTAAGGATCTTACATTCTGGATGGCAAAAAGTGTACAAGTCCAACACATTCTGTTGAGTTCCCTGGTCAAATATTTCTACTAAAAAAAGTTACTGGGCTCCTGAGTAGCATAACATCTAAGCACTTTTATTACCAAGAGATCACACGTTTCAGGGCAATGCCACAGCCAATGTGGTCTGGAGTCCAAGAGAGCATAATTGGCTGAGTGATTAGAATTTCCCTCGCTCACCTACATCAGTCAGTGTGATGATATGCAATGTAGGTAGGTGCCTGTTAGGTGACGTAACAGAATTGCCAACCTCCTTCAAGCATGTTGGGCTGTTCAGTGATGCCGTGGTAACAACAGTTTGTAAGGATGTGGCAGGTGACTCAAAAGAAGCTTTTAGCACCTTCGTTGCATCTGTGATTGGGGAGACCTAGCTATTGGGTGAAATTTGCTGTGACTAAATTAGGGAGACAACTGGGTAAAACTCAAAACATAAACAATATCTGGTTTGTTCATGTGGAAAAATCCACAAGCTGAGCTAGACTAAGACCTTAGGCTGAGGATGGATACCCCTGACTTAAAGAAATGTGCATTTGTACTGGTGTACGAGTCTGTACTGGAATAAGATGCAGTACGGAACATTTGCCCAAAACCAGTGCTGTATATAGGCATCTTTACTTTTCTCTACCCCGCCTCGACTTCTCTCAGATGGGCGCCCCCCGATGGTGCCGTCTATTCCTGCTCTTGCGCAGCTCTTGAACGTGTTTCCACTTGCCTTTCTGCCTCTGTTTCTTCTCTCTGTGCCACAGCGTCTCGCAGTATTCATCCAGAGAGGGCGCGCTTAGCACACGCAGATAGTCCTTATAGCGCTGCCGAGACTCCGAAGCCATGACGGCCACAGCGGTGGGGTCCTCAAAAGGCCCTCGTGAGACCAGCTGCTGTCCATGGAGCTGCCCACGCTCCAATACCCTCAAAGAGAGGTTTAGGAGAGTGCGCGTGAAGCTGTGCTCCTGTGCTGTACAGAAATATGAACCAGCATCACTCCGTAGCAGCCAGCGAATGAGCAACCCCCGCTCCGTCACCAACACACGATCGTCCGGCTTTATCTGGAACAGATATACAAAATGACATTACTCAATAACGTCTTTCTGGGTGATATTTATTATCTTTACGAAGTGCGATCAAGATGTAACTGGTTTACAAATGGATTGGTGTATTGTAATGCATCAGTAATGCAATAATATGGGAATGTGTAAATTCTGTATCAATTCTCTCATAATCAGTTACAAGGTACTCACTCATTTTTTGGCCAAAATAAAATACTCAAGCTGTTTTCAAATGAAAACGTCCAGATATTCTTGGTGTATTAGTTTATTTTAATTTATTGTTGTTTTATTTTCAACACTTTTTGAAATAAATAATTTTTTTAATGTAAAAAGTGAAAAATGCCAAAATGTAAGATTCCTAAAGAATGATCTCATAAAATCACCCCTGCTTCTAGATCAACACCCTTACAAACTAGATAAAGTTGTTCATTTATCACTTTCCAATGCAGGTTCTGGTTATTAAGGTAAATCTCTGGGAAAAGGGCACATTTAGTGAAATCCAGCATAATTAAGTGTCACTTCAAACTCCAAATGGAGAATTCACATGTCACCTGTGGAGCTCCTGCCCATAAATCATTCTGGTCAGTCCATGCACAGCCATGGGGAGGGCAGCAGCATGGAGCACGGCTCTACACACAGGTCAAAGGTGAGTCCTTCACCTCTAGGCTCAGCTTCCTGCTGACCTCTCATTACTTCGTTTGACTGTTCATTAAAGTCGTCTTAGACGGATCAGAAAAACGAATAATGATGGTGCGGAAAGAGTGTGTGTGCGTATGTAAATGTGTGTGTGAGAGGTGACCTGCCCTTGAAGCTGAATTCAGCAACATGTGTGCCAAGAGCTATTAGTGGGCCTGATCTATATCCAAGGTGTGAGTGTGTGTTTGTAATGAGGTAGTTTGATCTATATTCAAGGTGCATGTCCACTTCTTAGGTGACCCCTACAGGAAGCTTACTCAGAGCTGGCAGGGTCAGAGTTGAGGAGGCTGATGTGAAGATGCAGTGTGTACCAATGATAAAGAGGTGATGACATGGTCGACGAAAAGACTGTCCAACACACTAATGACCCTCTTCTTCCGGTTGCTTGTCCCATCAATCACTATATTGCTTTCAGATTCTCTTGGTCTCAGCCCAGATTCCTTAATCTGCATACAATCTCTCTCCCTCTCTCTCTCTCTCTCACACACACACAGTCTCTCTCTCTCTCTCATTTTCTATGCCTGCCAACTCTTCTTTCATGTCATGCTGTTGTCAAGGGCTAAAACAATACAGCTGTGCTCTAGAGAAATAAGGGGGCTTCAAAGCATACCTAACCCCTTTTAAACAAGCACACATTCATGCACACACACACGCACACACACTCACTCACTCAAGTTCATGCTCTATTAGCATTTACAATTGCCATTTTAAAAATTCTTTACTTGCAGAGGAAACAGCAATATTAGAATATCAACATAAGAAAGTAAACATCGCTACTGTAAAACACGGATGCATCACAGCTAAAAGGAGTAGTGCAGAAACATTAGGCTATTTCTGAATGTTTAAAGTATGTTTGGGATTGGAAGTGTCTGGACCACCGACTTTGGTGTGAGACAACAGTTCTGATTACTGCACACAATTCTTCCCTCTATTGCCTATAAGAAATAAAACTGAGTGACTGAGTGATGACTGCGCAGACACTGTACATTACATTATTAGCATTTATACAAGCCCACTGGACAAAATAAGGACGGACATGTCAGAGCTGACATGGTGCCAATACCTCAAAACGTCTAGGAGGTGAAAGGGCATCAAAAACAGATGGAATACAAGGAATAGAACAATCTTTCTTATTCAGTTGCTAGCTTTATCGTTATGAGATGTTTGAGCTCTGTACTTTGTCCACACCTGTGATGCCTGTCTAAAATGCAAAGGCGCTTACACAAGTCAAGACCAAACGTGCACTTGTCATGGTGATGTCATGGTCTTCTGGTATGAGTGTCTGCACATATGTGCAATAATTTACCCTAGCGAAAGGTAAAACTGCGTGGTAGTTGTAGATCATGCTCTGTATCTGCTGTTGAAGGTTTTATCATGCCCTTATCACAGCAGAAGGCTCGAGTTCAGCTTTGCTCTGTCAAAGCTGAACCAGGTCAGGGCGTCCTCAACCAGTAAAGGCTCAGTTAGAGTCCATCTGAGGGCTGTGTGAGATGCTGAATGAAAGAACACGGCCTTCTGGTCAGGATCAGTCGCACTCGCTTTGACACAGTCATAGAGCCTCCTGGGAAATCACTCTTGGTTGTTAAAGCGTGGGAAGAGACACAGCACAAAGGAGACGTTTAAAGCAGTGGTTCACTTACACAACTTTCCCCTTAATCCAAACCTACACAATCGGAGAAGACATGTTCAGTGTTTGAAGTTTGCTTCTTGTTTTGCACTGAAGCTTTGAGGCTACTGTAGCCCAGTAAGTCGTGAACACACTGTGTGCTGTGCTGTGGTGTGTTCACACATGACTATAATGGCCACTTTACTTTACTTTATCCCACCAATTAGCATCATGAAAATCTTCACTCATTTACCTCAACTACATTTAGTTGTAATGCATACTCAAATACACTTGCTCATCTGTATGACAGACTGTTATCTTTAAAACTTGAAAAAGGTGTGTGACGTAGTGGCACAGCAATCATCCTGAAACTTGGATTCTGTCTGTGTGTTTGTACATGAGTACAGCTCGCAGTGGAAGGGTATCCTTTTCATCATGATGAAAACACCAGTGCAGGAAATGGTTACAGTGACTGAAGAACACACACACACACACACACACACACACACACATTTCTTGGGTCAAAGAAGGACCTTTTCCCTTTGACAAAACCCATGAGATACTTTAGTCCACCTTTCTCTCATAACAGCCCTCTATCAGCCTGGACTGCCAGGTTTCAGCACTGAGGGAAGAAAACATGTTTTTTGGATAGCACGCACAAACCTGTATCAGTTTAGTTTGGATAAACATTCACCCCAACGCACATACACATCCCTGTTCACATAAACACGCAGAGCCCATTCCTTTCCCTTCACTCAGCATCGTTCTTTACAACGTGAAGTGTTGGGTCACATTTTAAGATTACGCTGCAGGTGTGAAGCATGTGAATGTTTGTTGTGTGTTTTTGTCTGTGTGAGTGCATGTGTTCCTGTGAGTGTGTGTGTGTGTGTGTGTGTGTTTTGCAGGTGCTAAGAACAGCTGTATCATGCAACATCTGGAAAAGATGAATGAGAGGTGGTGGAGAGGAGAGAAGGAGAATAAGTGTGAAATAAAACCTAAGCTCAAACAGGGCGATGGTGTTTATTTAAAGCAAGACTTAAAACGGCACTCTGAGAGCAACATGCAGTGCATCTATGTAGCCCCCATAAAGGTCAGGTGTAGGATCACACACACAGACACAAACATGCAGTATGTCTATTCAGCAGTGATAAACTATAGTAGTGATGGTTCAGTACAACAATGTTGCTGATGTAACACTCAGAGGAGTTAGTCCAAGTCATATCCATTCATCATAACACACACACAAACAAAACACACACATACAACACAAGGTCAAACACGCCACCATATCTACACTCTCACAGGGGGCGGGGGGTGGGGTGGCGGTATGATATGAGGGTTATGGGGGTCTTAGGTAATTAGCAGCTGGGTTTGTGTGTGTGTGTGTGTGTGTGTGTGTGTGTGTGTGTGTGTGTGTGGAAAGATAGGGGCAGTAGGGTACTTTCTGGTGTCCAGGGGTGAAATGGCAGTGGGGGATGGAAAAAAGGAGATTTGAAGACCGCTGAGAGATGGACAAGTGCGATGTGTGAAAACTGAAAGGAGAGAAGAGGGAGTAGATGACAGGAATGAAGTGATGGAGTTCCTCAGAAC
The DNA here is from genome assembly GCA_037576975.1 of Alestes dentex. NCBI lineage: Eukaryota > Metazoa > Chordata > Actinopteri > Characiformes > Alestidae > Alestes > Alestes dentex. Next base: position 10,185,293 of record JBBIGA010000018.1, read on the forward strand.
CACTTTACTCTCTTTGAGGTAAAGTCTAATCATGCTGTGACATCTAGAGAGAGAATTATGGAGAGGTGCATGGAAGCGGCAGCTGTGATGCAGCAGGAGTAGTCAAAGAGGCAACTAGCCTTTATCCCACCACTCTCATATTATTTACTGTGGGATTCAACTGTAACCAAATCTGACACAGGGGACCAAATATAACAGCCCACCAATAAATCACAGCAGACATTTTTGAAAACCTGCTAATGCTATGTTGAAAATAATGCATGTAAATATCTGATCTCACCCAGATTCGATTCCATTTAAACAGCAAATTATTCTATTGAAGTTGGTCAAGTTTCATGAAATTTCCAAGTTCAAAATGATTTGATTTTGGCCATCAAACATGTACATCACTGATGTACAGAAAACATGTACACCATTAAATATAATTAGACTAAATTAAGACGAATTGTAACATATCAGAATCAATCTTTTGACTGTGTAATTATTAATTGATGCATTTTTACAACTTTTTTGCTATGGCAGAGAACATTTTAACACATATTAACTGTTCTATTTTGAACTCATGTATTCTCACCATCTCTCCAAAGCTTTTGTACTATTTACCTCTTGGCGGTGGTCTGATCCGGGTCTCTGTATAAACCAGCGGATCTGGGCCTGCTGCGATTTAGGGACACACTCCAAGAAAGAAGAGTTAGTCTCCACACCATACAACACCTTTTCCTCTACGTTCTTCCCCAACACTGCATACACACATGGAGAGAGAACAAGCATTTAGACAACCTGGATAAGGGTAAATGCCTGTTTATGTGTATGTGTCTGTGTCTGTCCATCCTCTATATTTTCTGGCTCTAAACACACACTTACTCACCATCATCTGTGTCCCAGCAATGGCTGGATGGGTCTCCATGTTTGATGTCCTGCCTCCTAGCCCTCCTGAGGATGGAAACATACAAATGCAGGTTTATTTCAATACATTTATAAAGGTACATAAATGATAATACATTAGTGCAAAATCTACTAATTGCTTGGATATGATATTTACAGATGGCCTACTATTTTACAGACTTCTTGAATGCTATGATTTGCTTTCAGTCATATAGCTGCACACCTTATCACTACATTTAGAACAGGCCTTTACAAGCATTCCAGTTATCAAATCGTCACAAATGCTTTTACACATTTATATATCTCTTTTTATGGTGGATGTCCCAAAGACAGTGGTATATTCAAGACAAAAAATATACAAAACCTTTGTATAATAATGTGTAATAGTTCATTTAGCTGATTAACTGAAATGCAGCGAAGAGCATGCTCCATTTCTAACTTGGTGATCAAAGATCAAGACCTATCGCTGGTCTAATAGACGGAGACTAATCTCATACAGGATTAACGACTTGAAAGTTATTTTGAATGTCTTTTATTGCATTTGTAGACATTTATGTGAGTTTGTATCTTGAATCAGCTAAACCAATTACCTAGCCTGCTACCTCTGTCTGTCCCAGCCTCTTAGTTCTGCAATGGCTACACAAGGTTGAGCTCAGCTCTCTTACCTGAATGTCTTTCAAGAGTTACTAAAACTAAAACCAAACAAATTAAAGTCGAATATGACTGTCTCTTTGTTTCTTGTTGTCTGCTCTTAACATCTTCCACTAACTTATCTTGCTTAAGTCTTGTAAAGATATAGCAGTTCAGTTGCATTTAGATAATGGCACCTGGGTATGAAATGAAATGATTTTCTAATACTCTTGTACATCCTCATGGATCTGCTGTTTTTTGTATTGATTAAATGTTTGGGGTTTTTTTTTTACCCTTTGCCAAGTGCGTTTTGTCTTTCTCCAAGGGTCAGTCCAAAGTGAGATCTTTTAGTACACATGTAGCTGCAGTTCTAGAATGTCATTGCTACGCACCATAAGTCATCTGCGGGACAGTTTACAGAGAATCAGCAGGCCACATGCACGCAAGATCTCATCATGGAACCCGTGGTATTTTTTTTATAAATGTTTTTTGCATGTTTTAACAAAGTGATGACATAAATATCACCAGCACAAATTAGGCAAGCTTGTTTTAAACCAGAAGTGTCCTGCACGGCTGACAAAGCAGAACACTCCCTTGGTGTTTTTACATGAATGACATAGGTGTGAAACACTGCAGTGTATTTTGTAACTTTGTGCATGCTGCTATCTACACATGAATTACAACAAATTCCACCGGTGGGACCACACTAAATACTTCTGTATTTCTGAAAATTCCAGAAGTACACAAGAGTGTGCTTTGATTCACATGGGTAACACATGATGACTGAGTGGCGCTGTCTAACTGCCTAACCACTGGCCCCATTATTGGAAGACTGCGAGTTTGATCCCCTGAGGTGCCGCAGCCATCTATGGCTGGAAGTCCAAGAGAGAACAATTGGCTTCACTCTCTCTAGATGAGTAAGGTGACCCCATCACCCCAGTGTGACGCTAGCCAGCGAAGGCGTCTGATAGATGACAGAACAGAATTGGCAGTCAGTGCTCTCCTCCAAGCATGTCATACTGTCCAAAGACACTGCAATAGCGGTAGCTCAAAAATAATGTGGTGTCTGGCTTCATGTGACTCGTTGGAAGCACAAGCCTGCTTTCACCCTCCCACTGTTGGTGCTATCGTGTGATTTTCAGAATCAGAATCAGAAAACTTTACTGATCCCGAAGGAAATCGCTCATGTAATGCAAAGACACAAAGTGGCGAAGAGACCAGAATAATATAAAATATAAAGTCCAAACAAAAAAAAAAAAAAAGTCAAAATGGAAATACACTATGCTATACACACACACACACACACACACACACACACACACAAAAACAGACACGGAGCAGTCATAGCTCGCACCTGCGCACTACTAATTTTGGTAACACTAATAAGTGGGTAGACTTAGAGGTAATTAAATTAAGGAAAAAAGAAGCTTCTAAATGCTAAACAAAGAAACAAATACCAACATAACCAAGTGCATACCCAACTATTCTAAATCTAATTCCAGAGGTAATCCAATTATCATGGAAAAACACAGGTCCTCATTACCAATCTAACCATGTGGTGTTTTCATTTCAAAAGATTCAGTTACTAACTGTAAAAAAAAAATTCTACAAACTGTAGCTAATAACTGTAGTTTAATGTTCACTTGCTTAACACATTTTGCAGTTGACTGAGACTAGCATTAAAATTTATAAGACATGGACTCCTCAGACCTGAGGACAATCAGAGCAAGTGCAAGTCTGTGTGTGTGTCTCTCTCTCTTCCTCTTTCTCTCCCCCTCTCTCTCTCTCTGTCTCTCTCTGACTTTGCATCTGCTAGGGATGACCTGACCTGCTTGTGTCAGCAGCAAACCCAAAAGCCAGGGCAGGAGAGAAAAGGGCAAGAAAACTTCTTTGGCAGCTCACATACATCATCTCAACAACAAAGCTCCTCTAATCAATTTGCCTGTCCAGTCCACTCCCACAACACCCTGTGGCATCAGAGCCGCAGAGGAAAATCAAATATTTATCATTTTTTTCTTGTGCTGAACTCCAGGAAAAAAGCTCACCCTGAAGAAGTAGGTCAGAGTCAGGGCACAGCCGAGTCCACTTGCTCTCTCCTTCATTAAACTTTCCACATACCCACACTCATCCTGTCATGTTTTCATACTACTCATACATAGTCACTCATACTAATCTCTCCTAACTCTTAGTGCTGCTCTCTCATACTTATCCATGTGCACCATTTCCTCAATCGTTATTATAGAACTAATTCTTAAATCTGAGTCACATTTGAAATCATTGTGTACTGTGTTACTGTTTTATAAAAGCAGTAAGACTGTGCCAAGCAACAACACTTAGTCACGGTCAAGTCACTGTAATGCCTCAAAAATATTTACCGTTTGGATGCCGGTATGTATCTGGAGCAATGTGAACCGTCCCATGCGCAGTACGGGTCTCTGGCCAGGCAGCACTCAGCACAGCCCTGCCCATAAATGTGGCACCTGTGCAGGGCCACCAGCACCAGGCTGTCCTGTCCTCCAACAAATAGTTGCTGCTGAAAACACAAATACAACACAGCCTCACAAACAAGACAAAACCAGCAGCATGGCCAGGAAAACTGCTTACACTGTCAGAAGTGCTTTGTTAAAAACTCTCAAGAAAGACCGTATGTATATGTGGTTTATTGCCTATTGCTGAGTAATTAGTACGCATCCAGCTCCAAGTAAGTGGACGCTTCTCTTCTCTTTTTTCTTTTTGTTCCTAAGCCTTAGTTTCTCCTGGTGAATACATTTTGTTTTGATGGAGATATATCAGTTCAAAGTTCTTTAGACTGAAGGGAATTAAGTGGGCAGAGAATGAAATATGAATATTTATGAAAGAAATAATGATCAAGGCAGCAAAGATAAAATTCCAATTGGGAAAAGTCTGGTCTGCGTGACCCTGTAGTCGTTTCTGACTAGAAAGAAGGAGAGATCGATTGTCAGAGAAAAAAAAGCTAAAGATTGGCCTTGGCCTGACCCAGCAATGGAGTTCAGCCGATAATGAGACAAACAGGAGCAAGGGAAGTACGTGTATGTTTGTATGTATGAGAGAGAGAGAGAGAGAGAGAGAGAGAGAGAGAGAGAGAGAAAGAGAAAGAGAGAGAGAGAGAGAGAGAGAGAGAG
>JBBIGA010000018.1:10190050-10202952 GCA_037576975.1 Alestes dentex
ACCGCATGTCCTCGCTGGAGCCCACAAATGGCACCACACTGCTAGAGTGAAGCAACTCTGCCAAAAGGAGACAGCCATGAGCAACACACACACACACACACACACGCACACACACAACAAACACAAGGTAAGCAAAGTAAAATTCTACAGAGAAAGGACTCCAAGGTTTACATGAATATATTCACCTGGACACATGAACACATAGAAACTAAGATTGATAATTTAGACAAATAATTTTAGTTGGTATCTGTGTCTCATACCAGTGTGAGTATGTGATGAACTGGAGTCTGTCATCTCACCCTTATAGCAAGCTCCGGTTTCAATTCCGGCATTAAAGCTAAGCTCCATTTTCAACTCCCGAAAAAGCACTTTACGACTTATTCTGTACAATGTGTCAGAACTTCTGAGCAGATCTGTCATCTTAGTCCTCCGATTCCAGTTTGATGAAGAGTCCATCCTCTCATCAGTTCAGTTCTCCAGTCCTTTAGCCCTCATGCTTCCTGACTAGTACATACAAACCAAATCTATATAATCGGGGCGTAGATATTCTCTAGATATGCTTAGATATACATTTTAATCCGCCCATCTGTCTCTTAGCACTGCGAGACATCAGCCTAATGGCCCATTTACAGTGTGCATGCCTCATGTTCCAGGCCTGTCACTCTCTGAGGAGGAAAGACGCATTAAATTATACCTGTTTATGATCACCACTTAGCAGCTAAGCCAGCTAGGATGGACTGTTGGGAAGGGCAGTCAAAAATATATCACACTCTCAGCTTCACATACTCCAAGTAACCCAGATTTTAATGCGAGTCTCTATAGGGAAAGCAACAATATGCAATAGATTACTGTATACAGAAACATATGCGGATCTTCCTCATATATATACAGAGCTGTCTAAATAATTCATGGTTTTAGGTCTGCTTGGTATGCTCAGTTTCAGCATGCTGTCTCTGCAGGCTTGGACAGATACCATGAGATCACTCCACCTCTTGCTTTTGGCATTTCTCCCTCTAAAAAGCTGGGTCCAAAGCACACTTTTAAAAACACAAACACATTCATTTGCACTCATGGTGTTAATCTCTATAATCAACATTCTTTCCCTCACTTTTTTTTCCTGATTTCCTCCTCTCTTGCTCTCCCAAACCCTGCTATGCTTTAATGTTCTGTTATCCCTGTTTTCAACAACCAAAAAAACATTATTTCTGTTATTTATTCCTTATTCATAGCTCACTGAAACAAGCAGAGGAAGGTTTAAATGTGCGGACCCTGAACATCCAATTGGTGATGTACCGTATTTGCTTTTATAAGTAGAAGAGATCATTTTTTATGATTCGTGTTTGTAATGTGTTTGATGAAGTTCTGTCTTCTCTTGCGTTGTGTTTGTAATGTGCTTATTATTGACATCAAACATCAGAAGTGCAGATTAAATCAAACCTAATTATGTAACCAACTGTGTTATTAAGTAAGTAATAACATAATTACATTTGAACGGCAATCATAGCAATAAATCTCCACTTCGTAGTGTTATTTCACACCTCTCATTTTCTTTGGTCTGGGTCTGAGATAGGTATACAGTAGGCCAACATCCTGTTTAAACAGCCGATCGTGTCTGTAAGTGTTCTGAGACGAAAAGGCCAGGTATAGGCTGTCTACATCTGCAGCCGGATTGACACAAGCATTATCCTTCAGACGTGTGAGGGTCTTGGGTAGGTTACCTATGATCAATATTTATACAAAGACACCCTCTCTAAAAAGCGCACTACACCTCCATCCCGCTAACCTCAGCCTAGCCTTCGCTAATCTACTCTACAAACAATGTCAGGCCTGAGGTCTGCTGAAAGATCCCCGCAACACCCTATCTGTGGCTAACCCTCAGGAGACTCAACCCCTAACTCCCACTCAACAGACCCTGATTAGCTCTAGCGCTCAAGCTAATCCCTCTGTTTGTTTATGAGATATAGTGTAGCATGCACAGTCCTTGACGATAACTCCTATGCCAAAGTTGCATAAGGAGAATTACATGGAACTCTACCCTGAACATTGTGTTTTTAGGGGGAGACAGTTAGTATGTAAGTGGTTAGCGATTATTTCCTTAGCTGCCACCAAGCCTTGCTCTCTCATTAGCTTTAGTTTCATCTTGGAGGAATTCAAACTGTTTTTCACAAAATTCTTAGCCTGACAGAATGTGGACCAGTTCATTCGTATCGGCCTTCATTTCTTTGACTGTGACTGGATAAAGTGTTTGATCAAAGTAGAACCTGTTTCATATTATTCATACTGACTTAATGAAGGGCTGTCACAGGGTAGTTCTACTTCCCAGTTTTGAATCAGACATAAAAGAGTCTAGGGTGACTATTAGGCTCCATTTAAGGACAGTTTTAAAAAAAAGCCTGTATTCGCACTACAGGACTTAATGCTCAATTCCAAAATTTTCCTTCCTGCAGTATGTGTTGCCAAGTTGTCCAAGCAGGAGTAAGATATCACTTACTATAATTCAAAGGGATTCCAGTCTTTTATCTCCAGCTAAAGCACACCACAGGGGAGTGGAACTAAGTGGATTTTTGCTTATAACCTTGGTAGTAAATAATGATGATACACATCAACCACTGAATTACCAATCTTGTAATCGTGATGATACACATCTGCTGAACCTGCTCCTGCTAACCACAAATCAACTACCTTAGATTAGAAGACTCACCATTACGGGAAGGTAGTTATCCAATATTTTTCATTTACATATCTGTCAAACTGGATTCATAAACACTTGTAAAATTTCGAAATTGGGACTAAGTCTATCTGGACTAGCATTACAGAGTAACAAGTGCAGTAAAATGAGAAGTAACAAGTGCAGTTAAAGGAATAACATACAGATACATTAGGACATTAGCCCAGCATTAACACCCTACTCTTACAATAAATATGCCCCCATAGATCAGTTTAAACCACTGAGCAAATCCAAATATTTTTCAGATGTTGCTGTTTTTGTACAGCAATTAGCTTTCAATGGTGATATGAATCTAATTTCATTGTCCATCCCTATTTTACACTACAATGTGTTTCAGATTATTATTAGCTGGCTATACTACATACATATATATATGCATCAAAGTTCTTAATTTCCCATGAGGCTTGCAGACCCACACCACTACGCATGGTCACCTCTTTCTGTCATACGCCACATCGCATATCCTACTTACAAAACAATCCGTAAGATTAGCTTAAATCCCCTGTGTAGAAAAGCTGAGCCTCACTGAAATAATTACATTATGAGGCCAGTGAAATGTTTCATTGTGACTGATCTGTGCTGTAGGAGAACTGACGTTGGGGCGAAGTGTGAGGGTGTTCCAGTCACGCCAAATGTTCTCTCCCTCCATTTTCCCAGAACATGTATGCATACGTGAGCGATCCTATGGTTGACTGGCCTTTAGGTGTGAAGTTCACTGGATTTGATGTTTTCCATTCAGAGCTACATTCTTTAGACAGAAAGGGGTCTGTGTTTTTGAGGTGTGCGCTGACACAGAAAAGGTGCTGATGTTTTTGAGGAGGTCATTGACTCAGACATGATGGATCTGGGATGATTTCACTGCGGCATCTCCAACTTCACAAAAAAGAACCAAACATGGATGGGAAAACAGAGTTTTTCGCTTAGGTATACAGCATCAATTGACAGGAGCTTAATAGATGGGATTATCATCGTCAGCTGAGTTAGCCCAAGTGTTCACTCACAACAGGCTTCAAAGGATGATATGACGTTAAAAAAAAAAAAAGCATGGTTTAATTAAGCTTCTACTTCTAAGTGAAACCAATCTATGAAAAATAAGTACTCATTTTTCATTTCAAATATCTGATTGCAATTCATACTGATGCCTGCAGTCTCAGAAAGTGAATATTTTACATTACAGAATCTTTTATCCCTTTTATCTCACATGAGACCTGAGAGTCATTAAGGAGGGAATTTCCTATGTAACCAAGACCTGAGGGCTGAGAAAAAAAAAGCACAAATTCAGGCTAAAGGCATTCCTAATTGACTCACTGCGCTATTTTGCATGCACTAAATAATCAATTTAACATTTCTAGAGCAAACAGAGTGCAATGTTGTCTTCTCTGTTTCCTTAGCAGCACATTCTCTTATGCCCAGGGTGAAATACAGAGTTTTGACAGCATACTTACACTGTACTTATACACCCATATTTTCTGCATGCCAAAAAAGCTCAAAAATAAATGGCGCATTCCCAGCAGTCGCTCATATTTTCATTGGCCTGAAGTTGTTGATGTGAATGAGGCTCTATTTTGAGTACTGCAGGCTTGCTGGAGCTCGGTCACTGAGGGTTTTTGGGGAGCTTTACGTTTTATTTTCCTCAGTGGCATAAAACAAACACTGTGCACGTTTACTTAACTCCAAAAGTCACAGCAGAGACTGAACACAGAGCAGAAAGAAAAGAACACAGAGAAAAGAAATAAACAACCAGAAGACTTTAATCACTTTTATCAGGATGGACAAAAGACCTGAGTAAGAGATTTACCAATTTGTCATCGCCATTGCAGTGATCGCCGTGACGATAAGATGCTCTTCTAGTGCAGAGGCACAAGTTTGACTTAAGTGGACCACAAGTACATACCACTTACATACGACACACATACATAACGCTCCCTTAGGCTTAACTATCCATGTCCCACAAGTGTCAGCGTTTACAAATAAACGAGTGCAAAGAGCCGCTACTTTTTCACTTCTATGTTTCCTTTACGCCTCATAGATATTTATCCAGTAGCGTCACACATGTTTATCTGGCCCCCCACCGCTCTCGTTATACAGACTGAGGGTGTGTGCTTGAGGATGTGGGTTTGTGTGTATGCGTGTATCTTTAAAAATACACTAACTGTCATTATTCTTACGGTAGTGTGGAACTTCAGCTTCAGACTTAATAAGATAAAATAACAGACTTAACAATAAAAAAATAAGTAATAATATAAGAAATGCAGGACTGCTTTAATAATGGCTATTATCTTTGTTGCAGCTGTAGATAATATCAAATAACAAACATCAAAACATCAAACCACTGCACTACTTTCACATGAACCACACAAACGATTTAACAAAAATAGATGTATATGTAACACATATACATTTGAGTGATGAAAATAGCCAGGTGTAATGAGAGACCATGAGTTCATGAAAACCAAACCCTCAAACCACAACAACAACACGTGGCGACTCTTTGATGCTACCCTGCCCAAAATACAAAAAACAAAATGTGTACGTGTGTTCGCTTTGTCTTCAACTCTTTTCAAAAGAGAAAAAGAAATTTCTAACATGGTAACAGTATTTATTTACCCCCATGAGAAGGAAAATATGCTTGTTTTCAAAAATTATTTTGGTGCCTGGAGTCAAAGTTACAATTAAGATTATGCATAGAAATATTTAGATACTATAATACATCGTAAAATAGAAAAAAAAAACGTGTAAAAATGTTGTATGCGTGTGCTAACACATGTTTATATATTTAAATAATTTAAATACATGCAACCATGTATTTGTTACCTATACAAAAACACACAGTGAAATAGAGTGCATCCCCTAAGCAACATTATAATCAATCATGTGCAAAGCAGAATGTTTACTTCACAAAAATAATTTATTAAGCCCTCAGCTCCTTCAAGAGTTTATTTTAAATGTTGTGGAAATGCATGGACCTAAAGTCAAGTAGACATATTTATTACCAAGCATCTCCGACATGTAAGACCACACGTGTAATGTGTTTAACTCTCACCTAATCAGCAGTAGTTGCATACGCCTACCTTTGTAACTGAGCTTGACTCTGGGTAAACTCTCCTTCATGCAGTCCACATAAGACAGCTGGAACAGCAACAGCATCCCTAGCAGTCTCCTCCACCCTGGAGAGAGACGGGTCATCCTGGCCCAGCAGAAGGGGCTGTCGTCGGGGATGCTGAGGTCCGGACACGTCTCGCTGGTTGTGGCTCTGTGGTTCTCCAGCAGTCTTCATAGAAGATAAAACTCCACCACTGCAGTCCTGTGGAGAGAGCAGAGCCTTGTTAACTTGTTAGGAGTCATGGAGGGAGGGGCCGAGCATCTCTGTGGGAGGTGTGTGTGCGTGCCTATGCGCGTGTGACCTTGTTAAATCCTGAGTGAATACTCGGTTGTTTTACCATGGTCTCCTTTAGGCATCTCTGTCCATTTGAACAGTTCTATATCAGCTGCTGTCCTATTCAGGTCCCTTCCTTTTGTCCTCCAACACACAGACTCTTTCGTTCCCTCCTCTCCCTCTCTAAATCTGTTTGTCCCTAAACAAAAGGTCAGCCTGTGGAGGAGCGCCACTTCCAGCCTCTTTTTAAATGCCGGTTCTTCTTTCTCCCATCAATCTCTTCGCTGTTCCTTTTATTTCACCCCTTTTCTCTGCGCCTTTCACATTACAAATAGCATCCCGAACTGGGAGCGGCTGGCCCATGATCATGACCGATTTCTGGCTTCATTAGTCTGTAGAGTGGCGTGAAATTGTGGGAAAAAGACTACACTATATGAGGCTTCATTATGGGCGAGGTCATTTCCTTTAACAAGGAATCATTAAGAACAAATATTCATGAACTGCCCTGTGAGAATTCCTCCGCCTGAAAGAATTTAGCAGTTGCATTCTTTCAAAGTCATGAATGAATGACTGGGTGATTAAACGAGACACGCAAGCATTCGTTTCCGTGTCCACTGCAAGCATGTGTTCGATGTTTACATTATGCTCACAATCATTTTGAGATCATTTTTTAAGATCCCTTATGCCTAATCATATCCAGGACATGGGCGTACACATTTAACAGGACTGTCTGGAAAACAAGTCTAATATTCAGACAGACGAATCTTGTCACCAGGCGTTCTCTTGGAAGAATGTGTCCACACGCACAGACTATACACATTTCTAGCGGAGAGGTCTCATCCAAAGATAAGTCTGACTCTCTGTTTACTTAAGGAAATGGCGCTGTCTCATGTAGCCCATGCTGTAGCCCTGGAGGTGATGGATCATACAGCAGCAGAAACATGCAGCAGGGCAGAGTGGGGCAGAGGGAGTGAGCACAAAGGTTGAGTGTCATCAGAACATGGGCACTGAGGTTATCCCATAAAGACAAAATGATTTCTACCCAATAAATCACTAGGATAACACAACGTAAAATCAAATGTGGCAAATTAATCAGTGTCTGTAGCCCTCTGAAGGTTGTAATCTGCAGGTTGTCCTGTTATAAATCATTTTACTGTGAGCAAAACAGGTCATCTTTCCTTTTCTTCTCTCCATCCTTTCTGCAAAGAAACACTTTTTGCATTGACCCTTTAAATAAGAGGTGTTATTTAGTCTATATGGAAACAAAAGTGGTTCTTCTTCTTGTTCTTGTCCTTTTTGTTTGTCGTCTTCTTCTTCTTTGGTCTATATTTCTTTTGCAGTAGTTCTGGATACCCCACCTACTACTCTTTAAAGGCACTACACCTAGGCTACTGCAAACACAGCAAATGAATAATATTATTTTACTGTTCAACTGCAGAAAAACACAACACGGGTCATTATTATGAGCTCGGATTACTTATTTTTGTTATTCTTGGCTCAGAACTCAATAATCGTTGAGTTTAGGGCTGACCGTATAGAGTTGCTCCGCCGGTCAGTTTAAAAACTGCTAGCAGTAACGCACCAAGGGCATGCTGTATTTTCATAACACACTAATGACAGCATGCAGAGAAAATTTGTCTTCATTACATCAAAAAATATTTTGAATCATTCAAATTAAAAAAGCGGATGGGCTCCGTGAGAACATCAGTTTCCAGAGAGGGTCTTAGCCAGAAAAACCAAGCCATAGCTGGATTATGCAGGCATAACTGAAGCTGCATCGAATGAATTATATTCCCCTCACTCAGTGAAAACAACTGCCCTCAACACGAACAAGAGGACCTAGGAATTGTTGTCTTTGCATGTGGATGTTTATGTTCATGAGAATGTCATGCTTGTCTGGTGAACTTCTCTCCGCACTAATGAAGAAAGTAAATTCTCCCAGCTGCATCTCGCCACTTCACTCACTCCCTTTCACCTCTGAACAGTTTTTCAAAGTGAAACACTAAAATACGTAATAGCTCATAGTGACTTTGGAAAGTGGTCGTAAATGATGCAAAACAGGTTTGGCTTGTAACAGTTAACGCTGATTATTTTCAACTTTTGATGTTTTCATACAGCTGTAGGTAACCTTTGTGTAGAAACAGGAATTATGAAAAAAAGTCTTTTTCAACAGGTAAAGACATTTGCAACTACTTCACTGAGCTCTGCTGGTCGATTCCCTTTTTGCTGTTCTAATCATCTTCAGCAGATACATAACATTTGTCACAAACGGGACGGTCCAAGTGAAACATTCACTGCAACTCTGCAACTGCAGTGTTTTTGGATGGGTCCAGGTGCAGTTCCGAAAAGATTTATAATGAAATTCCCTCAGAAGTATTAAAAAGGTGGAACATTTCAGATGAATGAAAGGGATTAAATCAATTTTAACCTCGCTAGAAACAACATGCATGCGTCAGTGACTAATTGCATGTCTGTCGCAAATGACACATGATACTATACTTTTGTGTGTATGAGGGCAAAAGAATTCATGTTTTTAGGAAAAGCTCCAGTTCCACCACTCACAAACCACTAATCAATCCTATACATCATACTGCCAGCACAGCCAGCAGGCGTGCATGTGTGTGTTGGTGTATGCCGAACTTTGTTAAAAAAACAAAGCAAGCTTCCCTTTTTCCCTTTATTCTTTCGTCTTTCAGCCGCACTACAAATGAAAGTTCCAGACATAATTTTGATCCATTTAATTGTAAGGCTAAAATGATCAGGAACACTTAAAAAGATTCCTTTGATAAGAGATCTGGTGGCGTCCAGCACTTAAAGGGCTCATACCCTGCATTCTCCTTTTTTATTTTTGTTTGTCTTTGTATAACAAAAATAGCCATCATTCTTTTTTACACAGACTCTCATTATCAGGCTGTTTTTGTTAACATGCCTTTAAGACTGATATACGTAAATGGCCTCTGTTCTGATTGGTTGCTCCGTATTGTGCCTCAAAAAGCATCTAGGTAGAACATCAACATGAAAAGGCAGGCTAAACTGCTGTTTGCTGAACAGGCAGATATGTGTAAATGAATACTACATTGATATTACACCTTATCTTATTACAAGGGGCAAAAACATTTTCTCATGTTGTAGTCCCTTAAAATAAGTGTTCTCGTATGACCCGGCAATATCTACTCTGGCCAAATATCACTGTGTTTCTTGTAAGATCTTGCTTCTATAATCTGTTGTGAGCTTTGTCGACATCCATCATAGTGACCTAATGGCATTGTCACATGACAAAGAGCTTATATTAGCAGCAATAGGAGCATTCAACCCTCGTTTGAACCCTGGGGACAGTACTGATTTAACAGTGTAGACAGTGATTTGGCCTCAGCTCAAAAGACCAAACATATGGGAGTTGAGTTCTGCCAAGCTGAAAAGTCACAATCATCACTTTTCAAAGAGCATATCCTCAATACTCGTTCATAAGGTCTGCAATCCGGACTTGTAGCCACTGCACTATCTGCAGTGCTGCTGACTGACGCTATCACCAGGCCATGGATCACCGCACTGTGCCTAATATGGACAAGGCATTCAGCAGATAAGCAAAGCTGGAAAAGTATCAGATACCCCCAGAAAGGTGGAGGACGAGGGAAAAGCTTTTCTTTGTGTTCTGAAAACATGAGCGAGGAAACTCTGCAGACTTCTGCCTTGTTTGTTTGAGCCAAGTCCATGTTTAATGATACGTTTTTAATCCCCCTCTTATCTTTAAAGGAGGAAAGGTTTCAGATCTCGTACCTGTACGCACCTGGGAGTGATCCAGGTAGATATCTCCTGACACCCAGAGAGAGTGAGAAAGAGAGAGAGAGAAAAAAAGAGGGAGAGAGGAGTGAAGAGATTCTTTCAAGCCAAAATGACCAAATCACTTTGTGTCCCCAAAATGCCGGGTGTCTGACTGACGGAGCTGTGGAATTATGGGTAACTTTATACATCCTGAGAGGAGCTCTGATAGCTGCAATGGAGTGGTGACAAAGTGACCCTCGTCTGAAGTGCTGGGATAATGTCTCCGCTCCTTATTCCGCTGCTCAGAGTGAACGTGTGAAAATCTCTCCTGTTTCTCCTGAATGAGCGCGGAGGGATCAGATGGTGAGAAGCCGAGCCAGTTACAGACTTAGTGTCAAAAGAATAAAGCAGAGTTGTTTTACTTTGTTCAATGCTTTTGTCACAGGTGTGAAGGTCCTTGGCGGTGCTGACAGGAGGCCTTAGAAAGCAAGACAGGCAGAGAAGACAAGGTTGGCCTAGACACACAGGAACATGTACACGCACACACACACACACACACACACACACACACACAGACTTGCATACATATAACCAAATATGCTCTTTTCTCTTTCCCTCTCTGTGTTTCTCCTCAGACAACCATCCATCATCTGAGCCGCTTATGTTTAACTAGGACCACGGGAGGTGCTGGAGCAGCAGTCACAGTGCGAAAGAAACACCCTGGACGGGTTCCCTGTCCATCACAGAGAGGACACAAAAACACACTCACGCACACCTAGGGGCAATTTGGCATCTCCAGTTTACCTATTGGCCATGTCTTAGGACACATGTGGAAGGAAACTGGAGCACCTGGTGGTGGCCTAGTGAGTAAGATACTTGCCTCTGGACCAAAAGGTCATGGGTTTGAATCCTACCTTCAGCATATCACCATTGGGTTCCTAAGCAAGACCCTTAAGATCAAGAGACTCTCCCCTGTAGTTAGGGAACAAAAGTCGCTTTATAAATGCCATAAATGTAAATGAAACTCATGTGGCCGCGGAGAGAACATAAGTACTATGGAGTAAGGACCCTCAGCCACCCCAGATGGGAAACAAAGCCAGGACCTTATTGACGTGAGGCAACAGTACTATCGATTGCACCACAAACATTTTTGTTTGAATTTATTCCAATGCTATATTGTGTTTTACAAGCAGAGGTGTGTGTATTTTCCAGATAAAACAGGCACATATAAAACGCAACATTCATTAACAACTGCTATAACATGGGTCTAAAACAGTCGTGGGCGGCACCAAATAAAACAAAATTAAAATAAAGGAAAGAGATTCAGAATCCCCAACCTGGCACGCACAGAAAGCAAAGCATCTTGTGAGGTCTGTAATAAGTACTGTGGATTCAAAACGATGAACTTAAGGTTTTCATCACGACAGCTTTGTTCTTTCCCAAGGTCAGCTGTGTTGAGCTGTTTGCTCAAGGTATATTGGGTATACTTCTTGGCTCAAGGTACATTGGATCTCTCGGATGAGAAAAGAGGGCAGGGCAGAAAGACAAGGAGAATTCAGTGGCACCGCTGTGTTACACGCTCTTAGCACCCAAGCACTATAGTGCCAAATACACACACACCCATACGCACATATGCACGCATGCACACACACACACACACACACACACACACATACACACCATTCATCACACAGTGCCTTACTGCGCAGCACTGGGATCCCTCTTAAACAAACACAGAGACCCCTTGGCTCCCCCCTGCCTGTGCCAGGTATCATGTTCTGGCTCTCAGACTTTCATCAGCCTGATGACCAAAAATGCTTGAAATTCCGTATTTTAATGTTTTTACTTTTGTCTCTATTTTGCCCCAACCTAGCTACAGCCGACTGCCACGGTCAATAATTACAAAAAAGCTGTCTGTAAATGTTTTATGCAACTTGGGACAAGTTTTCATCCCAGTTCCTTAGTAATGTTACCAGTATAGTGGTGTAGTTCCCTGACTGGTCATGCATGAAGGCCAAAAAAACAGAAAATGTGACCGAAATAGTTTTTTTACTGTGTTGCTGAAGCATTCAAAAGGTAGCTATCCAGATCTATACGCAGCTAGTAAACAGCCTTAGAGTCAGGATCACTATTGTTGCTGGGTATCAGTTGATACACAGCAACAACTGATACCCAGTAACAATAACGATACTGGGTATCAGCTGATAGTTGAAACAACAAAAAATACTAAATGGCCTACATCACAGAAAGACTAATTTCACTAACTTTTTTAAAACTAAAAACTTGTACCATGCAAACAAAGTTTCCAAATGTAGCAGCAAAAACAACTCATTGTAATTTAGTGGGGGGTTTTCTGATATAATGAAAATCAAATCGTTTACCTATATTCACAGTTTATAAAAGGTGAAGTTTTAAAAGGTGTGTTCAAAACTGGACTGCTTTTTGGATGAGGCACAATACTACACAGCCAATCAGAACATAGGTCATTTACATATTAGTCACTGAACAAACCATACAGATGCAACAAGTGTACCTCAGAACTAAATAAAATGTGAAGGATTTGCATAGAATATGGAACATTTCACAGAACTGTGACATGTGTGCATGTCATGGAAAGAAAAATAATGATGGTTTAACATCAAAATTAAACGAGGATGTGTTTCTCTATCATTCATCAGTGATGGCAGCCAAAATGTAATTCCACTATTTATTCACTCCTGACATCCTCAGTAAGGGGAAGTGCTATCCCACCAGAGGCCTCTGCCCCTCTTTTTCTATCTGTCTCCAGTTCTCTCTCTCTATCTCTCTCTTTCTCTCTCCCTCTCTCTCTCTCTCCATCTATCTCCCATTCTCTCTTCTTCTTCACTTTCTCTAGCTCTCTATCTACCTCTGTCTGTCCTTTCTGTCACTCTTTCCTCTTTCCTCTCTTTCTCTCTCTCAATCACTGCCTTCTCTCTCTCTCTCTCTCTCCCTCTCTCTCTCTCCCCTCTCTTTCTCCCTCTCTCTGTCTATCTCTCTCTCTCCCCCCTCTTTTTC
>JBBIGA010000018.1:10205740-10232713 GCA_037576975.1 Alestes dentex
GTCTCTCTCTCTCTCTCTCTCCCCTCTCTTTCTCCCTCTCTCTCTCTCTCCCTCTCTGTCTGTCTCTCTCTCTCTCTGTCTCCCTCTCTGCCTCTCTCTGTCTCTCTCTCTCTCTCCCCCTCCCTCCCACTGTTTGTGGCTGAAGCTCATGAGTGGACCTTTCTCTTGGACTTACCCCATAAAACAGTGGGGCACATGAGAGAGAGTTTCCATAAAGTCTGTGTGAAGCACAGAAAGGCATTATCAGGGCAAATGCGACTAGGAGAGGAAAACCCCCTCTTTTAGTCCAGCATAGCTGCGTGTCCCTCCTCTATTTCTCTCACTTGACACACATTGGAAATCCACAGCTAATGTTCACTCTGACGCTAAGCACAGCCCCAGCTCAGCTGCTGGCACGGAGGTGCGGGGAGGAGCAGAGGCAGACTGGAGGATCTCCCAGCTCTCGCACCCCTCTGACAGACAGCCCTGACACGTTCCTCCCTGTAAACATTCCTCTCCCTCTGTCTCTGGCTCAGCCTGTCCAAAATCTGCCTTATCGTCTTTTATAACCCCGTTAATCTTTCATTAATTTAATCACTCACTCTTATCAGCTTGCATTTGTCAAATCTTAAGTAGTTAGTTTCTGAATCTCTGAGGACATTGGATTAATGAGGTGTGTGAAGTTTACATCTTACAGATATTGGCACAGGACTTCTTAAAACTGTATATAAAGTAGGTGCAGCAAACAATTAGCAAATTCGTGTGGTGGAACATGCTGGATGGTACTATGCAAAAATCAAAGATTACCCTTTCATTTATTACACTTCCAGTCAAAACAGTAGTTAAGAACAAGTTAGTCATTTCTGAGTGTCAGGAAAACTGGAGGAAACATATATCAAACAGAAAACTTAAAACAGGCTTAAAACAACAAGTGTTTCACATCAAATATTTTATCAAAATCTGTAAGAAACACCTCAAATCAACAGAAATGTGACCCAAAGCTTTCACAGACATTATGTTTCTCTCGCAGACACTAATACTCACTCAAGCCACTACTCAAACACACCTCAGCTGCCATTGTTTTCTCATGTGCTTCTAAATGAGATCTTTCAGAGGAGAGTAGACAGTAAGTAATCCACAATCGTAAGAAAGTGAGAAAGCCAAAACAAAATAAGTGATAAAAACAAGAGGTTTCAGAACTTGAGTTCAGAAAATTCATGAAGATACAGAGACTGTGGGGCTCCTTAAAGCCCTTCAAGACCTGGTCCCCATTATCCATCTTTGAGAGAGGATAAAATCAGGCTCCACATATGCTTCAGATCTGAAAAATCCACAGGTAATTCTGTCTATCCTTCAACTGTGAGGCTCAATACTGTCAACCTTGAAAAATGTGTAGCTATTCAAGAAAGTTGTTACAATATCCACTACAGTTTTAGAGGCTTTTTTCTGATTTTTTCTTGAGACTACAAGGCGATCTCTGTCTTTTGTACAATTCCATGTGTGTGTGTGTGTGTGTGTATGTGTGTGTGTGTGTGTGTGTGTGTGTCATTGCAGCAACTTATTGTCCTTGGCATAATAGAAAATAAAAAGTATTATGTTGTAAGACATTGTGACATTTGAGGAAAATACAGCTTTTGTCTGCTAAAAGCAAAACAGATAATAGATCTCTTTTTGCACCACAAAGACAAGAATGTGTGTCAGAATGTGCGTGTGTGTGTGTGTGTGTGTGTGTGTCCTTGCATGCAGAGTACTGACCTGGGTGTTGCTACTGAGAAGTTACATTCTTATGATTCTGAATTCTATCTAGGTGGAGACCTTTGTTTAAACAAATAGATCAAATACAGAACAGTCAAGACCACCTTTGAGCACCAAGACAATTCTAGACTTGTAACCTCAAGTTCTACAACACTGATAAACTAAACTAACAGACCTTAAAGTTGTGGAGGTGGATAAAAGGTGTGTCCTCAGCTATTAGCAATGGCCCATGGTTCATAACAAGCAACCTATACCCAAAACCACATGTGTGTGAGAGTGAACTAATAATGACTTTAAAAAGATTAAAGTTGCCTTTCCCAAAACACCTGACCAACGGCTACGTGTATGACTACCAAGTCACAGAACTGAAGTGAAACCTCTTAGTGTATCCAGCATCTATCAGCACAGGACAAGTATGCCAGAAGCCATTCTGGTTTTGATGTCTAAAATCAAATAACAAACCTCAAGCCATGTCAGTCTGTACAGACAAACTTTCATTATCACAATGAAAGAAAATGCAAAAGAAGATTTGGTAACTAACTGTTATAAACAATATTAATTAATGAAAATAGATTACTGGATACTGAAGCAGAAGTAGAAGTATTATGACTTGAAATGACTGTAATATTGTTTTCACTCTCTCCAAGTGTTGCTTGATTACATGAAGCTGTAAATGGAACTAGGTATCGTCCATCTCAAGGTCATTAAACAAGAGAAGAATGCCACAAACTCAAGTCCAGCAAAACTCAGACAACTAGATGGAGTTGAGAGATAGGTGGGGGGGGGGTGAGAGAGAGAGAAAAAGAGAGAGAGCATGGGGTAAAGAGGAAGAGAGAAAGCCGGAGAGAGAGCAGAGAAACATGGAGAGAGGGAGAAAAAGACAGAGAGAGAGAAGGGGAGGGAGAGAGAGAGAGAGAGAGAGAGAGAGAGAGAAAGAGAGAGAGAGAGAGTAATATTCCGTCTATAAAATACTTTCTTTTTACTATAAACATTTGTTCCACAGTATCGTGGCGTGGCTGCCAGTTTGATAATGTCCCAGGTCAGGAGGTGAAAATCCCACTAAATCAGACGGTTCATCATGTGAGAAGAAACAAAACAGCAGGTGGGACCTCAGCGTGAAGGTCCCTCAGAGAAGAACAGAAACGCTTATCACTCAGCCAAGCAAACAGCTTCACATTTCTCCTCAGTGACACATCAGAGAAGTAAATCATAACATGTCATACGTGTCGAGACAGCTTACAGCATCCACACACATAAAGAAGTCCATTAGCATAGAAGTGATCAGTAAGGTGGTTACCTCTTTCTCTGCTCCGTGCGGTCTGACACTTCAGTCCCAGCCTGCCCCTTCACCACTGCCAGCTTTTAGAGCCTTTACACTCCAAAAGCACACACAAACAGACTCATCTGAATCCAGACCCGACCGCGGTACAGCCCGACCCGCTCGCCTGTCTGAGTTCACCCGCTGAACTCCTGACTCCTGCACTCGCGTGTCTGAGGCGGCGCGCGCCCCAGGAGAGCGCGAGCAGCCAATTAGTGAAGAGTGGAGAGAGAGAGAGAGAGAGAGGGAGGGAGAGAGAGAGACAGAAAGAGAGCGAGAGAGAGAGAGAGAGAGAGAGAGAATGAAAGAGAAGGGGGCAGAGAGAGAAAGAAAATGAGAGAACAAAAGAGAATGAGAGAAGAGAATGAGAGACAGAGAAACAGAGAGAGATAGAAAGAGAGAGAGAGGAAATATGGAGAGAGAATGAAAGAGAGTGAGAAAGAGGGAGAGAATAATAGAAAGAGAGTGAGAATAAAAGAAAATGAGAGAGATAATAAAGAGAGAGTGAGAGTCACAAAATGACAGGGAGAGAGAGAGAGAGAGAGAGAGAGAGAGAGAGAGAGAGAGAGAGTCACAAAATGAAAGAAAGAGAGAATGAGAGAGAATGAAAGAAAATGAGAGACAGAGAGAATGAGAGTGAGACTAAAAGAGAAAGACAGAGAGAGACATTGGGAGACAGAGAGAGATGAAAGAAAGTGAGAATGAGAATGAGAAAAAGAGAGAATGAAAGATAGAAAGAAAGAGAATGAGAGAAAGAGAGAGAGAATGGGAAAGACAGAAGGAGAATGAAGACAGAGAGAGAGTGTGAGAGAGCATGAATAAAAGAGTGGAAAAGTCAGAAGGGAAAGGGGGAAAATGAAAGAAAGAGAGATAGAGAGAGTGAAGGAGTGAGAATGAAAGAGAGAAAGAAAGAAAGAAAACAAGAGAAATACATGAATTCAATGAGAATAGAGAGAGAAAATGAGAGAGACAGAGAGAGAGAGAGACAGAGAGAGAGACCAGAGCGCACTTCAGCTTGTTCCTTCAGACAAACACACAGACACACACACACACACACACACACACACACACACACACACAAATAAACACACGTCTTTCCACAATGATAGGACCTTTTAAGGCAATTTTAAAACAACTGCAGACAAATGGAAAAGCAGTAACCTGTCACAGCCAAAAACAGCTGAATGAACAGATACACTGTTAAAGAACCTTACATTAACCCTTCAAGAGATTTCAGAGATTAAAGAGAATTCACTGTTACATTAACATATACAGCAAATATGATAATAAATGCTAATTCATCTTTGTTGTATACAAACAGCAGAAGACATATGAATGAAGGTGTTTGCGGTGTAGCTGCTTAGAATGAAGCCCATCAATAGAAGTTTAAGTGTAAAAGGGCACACATGGCTGTAATATAAGTCACTTCAGTCCCTGGAGGATGTGATGTCATTAAGCCTGTACAGTGAGTTACACTACTCTTTATGAAGAATGGCACATATATTAAACTCAACAGAGCCATTATATGCTTGAATATTCAGTACAATTCAGTCATTGTGTGAGACTTCGGGCTGCCTGCTGCTGAAGCAGCGCAGCAAAAGTATTACATGTGATATATGCTGCTCCATGGTCTTAATATGATTATGGCGCAGATTATATCAAATGAACCTCTGTGTGTGTGTGTGTGTGTGTGTGTGTGTGTTTGTGTGCATATCATATCAGAAGGATGGATGTGCATGAGTTATGCGGAGAGTGGAATATGATGATGGAAGTGTAATAAATTTTGATCACATCTGCTTTGAGCTTTTTGTGTATGGAGTCAAGTTCTGTACTGTAACCTACATTTCACAGAAGAATTTCCCTACTATTGCTTGGTAAAATAAAACAGTAACCTTAATATTACCATATACTTTCCTAGTTGCCTTTACATACATTAGTACCGTAGTAATGAAATGTAAAGGTACATGAGACAGTGTGTCTTTACACAAATCACCTTCTGAGTGCAGAGTCTCCACGCTTACATTTAAACTGACAGTGAAATCTGGTTTTCTGTTTCTTTATGGTCTTTCTCCTTGTAGCCTAAACATGTAGAATTTGATCCAGGCCAAACTGGAACTCATTTCTGCTCGGTTGTCGGTAGCTTGTCTAAACACATGAATCTGATCATGAAGGGGACAGCACAGAAAACTCTGGCACGAGGACTTCTGCTCTCTGAATGTGGCGTTCCATTCTTGGAGAGAAAACCAACAGAAAGGGCGTAACACAGTCAAAGGCATGCTCACTGACCCTGCAGGGTGTGCTCTGGGTGGACTGACTCAAGTGGTGGTGTGTGTGTGTGTGTGTGTGTGTGTGTGTGTGTTTGTATGAGTGCATGTTTGTGTGTCCTTGCATGCAGAGTACTGACCTGGGTGTTGCTAGTGAGAAGTGACATTCTTTTGATTCTGAACTCTTTCTAGGTGGAGACCTTTGTTTGGACAAATAAATCAAATACAGAGCTGTAATCAAGACCACCTTTGTCGAGTCCAAGACAGTTCTAAGTCCAGGACTTCTCAAGTCCCCCACTGAGAAATATTACTAGTTTTTATTCTAGTTCCTTTAAAGCCAGCTGGACTTTGCGAGACCAGTGGCTGAGTCTGAGATAAGTTTGAATCCAAATACTAGTGAGTCCAAGACAAGTCTGAATGCACAGAAAAAAAAACTGTCACAAGACTGGACCCAAGTCCTACAACCCTGATAAAATAAGTGAATAGACAAACCCTAAAGCTGTGGAGGTGGATAAAAGGTGTGCCCTCAGCTATGAGCAATGGCCCATGGTTCATAACATGCAACCTATATATCCATACCCAAACCACATGGGGACATATGAGACTCACACATTCATCTCGTCCTACATACAGAGACATGAGATATAGTCACACATGTCACTTTTTTCACAAGCACCGGGTCATCAGGCTGGGCCAAACACTTCTTTACCTTTTTTTCTAAAGCTTTGCAAGGTCTCACTGCATCAAATGAACATTTAGAAATTCTCAAACAAAAGTCTAGATTACTTTTAACCCTTGAGTACTAATGCTGGCTCTGTCGTCAAAACTATATCAGAGTTTTAACACTCAGTATATATATATGTGTGTGTGTGTGTGTGTGTGTGTGTGTGTGTGTGTGTGTGTGTGTGTATGTAAATTCTGTTCTACACCTCAAAAGATGACATATCTGATTAACCTACAGTTCTAAGGGCTCTCAAAGCACAGATTAAGCGTATGAAAAGTTGAAGAGAAAGGTCTGTTCACATTTAAATCCAATAAGCTTGCATGTGGGCCAACAGATCCCTCACTCTCATAACTATAAACATGCATATCCATTTCATAGTAGTGAGCTCATGATGTATGGTAGTTACTAAAGAATATATCCTACCAATAATGGCTGACTAATAAATCTATGGTTCAGTGGAGGGCTATACCCTACATATTTCCCCCTTGTAGTCTGCATTTGTGTGGTTTTATGTACAAAAAATGTAATTCATTTTAACAGGACTGTTTTCTCTTAATCCCTAAGAATCACGCAGGCCGTTTTTGTCACTGTGCCTTTTAGACTGATTATATGGAAATAACTTCTGTTCCATTTTGTGCTTCATTCACAAAGCAGCCCAAGATAAAATGAATGGAACAAAATATTAAGCTCAGGCTGAAATTATTGAATAAAATCAAATTCAGCCACTCCTTTCAGAGACCTGGATCCTCTGGAAGGTTAGAATGTTACATGTTTCTGACAGTCATGCTCCAATAACTCTGATACAGACTGTCTGCAGTAACAACACTCCTTGTAACCTCAAAATGATTAATTGGGCACATCAGCTGAATTATCAAACTTTCGGCTGAATTGGGCAATCAGATGTAAGTGATTTATGACAGAACCATGCTAAACACAATGCTAGTTGGTTTTGCATCTTATTTTTGATACATGTGCTGGGAAATGAACCAAACATTTTGAATTGTATGATATGAGAAGAAAATGATATGCACACTACCGGACAAAAGTTTTAGAACACCCCAGTGTTTCAAGCTTTTTTTAATTGAAATTCAAACAGTTTGAGTCCAATGAATAGCATGAAATGGTACAAAGGACAGTGCTGAACTGCGAGAGGTTTCAAAATGGTAAGGTTACCCAGAAGTGGGAAATAATTCTGTGACGCCATGCAGTACCTCTGGTATGTGTTTAGTTGGTCGGGTTCGTCTCACAGCAAGATAGTGACCCAAAACATAAGTCCAAGCTCTGCCAGAACTACCTCAGAAAAAAAGAACAAGATGGTAAGCTGGAAAACATGGAGTGGACAGAGGTCTCCAGACTTAAACCGCACTGAGCTGGTTTGGGATGAACTGGACAGAAGAGTGAAAGCAAAGCAACCTGTAAGTGCCGCACACTTGTGGGAACTCCTGCAACATAGCTGGGAAGAACTTTCTGCAGAATGAACAATGAGACATTGAACCGCATCGATTTCAATACAAAAAAAACAGAAAAATTGGGGTGTTTTAAAACTTTTGACAGGTAGTGTATATTAATGTTTATACATCAAAAATTGGAAAATGTAGTTTTGCATGATATGACCACTTTCATTGTACGTGTCTATTAAGATGTAGATTCTGTTTCGCTCTGGTTTGTGGCTGGTGTGGTCCTTGGAGAGAGCCAGGCCATAACACGGGGCGAAATCTGTGAGTAATTTCTGCATTAATCTGTAGTGGAAATCTCATTCAGTGAATGCCTTGAGCCAACACACCACACCAGGGGACTACTTAGCCCCCTACTTCTCTTACAGAACAACATATTAGCACTAAGAGAGAAAGACTGATTAGGCAATCAAACTATTAGTGCAGCATAAAAACCAGGACTTACTCCAAGCACTCCCACGCTGCAGCACACCACACGATCACTGATCAATGATTAGGATAATACAATGATTTGGTCATGATCACTAAGTGTGACGGTGGAATTAAATGGTTATATGGGTCTTGATAGTCTGCGGGGGACGTGGGAATGTATGAAGAAATATGCCACACACACATACACATACACACACACATACACACTCACATACTCATTTGCATCACAATGAACATAAATGATAATAAATAATTAATAACTGAATGTATAGTTAGTTACGTAATGAAGCATAGTTACATGACATTCTGTATTCAAGTAAGTACTTTCCACTTTACTAAAAACCAAGAGAAGATTATGCAAGAAAAGACAATACAAGACAATCCACACAATAATAACTCTTATTAAATTAATCAAACAAGAAAGTCTGAAATGATAATAAACATTTGATGATGTTTTTGTCATTTGTCAGAGATTTGCCAGACTGGATTTAGATTCAGTATCAGCACTAGCTGTGTGTGCTACCTGGGCCAGGCCAGAATACTCCAGAGTGCCAATGAACTCTCCTAAACAGTGCTAATGACTTATCCACACATACAGTGTAATAAGGTTATGGTGCTCATAGTACTCATTAATGCACTGTGGAAGTGCTGTCACAGACAGTTGTTATATTATATGAGCTAGGAGAGGTGAGGACAGCCTGAGTTAAGGTCAGAGGGAAAAGGTAGAGTGGCACACTGAGGATGGGCTTCTTCTGCTAGAAATAGGAGATGCTGTAGAATACATACATACATGCTTTATAACTTCTCATCATCCTTGGAATGCTTGTGTTTGGGGAAGATCTGTGTGTGTGTGTGTGTGTGTGTGTGTGTGTGTGTGTGTGTGACCCAAGGGGTCAGCTCTCTCTCTCTCTCTCTCTCTCTCTCTCTCTGTCTCTCTCTGTCTCCAACTCTGTCTCCCTCTCCTTTCTCAACTCCATGTGACAAAATGGAAAAGTGTGGCCTAATTAAGTTTTTACCAGGATTAAGATTTTGAAGTATTTTTCGTCCTTAAAATTTTCATGGTTGAAGACCCAGAGTGGGGATTGCTGAAATATTCCTCAATGGCTTAACAGTTTGATCAAAGCATCAGATTTCTCTGTTTGTTTTTGCAGGTCTGTGTGCTGCTTCGCTTTTCCCCCTGACTGTAGCATTACATCGAAAACAAGTGATGTTTGGATAGCAAGGCATGTGCAAAAAGGCCCGATACCCATTAAAAATACAATGTGTTTGCATTTTCAGACACTTGCAGGTCATTCTGCAGTACACATGATCTGAGTGCAGGAGTGCATTAGCAGTAAATAAACAGTGTGTCAGTCTACATAGTCTCACTCTACCGTAGGTAAACACAGACCGGGAAAGAACCATTAAGCACAATTACACTGAAAACACATAATCAGGAGAATAAAGATTTCCCCCGTTCTGGTGCGGGTTTATTTACCCCAACAGTTTGTTCACAGTTGGCAAGCGTCTGTGCATAGGATTATTTGTTTGTTTCTGCCAGGTCTCCACAGCCGGACTCCTCAGTCGGGCACACACACACACACACACACACATACACACACACACACACACACACACACACTGGTATTACTACATTTGTTAAGACATTCCATTGTCTGTAATACTGTATCTCAATAATATTGAACAAACACCTAAACCTGACCTTAACCCTTAACCTCGGTAACCAGAAGGCAGTCTCTGTGTGGTGAACATTTCTCAGCAAAATGTCCCCACTTCTACATCTTTTTTAGTGTTCCTATCATTATGAGGATATTTCACACACACACACACACACACACACATACAACTCCACAGATACCATTGGTTTTGGTTCTTTATTTAAAACAGCCTCACATGTATCACTGTGACCTTTTGCTCCTCTTTAACTCTTTTTCTGTGTGTGTATGCATGTGTGTATGTGTGTGTATGTGTGTGTGTGAGAGAGAGAGAGCGAAAGAGTGTGTGTCAAGTCAAGATGGCCTAGCTCAACAATGTGTTATGAATATACTTCAGTAACGTTGTTACACATCTTCTTCACTTACACAGAAACTGATGCGTTCCTTCTGTTGCCTTGTTGGCATGCCATAATAAAATATCAGAACAACAAAACAAGACAATAATCTGGAGAGTCGTTTATCACTTGATAAAACATCTCTCTGCTAACATTTGTGTTTTTATATTCGCATATTTGTATTCTGCCCTGAAGGGTTTCTTTGTTTCATCCATCTGCTTCATGATCACTCATAGTCACGAAGTACAGTGGAATGTTATCTCACAGAGTTTCAGTGAATAACTACTTTAACTAGAAAGTGATGTATCATAGTGATATGTAAACTTGTGCGCTGAAAGAGAAAAACTTATTTGGATTTGTTCTGTGTATTGTGTAGCTGTGGAGTTGTCTATTGCAAATGCAATGTGTAGATTTGCAAATGATTAGGTACGCTCTGTGTAACTGTAAAAAAACAAACACATTTTTCAGATAAAGACGGATATATATACAGTTAGTCATTATAAACATGATATGTAACATTTTGAAAATGTATAATTGCTTTGGTTTTAATTGTATTTAAATAAAATTGAATGAATTAAGCAATTCTGTCCTCTTAAACTAATCCTCCTAGTCAGAGTGAGAGTTGGTTCCCACTGCCTTAAACTATGTCAGTATCAACAAATAGGCTTTATTTTTCCTAATAACTCTTATATTTTGCTGTAATGTTTAAATATAATTATGTAGTGTATTATTGAATAAGCTGTAAACCTCTAGAACAACTGTTTTCATTTTTCTTTAGTTAAATACAGTTACCTAATGGTATCATCCATTGCACAGTTACTTAATGCGTCACATTTACACCAGTTCATAGTCTGTATTGGTAGGTTCCAGTCTGACCTTCCATTTTTTCCCTTTGTTTTCATGGCAATTTTTTTTTTCTCACACAACATATTTTCATCAAATTAAAATATCATTACATTTACGGCATTTATCAGACGCTTTTATCCAAAGCGACTGCCATTCCCTAACTACAGGGGGTGGTCTCCCTGGAGCAACTTGGGGTTAAGGGTCTTGCTCAGGAACCCAGTGGTGATATGCTGAAGGTAGGTATGAACCCATGACCTCTTGGTCCAGAGGCAAGTATCCTACCCACTAGGCCACCACCACACTGCTTCTCTTCTACTTACAACACACATTTGGTATCAGTTACACATTTAGAATCTACCCTTTAACACATTTATTGCATTAATTACAAAGAGTTATGAGTAAGCAATAATAATTATGAAATTACAAAATAAATTACAAAATAATAACAGCAATGACTTAAATGTTAACTTTAGAAAATAACTTTCAACAGCCACAGATGTCCATAGCTATACTAAACAAATCAGCCATGCTGTTCTTAAATTCAAAATGAAGTGCATTCACTGCAGATGTCCTACATGCTATACTGAAGATTTAAAAAGATGAAAATTGACTTTTTATTTTGAAAATGATAGTAAACACACATAACTGGAATAAACTTGTGTTGCTTTTACTGAAGTATTTCACAGTTCCAGTCATGGAAGCCACAGCATTGCACTGGTTTGTCATTTCTGTTCTTGAACTCAGATCAACTCTGAAGGGTTCAGTGAGTTGAACTAGGCCCACTGAAGCAGGCTGAGCTGTAATATGCTGCGGCCAGACCAGGTCCCTACCAGCCTGCAGCACCCAGCACAGAGGAAATGGGCCGAGTGCAGGCCCACAGCTCCACAATTACATACAATTACCGCAGAAATAATCAGACATCTCTCCAGTGACTGGCTGTCTGCACAGCCATGCTTTCAGACTGCCCTGCCAATATCAATAGAATTAGTTTTACTTTATCCAGTCCCCTGTACTCTGGTGTATGTGGAGCAGAACTGGTGGAAGAAAAGAACAAGAAGAAGAGGTGTGAGACAGCGAAGGCAAGGGATGAAGATAGGTGTGAGGAATTATGTGGCTTTGACCTGCAGTGGATGTTTAAGAAATGGTTTTGTGCTCAAAGCATAATGTCAGCCAGCTGGACTGCTGCTCGTGTCTCTGTAGAAGATAAACAGTGTGTGTGATAAAGAGAGAGAGAGAGAGAGAGAGAGAGTGAGAGAGAAGAGAGAGAGGGGAAAAAAAGGAAGAGAATGAAAGAAAGAGGAGCAAGAAAGAGATAGAGAAATAGAGAGAATGAAAGAAAGAGCAAGAATAAAAGGAACTGAAAGAAAGTGAGAGAAAGAAAGAAAGAAAGAAAGAAGGAGCTAAAGAGAGAGAGAAGAAAGAGAAAGAGAATGATAGAAAGAGGAGCGAGAGAGAGTTAAGGAGAAAGAAAATGAAAAAGAGAAAATTAAAGCAACGAAAAAAAGAAAGAAAGAAAGAAAGAAAGGGAGTTAGAGAGAGAGAAAGAAAGAAGGAAGGAAAGAAAGAAAAAAGAGAGAAAGAAAGAAAGAAAGAAAGAAAGAAAAAAAAAAACAGAGTCAAAGAGAGAGAGAGAGAAAGAGTTAAAAAGGGAGAGACCGAAAGGGAGAGAGAGAGTTAAGGAGTGACAGAAAGAAAGAGGGAGTTAGAGAGAAGAAAGCAAGAGAGAGAAAGAGAGAGTTAAAAAGAGAAAGGGAGTGAAAGAGGTACTTAGAGAGAAGAAGAATGAGAGAAAGAGAGAGAGAGAGAGAGAGAGAGAGAGAGAGAGAGAGAGAGAATGAAAGAGTCTGAGTTTCTGTTAGAGTGATTTAGAGAGCGGTGCAGCTGGCTATAAGTAATGACCCAGGTGTTGAATACTTTACCTTAAAACCAGACCAGAATGGCTTTCATCTCCGCCCGTTTTAGACGTGCCCTTTCACACTGAAAGCTGCAGGAAGACAACTTATTATGAATGGAGATTTAATTCTTTGATGAGGGTCATCTGAACAGAAAACCATCACACACCTGCTACAGTGTGTGCTATTTTGCAGTACTGATGCCATTTTTGTCCGTCCATATTAATAACCCTGCTACTGATCACCACTTATCACCACTCAGTCCATGAAATATACCATTTTAATGTGGGTATGCTGTTAAAAAATGATTTAGCCAAAAGTTTACCCAGTTTACATATATTTCCCAAAGGATTTTGATCAATCAAGATCAATATTTTTATGTGGAGTTTGCCTGATTTTGTATTTGATTTTTGCAGTGGAGGTAAGGTAGGTTAATATCACTAACAAGTCATATACATTGATGCCCACCTATTAGCATCATGCAAACTGCATGTCTAATACACCCGCCTCAGATGTTGCCCTCATTTTTTTAACTTTAGCTTTAACCTGCTAAAGGACAGCAGATGAAAATGGACCAAAATGAACACTGATTACCAAACAGCTGGAAAAGATGTGCAGCAAGTGTGTGATGATTTAGGCTTGAAGCTTGAACTGGAGACAATAAACTGTCAGATTACAGCTACATTAACCTATTATCTTCAGTGTCAAAGTAACAGGACTATTCTACTGCATTTGGGGTTAAAAGGAAAATGAATAGAAACTATAAATTTCTTCTTGTGTGTGTGCATGCCGGGTTTGGGCTTTCCCTCAGACAAAGCTACATAATTAATTTTTGCACCGAGACACTGTGTTCACTCAGGCTGTCACACAACCTAAATCCTTTGCTGAGTAGAGCCAAGGGGACCTTTGTCAGTGTGTGTGTGTGTGTGTGTGTGTGTGTGTGTCAGTGTTTGATTGAGTGAGTGGTCTAGTGTGGTCTGGAATTCTCATAATTCTCATTACACTGTTGTGCGCAATAATGCTATTCTTGGACAGCTCTGACACTCTAATCTAATCTGGAGAGTTGGGATGAGTTGTTTATTGGTTTTAAAGATATATTACGATAAAAACCTAAAGGATAATCATAACAATTCAAATTTGAATACTCTCGAAAACTGTGCACTACTGCCATTTAAAAAAAAAGAAAAATCACTGAGGAAGTAAATAGCCAACAGCTTTTGTTGTGCATGGCTGGCTAGAAAATTCAACCACAAGCGTTCTGCACTTTTCAGAAAACCAACATCTGGTTCGTTCTACTACTGCGGTAGTTGAACTCTTGAAGAAACATTTCACTAACTGCTGCTTTGCTCTGGTGCACTGCCGTTGTCATTGTTCCTTGGTTATTTAAATTTGAAATCTTTTCATTTTTGTACTTGTTTAATTCACCACATTGCAAATTATATCAACAGCTTAAACATTTGAGCGGAGAGTAGAAGCTTTGCAATATGTACATTCCAGAAAATCTTGGTATTTGGTATTTCTCACTTTTGCTTTAATGACACTTTGTGTGAAAGCTTCTGATGAGTAGATAAAATCCACCTGAGAGGATTCTACACTGAGGGGATAAGCACCACCCCCTTTATTCACAAAGGCAGTGGTCATGGTAACATGGTAGCGGTCAGTGTGTCACAGATTTGCTTACACTGGTGCTTTAAATTTTTAATCCTTCAGTTTTCAAAGCAGTCTCAAAGTTCCAAGTCCCCCTGAATGAGAGGCTCACTGAAAGCACACCTATGCATTAGCTGTGGTGAAATAATTTCAGTGTGTATCAGTGCTTTTAAAGTGATTCCAGTATAATTGAAACAATGATATGGGAACACTTTGCTCATAGAGGAGGAGTGATTATTAGGTGTGAAGTGACAAGCAGTGAAACTGTCCACGTCTGACTACACCTCTGACCATGTGACCAGTCTGCCGTCAGAGTGAAAGTGTCAGTTTCTCTCTGCTGGAGTCCAGAGCGGCTTGCTGACGCTGATCATGTTTAACTGGGCGTTTTCTTCTCCTCCCATCCTTCCCTCTGACAGTAATAATTCCTGAAAGAATGCTCACCATTGTCTACTTTGGCACCAAAAACAGAGACTGCCTTCCCCTGTGATTTGTATTAAGTGCACCTGTGCTTGATTTGATTTTCTTATTGACAGAGCATTTCTGCTTCACTGAATCAAGCTGCTAGCTAAGTGTGGCCTGAAGAACACATCAATGGTCTCTTCAATGTATTTCCATTTTGAGCTAATGAGTTATCTTGCTAAAGTC
Source organism: Alestes dentex (assembly GCA_037576975.1). Classification (NCBI taxonomy): domain Eukaryota; kingdom Metazoa; phylum Chordata; class Actinopteri; order Characiformes; family Alestidae; genus Alestes; species Alestes dentex. The sequence continues at coordinate 10,220,747 of JBBIGA010000018.1, forward strand.
TTGTAAACTACTGGTACATTTGAGGTTTCTCCCTCAAGGCTTGTTTATTCACATAAAATACATAGTTCGTCAACATTTAAATTTACAAAATGTTCCACTTAGCCCACATGAGGTCAATCAGCAGGGTCATGTGTGGAGGCAAAATGTTGCTTTTTTTAAGTTAGAACTACAGCTGAAGGCTAATGTGGCTACCGGAAACTAATCACCCAAATTGTTTCTGAAAATACATCCTAAAAATGTGGCTCTGTCTTGTCAGTGTGGTTTCAGACACAGTATGGCACTATGAAAGCTGATCTAGAATCAGTCCTTTTTGTGGCTGTAAATAATGGACAATTGATCTTATGTATGCAAGACTTACTGGTTTTCAAGCCTGTGAAATTTTACCAGCACTCTTTACCAGTCTGAACACACTCCACCTCTATATAGTGAGTGTAGCAAGAGGCGTGCCATCCTGTAGCCAGCTTTTGTTCCATCTGTCCTCCTTTTCAGCCGGAAGGAGAGCTGGATCAGATCCCACAGTTAGTGACAGAGGAAGAGGGGGTGAGAAACGTGTGCCCAACACTTCCTTTTTAGGCTCTGATTGACAGCCACTGCTGGGCTTTGGCTGCCTCCCACTGGTACTTTCAGTCTGCTGTCCTTTCCGTGGCCTGAGATTTGTTTGATGGACTGATAATCAGTTCAGCTTAATGGAGAGAGAGGGGAAAAGGAAGACAGAGTGGGAAAACTGTAGGGCACTCACTTAGTTCCAATAGACGGGTCCGTCTTCAACATTACCAAAACATATTTACTGTGCCTCTGTTTACTGCTCACTTAATGTTTGTGCAACATCATTTTAGTGCACATGCATGGTAGCTCGCTTGTAGCATGAAAGTGGCAATGCTATTACATCAGAGAATCAATATTTGGGGGTTGGCAAGACCTGCATCCAATTGGCAATGTCAGCGTAAACCCAGAATGCTTGACATTGACTACAGAATGACACATGATTTTAGAAGTCTATATATTTCAGCGGCTTTGGTCAGCTAGTGGTTTTACAGCCATAACGTTTCAATGTTCTGGCTGTATTTGAATGAGGATGTGCAGGGTGCACCATAAATTACAAAAATTGGTATCATGCCATTACCTCGTTTATTTCTGAACTGTCACCACATCTATAACATACTCTGGAAAATGTAACTCTAGCAAAGACCTTCAGTATCCCTTGGTCTTATTTTATGCTCCATATTAGTTGCCAGAAAAATGTTTTCCTAAACGAAGTGGTTTTGTGTCACCATGAGCTTGGAATGCACAGAAATAATTTCCCACAACACCCCCCTCCACCCCACCCACCCCTTTCCGTATGGCAGAATGTCATTTACAGGATATTATAGAATGATCTCAGCAGCCAGGCCTCATTAGGGGTCAAACTCTACTAATAACTCAGTAAGATAAGGACTCTACCCACCCAAACACTGCTGGGCCTTCTGAATATATCCCTGTGTTTCCGTATTTTGCTTGCAATGGCTGGAATAAGGAGGAAAAAAAGCAGGACGCAAGGCTTCGTTTCCGACGCCTGTGGTCCAGCCTGGTCTGACTGCTGCATGCTTCGCTCCCCTTATCAAACATCTGGGCTCTGAAGGAAAGTGTAGTCTAGAGGACCCCACAAGCCGGCCAGACAAGCTGCCCACCAGCAAAGGGAGGTAGCCTTTAAAAATACAAGTAAAACCTCTGGAAAAAACAGGCAGTGGCTTGAGCGCCTAGGTAACCAGATCTGTAGGTATAAGCACCTTTGTATGTTTTGTCTCTAATAAAAATATTTAACATGCCAGTGACCTACAGAGGAAAGTCTGTATATTTATTTGTATAAGTGTCCAATCTGCGATTCTACATCCAGGAGGAGGCCCCAGGGTACCAATACACTGAGGAGAGTTTTAGTAATAAGTTACTGTAATAATGAACAAATAACCAAAGTTCTTAACATAACATATGTCTACGTGTGTCGTCTTGTCCGCGTTCGTGCATATGCAGGACTTTCCGTGTGTTTGTGTGTGTGTTCTACATTCCTCACATGAATCAGTTTGAGCTGCGGCTGTATCCTGTGAGAGGCTCTAATGGCCGCTGTTTGTAATTGCGCTCAGTGGAGTGGAAAGAGCAAGCCAGCGATAAGCTCTCTGTCCCTGGTTAAGTAAACTCAGCAGGTCAGAGGGGAATGGGCATGGAGATGGCTCTTTTTATTCTGTCTGACCATTAACATTAAATGCATTAGCCCAAATGCGTTTTCTTTCAGCGTGTCATTGCAGCTGCAGCCCCGGTGGCTCTCGCTCTGTGCGGCACATTCACCAGCTCAGCAATGAAAAGTACAGATACTAACAGTTTGCTAAAGTGGGGGTTTGGGAAACATGTGTCTTACTCAGTTGCCCTATTACCTCAAGAGTTGTTCTAAAGTTGACTTCACTTGTGGCTAGAAGGCCAGTGCACTGTAATGAACCCAACAGGCCATGGAAGCTTAAGACCAAAAATAAGCATTATGCAAACTACATGGCTAAATCTTCAAAATACGGATTCAGAATACAGAACTGGAGTTTCTGGCCTTAGTCCACGTGATATTTGAAAAGATTGTTATTCAGAATTAGGAGAATACTTCGTTGGCTCTCTGTCTGTCTGTCCCTGAATCGCCAGTGACCCCTAACGCTCCAGAGAATGCTGCTGCACTGGCTCCTGCACAGCTTCTTGTTCCGATGCCACCGGCAACCCTTGGTGCTTTGGAGAACATCCAGACTGGCTCCCCAGTCACCTGTTCACATATCAGTTGCAACCCCCAGTGCATCAGAGAGCACATCCAGGCAACTTGCAAGTCTCCAGAGTTGCCAGAACACCCAGGCACCTTGGAGAACTCATCCAGGCCGCCTCCAGAGTCTCCAGTACATGAGTCACCGTCACCACCTAGCACCTCAAATAGCAGTCCCACGCCGCCTCCCCAGCTGTCTGTCCCTGAATAGTTGACGCTCCTAGCACTCTGGAGACTCACGGAACTTGGAGATCCCCTGTCATTAGTTACCCAGTTCCATTATCCTACTGGCCCCTGAGTTTCCAGGACCCCCGCGACTGGTTGCTCCGTCTCTCTGCACCCCGCCAATGGCCTCAGAGTCCCATGTTTCGGCTACCTTGTCCCGTAATTCTGTGTCACCAGTCAGCGAGTTCCCAGGTTCCAGGTCTTTGCTACCACCCATCTAGGCCACTTCCAGGGTACCTGATAGGGGGTGCTGTCATTGTCGTGGCTCACGAGCCACAGCCCTTGTCGCCATGTTCGCCATGGCGCTGAGCCTGGGACTTCCCTTTCCACATGCCTTCACTCTCTTTTGGTTTTTCCTGTTCACCTGATAGCCAGCACGTGTCTTGAATTTCTCTCCCTATTGTCTGCTCCTTTCTTGCATTCTCTCCTTCCCTGTGATCTGCACTTGTTATGCAGTTCTCTCTATCCCTATAAATACCAGGCTTGTGCCTGAATCTGGCTTCCATTCACCATCATGCTTCCAGCTAGCATGGTGTGTTTGTTCTGTTTTGTCTGTCAATGTGTCCTTCTCAAAGAAATCAGAAAGCTGTACTCCAGACAGCTCTTCTCGTGCCCTGAAGACGCTGACCAGGTGGAACAAAGTGCCTGGATCTGGCATCTCGTTGACAAGTGCCGCAAACAGTAAGCTTTGCAGCTCCTATTCTATGCTGACCAGGCAGACATTTCACAGCTGGACCTGATGCTTAGTGGGCGTTCCCTCACTACTTCACAATGGGATCTGTAAAGATGGTTTCTATTCTTTCCCTGTTTATGATGAAGCAGCAGCGGCGCCGTTCGTGGAATGTAATTGATAAACTGTTTCTGTTCTCTAGCCACCGAGCTACCCTAGAAGCATCACTATAGATGCTGCAGCACTGGACTGCTTTTATTTGGTTCATTTATTTAGCCAAAGCTGCTTTTCCAGTTTCTACACTGACCGCCTGATCCTGTCTGTTACTTCAGTTGTTCATACTGACCACAAGTTCTTAATGGGATTAAGGTCTGAACATTTTAATGGTGCTCCATCATGCTGGAAAAGGCATTGTCCTTTACCAAACTGTTCTTGGATGGTTGGAAGAAGTTGCTCTCGGAGGATGTTTTGGTATCATTATTCACAAAATTGTGAGTGAGCCCACTCCCCACACATGAAGGGTCTCAGGATGCTTTACTGCTGGCATGACACAGGACTGATGGTAGCGCTCACCTTTTCTTCTCCGGACAATCATTTTTCAGAATGCCCCAAGCTATCAGAAAAGGATTTCATTAGGGAAAATGGCTTTAACCCAGTTCTCAGCTGTCAAATCCCTGTACATTTTGCAGAATATCCGTCTGTTCTTGATGCTTGTCTTGGAGAGAAGTGGCTTCTTTGCAGGCCTTCTTGACACCAGCCCTCCTCCAAAATGCAGATGCATTCACACCTGCCTGCTGCCATTCCTGAGCAAATTCTGCACTGGTGATGCTCTGACCTCGCACCTGAATCACCTTTAGGTGACGGTCAAATGCAGTGCAAATGTTTTCTGAGATTATGTAAGTTCATTTTCATGGCAAACAGAGACTTTGCAATTAATTGCAATTCATCTGATCACTCTTCACAACATTCTGTAGTATATGCAAATTGTCATCGTAAAAGAAGTGAAGCAGCAAACTTTGTGAAGATATTTTAATATTTTTTTTTATATTTGTGTCACTCTCAAAACATTTGGCCACAACTGTACGATGCCTCCTCGACAACATGAAGAAAACTGCTGCGTGTGTCTTCTAAATGTATTCTGGAAACTGCATTTTCTGCCTTGTAAGAGGATACATCACTGAATACATATAGGACAGTGTATTTGCACTCTACTATTCTACAGCACTCTACAGCTCTCTAGTGTTTTTTTCAAAGTATGTTGTCCAGCTCTGATAATCACATTCTTGTCTCAAACCACGGACAAAATGTTAACGTTGCTTTATGAATAAATTCATATAACATACATGTATGAAAAGAAAAGTGTATTTGGTAAAATGAAATAAATACATTTATTCATCAGAAAAAAATGCATTTACAGAACCCTTCCCACCTCGAATGCAGTCCATCAGCCAAGACATGTTTGATGAGTGAAGCTTGCATTTTCTTAGTTTTCCAGTAGAGCTGCTAAAGAAAACATTAAAGGGAAAAAAAGAAGAAGCAAACCTCACACACCAAACATGTCCTGTCTGATTAGCTGCATTTGAGATAATGGGGAAAACTGTGTAAATACAATTGTTCCCTGGACTGCTAAAGTTACAGACACTGTAACTTTAGTGTTCCGCGTAAGTGTGAAACAATGCTTTTTAGATAAATTACATCAACTACGGTCACCAGTTACTCCAAACTGACGGCGATAGGATGCTGCCAGATTGCCGCCAATCTTCATTATTGTCTTGCCCTGAAGATAAAGTGCATAGAAAGGTTATTACATCACTCCTACCACCATCCAAGTTAAACTACTTTTGTCAGTTTTCTCCCACATTCAGGGTGAGAAGGCAAAATAAAGGAAAGGATGACATAAAAAGAGGATGAGCTGTTCTTTCACTAGAGCTGTCATCATTGCTCTCGCAGTACAGAGGTGCACCATGGGAAATCGTACAGGCAAACATCAGCTTATATGCGTGGTTTACATAAGTAAAGCATGCCAACTCACGGTTAAGCTTAGCTTACAGCACCTGATCTGATTACCATAAAACAGAATCAACTGCTATTGATAATCTGCTCTATGGTGCTGTGGTACATGGATGTGAACGGCATAGTTGCTAAGTCACTGTAGGTTTACCACATAATGAACATACTTCAAAAGGTTTGAAACAGGCATTAAAGTTGCAGTAAGTATAAGTATTAAAGCTGCACTCGCCTTCAGGCTGTTATGAGCTTTAAAGGTATTTGTTGCATCTACATGGTACTGACTTACAAAGGTTACATTTCTTTCTGTGCTGTTTGAAGAAAGACAGATTAAAGGGCCTGTAAGACTACTCACAGGAGCTCCAAGCTAAGTTCAGTTTTTGTTTGTGTTTCACTGTGCAAAATGAATTTAAAAAAAGGCTTAAACAGAAACCCTGAGAAATCATTCATTTCAGACATGCATATTATGACCTCTGGATTTTCTGATGTTCTTGGCCTATCAGTATAATTCCATTATCTTTATTAGCTACATGTACAATGCCCAAATCTCTCCAGGCGAGGCAGCAATTGGAACAATGCACTGTAATGGAAAAACAATTAAGAACAATGCAGAACTATTTCACTTCAAGTGCCATTTTTGACTTTGTGTATTCATAAAAGGGTGAGTTTGTACATTAGGAACTCTCGGAGGTAATTAATACAGGTTTAGTGGAGGTGTCTGTGTGTGTTTGATTGTGTGTTTTTTGCGCAAGCACTGAGGTGCGTCGAAGTAATGAAGCTTGAGGATTAGGCGATGTAGCGTTCCTGTCTGTGGCTGTAGCCAAAGACACCTATAAAACACTTTTCAAAGTAATTAAGCAATAATGCCAGCTCTGTGGTGTGAACAGAGCTACAGCCATGTTAGTAAAAGAAATAATAAAATAAAACACTCCCACAATGTAATTCTCTGTGAGAGACTAATGGACTGGAAGATGGTTGGCGGACCATGGGCTCGTGTATGTGTGTTTTTGGACAGGAGGCACAGTGGTCCAGGCTGGAGTCCTGCTGTTCCTCATTAGCGTGGGAGTGAAGGTAGTGCCGGTGTTCAGGCACAAACATGGCCTTGTGATCAGCCTTGTTATATTAGGATTTTGCCACTGTTACGGTTTCCTCAACAGAGGCCAGACTCTCATAATCACAAATCCTACCTTTCACGTTTCATTTCACTCACTTCTGTTCTTTCCATCACACTCCCTCCATTTCACGGTGTTGGCAGAGGCCTTCAGTGCAGAGTGGAAGGTGCTACGGACAGGTATGAAAAGCTGGCGCCTTGGTGACCATGGCTCTTAAATTAGCCCTGCTTCTGGAAAAGTGTGGTGTGTTTTTGGTAAGATCAGTGCAAATCCTCATGGGGCCACTGGAAAATACATTAGGTCTAAATTATTTAAGCTCACTTTACTATCCTGTGACAAATTAGGAGCTATAAATAAAATTATGGCATGTGCAGAGGTGGGTAAAGTGGGCTAAAACTATACTCAAGTAAACTTCAGTGAAAGCGTAACTGAATAACTGTGCACTTGTAAGATTGCAATTCCTCTGTTAGCCAGTTCTCTTGGTTTGGATCTTTTGGACATATTTTTAAATGCTTTTTACTCTTTCATTACACTTGTGAGCCTCATGTGCCCATATGTGCAATCAGCATCATTTCGCCCTTGACTGGCTGCTGATCCTTGCTACTACTAATCAGTTCTGAACACCGCATATCTGCATTACACTATATGTACCACCTGTTCATGTTCATATTAGCACATTTGCATGGCTCGTTCTCGCTTTTTATTGGTTCATCTGAATTTAGCATTCACAAAACTATCCATTCATGACTCCTCTTGGTGTTTCTTCAATGGAAATGACCTGGCCAGTGTCACCATAGGCTTTCCCATTAAAATAATAATTATTTATTTTTATAGCACATACTGGTAGAAGCTTAACATATCTTACACACAATAATAAACTGTATAAACAGTAATAAACAGTAATAAAATTATGCTACATGACTACATGAAAACTGCTACTTAAATCACCTGAAATAATTACAATAACTTCAAACAGTAAATACAATCAGAGAGGTGGAATTTATTTAAAGCCAAAGTAATTAACTATGTTGTTTCTGAATGTTTTGAAACTGTGTACCAAGCTTCCCTTCTAAAAGGTAGAACTTATTTCCAAACATTTAGATGCAAAATAGCGGAACGTGACCTCTGCAGTTTTTCCCGGGATCTGCAGTCGGCTAGTACCTGCAGATTTAAGATCTAAGATCTGTAGGGCTGTAAAGCTGCATTTTGCAACACCAGTGTTACACCAATAAACATAAATTGGATTGGACTGTAGCACAAGTCAAATCCTTGTTAGTGCAAATCCGTCAAACCTTTGTTGTGAATTGCTGTGGTTTTGAGTGGTGAGGTAGTGTATTCAGAGGAAGGTTTCTGCGATGTTGGATTAAATAATGAATACAATAATTCATACAGTCTGTTTGCTAGAACAACGATATACCTTCCTTTAAAGCTAGTCACACTGTAGTAGAGTTTAGGAACTAAATGTCAAGATAACATTAAGATAACCAGCAAGGTGTACAATCACTCAGTGTTAGTGTCATTCAGTGGAGGAAACTAATCCTGTTTCCCTTAAACATTTTCATGTTCAGACTTAGCCTTGGCCTTCCTGACCTGTCGTTACTGACAGCTGAACAGTCTAGAACAAATGTGCTTGTGTGTGAGAGAGACACAGAGAAAGTGCATGAGTGAACAAAACACTGGTGTATCTGGCCTCATTATGAAGGGAAACCTTATTAACGGTAGAAAACCTGAGGCACCCTGTGAGGAGAGGCCATTTGGTCATACGACACATTGACACCAATAACTCCACGGCCAGACCAAAGGTACACTTCAACAAGCCAGGCAGGCCATAATACTTAACTATCCCAGATTAAGTTTCTGCCTCACTGAATGGCATTTGCCGTTGATTGAATTTGTGCAGAAAATTCTTAATAAAGTGGTAAACGAAGCCACATGGTAGTGAACGATTAACTGAGCCTGTGTTTCTTACAGCTGCACTGCACTTTTCGGCGTTCAAATGTGCTCTTGAATATGGATGCAGAACATTAATCAAAATAAAGACGTATGCTGGAATGTATTCTGCAAATGTATTTTAATTTTCTCTTATTGGACACAATCAGTTTTATATCCGTCTCACTCCGTATTCCTAAGAAGTAGCTTCATTTTGAATGATACTCCTGCACCTTCTGCATCTGCAACCCGTAGAAACCTAAATGCACAATGAAGCAATGAATCTCCCTGAACCAGAACTAATGAAATAGCTCAAAATTAATCATGGGGATGTACTAACCTATCTGAATTCACCTCAACGTCTCCCATATCACACAGTGTTACAGTACTGCTGAAGGGTCAGACTGGTCTTCACAGCAGACAGGCGCTTGACTCTCTGTCTGGGAAAGAGGAAACAGTGAGAAATAGTTCACCTATAACATCATCAAACTGTAACTCACTCTGGATAAGGGCGTTTACCAGATGCATGACATCACTGTCAGAATAAAAACTTTCATGTACATTTTATTCTTTTTTTAGTTTTTTTTACATAATTGGAAATCCCCAGACCTCAACTTTTCATGCTATCTGCCATTATAAATTAAGATATTATGAGATATCATGGAACATTTATCAAGTACATTTAAAACTCCAGATGATCTCTTACCTAAAATCTCCCTGAGGCTGTGCTTATAACAGCATAAAGGATTAATATCTGATCTTTATAACAGATTTATTGTAGATATGAGCCAAGCCTTGTACTACTGTGTACTGGGAGGGACCTGCAGTTTAACAAAGAAGCAACAGTAAAGCAATGTGCTTTCAAATGGTTAATTAAAATTAGTAACAGAAAGTGTTTATTAATAATAATAATAATAATAATAATAATAATAATAATAATAATAATAATAAACTTTATGTATAAAGCACCTTTCATGTATCTGACTGCAGCTCATAGTGCTTTACAGGGAGTGCAAATTTGACATAGATTAAAACCAATCGTATAAAGCTAATGTTAAAAAGAAATATAAAAATGCATGTACATCATGCCATAACAACATACCAAAATTCAGCTGCTTTTTAAGAATAGCAGTAGAAAGAGTCTGACAGATGTCTAAGTGAGTTGCACTTTTCAGGTGTATTAAAATAAAAACCTGTATTAAACATTTATATGTATTAATCCTCTTTTCTCTTGCCATGCTAATTGAGATAATAAAAGTTTTCATTTAGTCGGAAAAACTATACTTTTCACTCACATGTTAATACTAGATTAGGCTGTCCATGATTGTGAATTGACCTCTAGTCCATAATGAATGAACCCGCTACATACTGAGTAAAGTTAAAACCCCTTTAACGACATCATAATAGAGGCATTGTCTAAATGCAAATTATTCGTTAAAAGAAAATATGTCCATATTCTTGGTTTTCTCAGTATTCTGTTGGCCTGTGTCAGCACTAGTATAATGTAATTGTTTTGGGTGATTTCTCCCCATCTTGCTCCTCAGACATTGTCTGCTAGGTTGCAGAGAGAAAGAAACAATTCCAGCTAGTTATTAATTTACATTTTTAATTTAAACAGAACCTTGGAATGTCTCCTAAACCTGCAGAACCTTGGAATGTCTCCTAAACCTGATGAAGCATTTCCTGTCCTGCTGAGGTTATTGTGTCCTGGGGGCTCATCACACTCATAAGCAGTAAGAGTGTCTCTGTGCATGGGTGTGAGGTTAAAGTGAAAGGTGGAAGGTCACAGGAAGCCCTAGAGCGCTTGATTAGGAGGGTCGGCTTGTGTTAAGCTCGGTGCACCTGTGCTGTTGGACCCAGGAGACCGAGTGCTGTGAGAGGACATACTGCAGAGGCCTCCGGGCTTGGCTTCAAACACACTACTCACACTACACACATTCACACGTGACCGTTCTCCCTCAAACACACCCTAGAGAATGATCCCTACAATAACTTTTCAGGGCTGTATAGAAACATCATGCACAAAAGTTTTCTTTCTAGCTCTCTTAGCTTCCAATTTGACTTCTGCTTCTGGGTTGTTGTAGCCAAAACCACATCATAAAAGTGCCCGTGTGTTCCTTTGTAGGAGTACTTCCAAAGAGGCCTTTGAAGGGATTTATGTTGTCCCTAATTCAGGCCTCTACAAATGGCATGACTCTTGGGCAGGGCCGTCCATAGAACATCTGAATTGTCTGCCCTTTGGCGGTAATGCAGTACTCCTATAAGGGAACCTCTTTGTGGATTGACCCCATGTTGCCATGGCGTCATCGAGGCATCCACCAATTACCTCCTAGGGCAAAATCTGACAGGTTGACATTCTAATTGGTCAATAACTCTTCCGTGCCTAGTTAGAACCAGCTCTCGAACACAAGAGGTCCAGAGTGCTTATACTGTTCCTCAGGCACTCCCAGATAAGGAACTCTTATAAATGGCATTCTTGGAGGCCCGTCGTCAGGCTGTTAGTGAAAGATTGGAGTCTGAGCTTTTGTGATGACTAGGGAGACAAGGTAGCAACAAGATATTTACTCTGATATGAGATCATTTTTGACTGCACACTGCTCTTCTAACAATAAAGGTTCTTGAATGATTCCTGACTTATGGTCATATGGTTCTGGATTCCTTATATCACAGAATCTTTAAGTCACATGGGTGATTTTTAAACTTTTAGGCTTGTCACACTGACCCATGTTATTTACAAAATGTTCTTGAAGGAACAGTCCATTGAAAGCCTCGTGGTTCATCTGTGGCACTGCTCCAAAGAACATTCCTGTTCATCTTTATTTTTAAGAATGACGCCTAACTGTGTGAGAATTGAATTAGTTCTAAGATCAGATAAGAGCAAGGGCAGTAGGTATAAATGGACTAGTATGGAAAAGAGAAAACAACATCAAAATAAGGTTTGATCTTTTCCATGAATGATGTCGTTATAAGATATCTTTAAATGAAACATGTTAACTTATAGTTTTATTTTGTGTGCAGCACTAATAATAATAATAATAATTATACATTTTATTTATAAGCACCTTTCAAGACTCTCAAGGACACTTTACAGAAAAAAAAACAAACAAACAAATATACATACAGAGACATTTAAAAAATACAAATATATATATATACAAAAGGATATTTACATACACAAGAATGATAGTGAAATGGGGTGTGAATAAGTCATGTGGGGTAAGCTAATCTGAACAGATGAGTTTTGAGTAGTGATCTAA
>JBBIGA010000018.1:10233731-10258334 GCA_037576975.1 Alestes dentex
CGCTCTCTCTCTCTCTCTCTCTCTCTCTCTCTCTCTCTCTCTCTCTCTCTCTCCCACCCTCTCTCTCTTTCTCTTTCTCTGTCTCTCTCTCTCTCTCTCACGTATGCACACACACACACACACACACACACACACCATCAGAATCATCAGGAAAACACGTCACGGTAATGTGATGAAAAGTAAGGGGTCTCTCGCAGGTTCGTCATACCAGCGATGTTTTCATTAGCGACTGCTGACACAATGATAAAATATGTGAAGAGGAAATCAAACGCTGACTCATCATTCATAAACAATAAACCAGGGATCAAAGCTAATATGAGCTACAGGGCGCACAGCAGATTTTGTTATTCTCCCTGATTATGATATAGTAGAGGTCAGACAGAACCCTGTCAACTCTCATAGTGTCAACTGCATCCAAGTGAAATTTACAAGGTCTTTAGACTGCACTTTTTTCTTTACTAGTCCTGGAAAACACAACTTGTAACAATGTGCTAACACCACCATGATAGTACTAGAAACACCTGAAGAAAAACTTCACTCAGTGACCGTAGGCAGCGATACATAATGAACGATGAGGTGCCATTAGTTTGCAGTTTGAAATCAGGTTAGTGTTAGATTCAAGCCAACTTTAGTTAACCAGCTGGCTCACTTATTCAGTCTGTCCTTCACACTCAGTGCAGAATGTTTATGTTCAGTTGGAGACAATACAGAAATCCAAGATCTAAAAAGTAAAGTAAATGGTGTACAGTGACATATGGTGCATCAACACAGACGTCCCCCAAATCCAGGTCTGGGGTGGGCAGTGGTTGGCACTCTTTGATAGTTTCATTACTCAAACACACATACCCACTAAACCTAGTAGGAACAGACGATGTGAATCAGGTGTGTTTGAGCAGAGAAGTCACCAAACAATGCTGGCCCATCGCCCTCCAGGACCAAGTTTAGACAACCCTGATATATAGTGTCTGAAACACTGGACATTAAAAAGAACCTTACTCTGTCCTGCAAACCAGTGTTAAAATACCCGTTAACACTGTAACAATCCAAAAGGCTTGGGAATGAGTTAGTATCTTACTCCAGTCCCATTAACTCTGAAGGCATATTCCTGCGGAAATGGATCAGGCCTCACTACTGCTACTTTTGCAGCGAGGTAAATGGCATTAGTCAACTTAAGTGTTTATACTGGATTTCTCCCATTTAAAGTCACCCCAATAGCAGTTATTACCTTAAAATTTATTATGGTATAACTCAAGCTAATGGCGTGACCTGAATCCTAGAGGTGATTTTCCAGACATAGATCGAGACTAGAACTTAGCTAAAGAGTCGTACACAGCAAAAATGTCTTTTTAAAATGCCATTTTATATCAGAATTCACTGATATAACCTGTGCTGTAATACTGAATACTTTAATGGATGTATGAATGACCTCACATTCCGACATGCTTTAAATGCCGCTGGTTATATTTTCGGAAGAGTCTTCAGGAAAGTGGTCACGGCATTAATTGATATAGAAAATAGAAAAATAATAGAATGGATATTAATCAATTGATTAAAAAAATAGAAAATGATCACATCCAGATTTGCATTTCTCTGAAGTTAGTTTCCATCTCCAGACGAGTAGAAATGACACTTTTAGAGAACTACAAACCTGGAGGCTGTAATTTTCTAGCTTAGATAATTAAGTCCCAAAGTACATTTCTGATTCTCAGAAATCAGATATTTCCTCTTAGCTAATTGTTATACTTTAGTGTTTTATTCATAAGAAAAGTGAAGGTGTGGCACAGCAGGGAAAAGACTGAAGTGTGCAGTGCTACAAGGACTGGAGAGCTCTTACGCAGGAGCTCCGAGACCCTTGACCATTCCCATTCACACTTCATTAAATGAGTTTTCATGTGATGGCAGAAACTGGCTCAGTCCCTGCCTGCCCACTGCGGCTTTAATGCCTCCATCTGGACTTCTAAAGGTTTACTACCCTACTCCACTCATTATGATAAAAGACAAAAGCTTTGAGTTTAGGAGCTGATAAAAAGGAAGAAGAAGTTGGAGTTTGTATGTGTATGTATTTGTGTGTGTGTGTGTGTGTGTGTGTGTGTGTGTGACAGAGAGAAGTAGAGAGAGTGTGTGAGAGAGAAACAGACTGGTTTTGGCATTAAGCCTATAAAAAGGAAAGGCTCTCTGACAGTAAAGCAGCAGGGCTTCCACCAGTAACGCAGCAGTGTCCCAATAACTCCCACACACATGGAACAGCCCCAAACCAGCTAAAACTGAGCATACAGTCGGCCAGTCCAGCAAACACAGCACAGACTGGTACACACTCAACACATTATAGCACCTCAATTGCAGGAGAGCTAAATACTCTACTGCTCTATTGCCCCAATAGAGTATAACCTGTGACAAAAATGGAATTGATCGCTCCCTGACTAAAAATTCGTCACCCTACATAAAAAATTTGGTCCATCACTCCCCTACTAGATAAAAAAATGGTTGATCACCCCTAAGCTGCAAGTGTTCAACAAAACTTGCCCAGAATGCCAGAATGGCCAGAAATGCCACTGCCTCCATGTAATGAAAGGTTCTTGCCTGTGACTGAAATAGAGCCTATTTGCTCATCAGTATTGCAATATATTCGGGAGAACTAGTCAGTTTACTTGCAGTGTTTAAAACTACAATAATTTATAAGATTTTCTCATCATCAGTCTTTATGTGAAAGGGAAACATTTGTCATGTGGGAACACAGCACAGCACACAGTGTCGACAATGTGAATTTTGTCACAAAGTGAAGCAGTGGGCAGCCAACGATGGCGCCCGGGGAGCAGTGTGTGGGGACGGTACCTTGCTCAAGGGTACCTCAGTGGTGCCGCTGGCAGCCCTGGGATTCAAACCCACAATCTTCTGATCGCAAGGGCAACTCCCTAACCTCCAGGCCACCAGCTCCCCCACTAATCTTAATCACTTAAGTTAGTTTCTGGAGAAGCTGAAGCTCGCTTTGTAGCTGTAGAAATGTCCTAACATTTTAAAAAATTTAGGGAATAAAGAAATTCTCAATTCTACAGACTATACATTTCATTCTTGGCCCATGTCTTGATTTTAACTGTACAGTGCTGATGTTTTTGTTGTGCTTCTCCAAAAAAATGTAGCGCTCCAGTGGTAGCCTGCATCAAAGATCCATCACAGTGGTTGGAGAAGAAGACAAAAATAAGAATTGGTCGAGCAAACACTCCTACATTGTTTTTCAAGAAGATCTATAATTCAAGTTATGTTTTCAGCTTAAAGATTCACAAATATTAATATCCATTAGCTGCCATGCTACAGATCAGTCAAGAAGCATGAGAACCCACCCAGTTTGGGAGTAAAGTGTCCACAGTCACTATCCCTTACCCACTTTCACCCTCAAACTATAAACTTCTCCTGCTTCTTCATTAAAGTGCAGTAACAAGCTCTCAAGCTGACTTCCCGTGACAGCCTGTCCTTGTTTGAAACTGCCCAGACACAAAATAACACAAGTAACATAAAACTAGCAGACGAGCAGAGCAGACTCAAACAAATGACAGAAATTTGTCACATCTGTGTTTATAGGTCCTGCGTCCATGGTGGATAATGGAACTATGTAGGTGGTGATTCTTTAAGATACTCACGCACCCTCTTAACTGAAGGCACTGTTTATATAAAGTGAGTTTATAGGTACTGTAAAATGACCAACAAGTGAACAACTGAAATGACTAAAATCTTCGATTTCATACCATTTACAGTACATAAGGCCATCAGTGAAAATACATTATTTAAAATGTATAGAATTAATTCCAACATAATGCAGGATCGTTGGACACGTGTGAGGAAATTGTTGGTGACAGTAGACTGACAAATTGTCAGTCACTAGCAGAAAGCAAACAGATATGTTGTCTGGACTGGGGATATGCCTCACAGTAAGCTGTGCAAGTAATTCAGTTAATTTTATGAACTACTGTCTTCACTAGAAATTGCATTGTGCATTGTGGGTAGCTCAACATCATTCTGGAATTCTGTTTTACCGTTCAGACTAGGAGGGAGAAATGACGAACGTTGTAAATAGTACCCAAAAATGGAATACTTTTTGATCTTAAAACCGCATATTTGCAAGCCAAGAACCTTTTAAGGACTTTTATTTTTAACAGTGTATGTATGTATATATGTATGTCTGCAACGGTGTATGTTCTTTAGCTTTATTAAGACTTTTGTCCAAAACGTTTGCCTGATTTTTTGAGCTCATGCCAATGTAAACTTTAAGATCCTGCAGAGAAGAAAAGGCCGGTGCAGAATGGGATAACTTCAAACTAGAATATCTTGGCTCAGGTTGCTCACGATTAACTAGAAACAGGTGCTACTTGGCCAAAGTGGAAGCAGTAATTACTATAAATATTATCATTTTAATAGAAACTGAGCTCGAAATTAATTTGGCAAAAAATGAGAGTGAAGAGAGGGGCAAAGTCACGACTGGTAATGAGGAGACTGTCAGAGGGGGGCTGCGAGCGGCATGCATGAGTGCAAGTGGAGTTTGATTGCAGTTTTTAGACACTCCATTGGAGTTCCAGAGTGGTGACAGAATGTCCTTATAAGGAGTAGTAGTTTTGGAAAAACAGAGCTTATTAATTATCCTCTAATCTGGCCAGTCACATCAATGTGTCTGGGACTCATAAGAAGCGTTCATAGTGACTGCTATTGTGCCCTGGTGGTGGAAGCTTTTAAAAAAATGTGATGAGCACTTAAGTTTGTATACGTTAGAAAGAGGCCTAGTGCATTGTTCATCTAGTCTACTATTAAGTGGATAACAAATGAAGGACACAATACACTCAGTTCTTAGTCAGTAAATCAGATCTAGCAGATAGATAGTGAATAAAACAAGGCTGGTCTGGCACCGGAACTTAATCTTGGAAGACATTGCATTAAATGTGAAATGTACATAGTTTACATTATAAAGAATTACTGTTAGAAGGAAACATCTGAGAGGAAATGGAGGTGGTGAGCAGACAGATGGTAGTTCTTATATGGTAGGCATTGCTGTGTGGGTTGTAATAAATTAACCATAGGATACAGGGTAAGCTCACATTAAATCTTCCAACTCATCTGAAGCACAGCAAACTTCTGTAAACAGCAGGGGAGCACAGAAAAGAGGGTCCAGCCATGAATCTGAGACATACTCACCTTCATCTCTTGTATCATCACTGTTTTACCACATCCGCGCACAGGGACAAGTGTGTGCTTGTATATGTTCTTGTTTTCATTCATTTTCTGGACAGCAATGTCCAGACCTTTGTAAATCCAGTGAAAAACAGGGGTAGCCTAGAATACATTTTGTTTTATAAAAATCTTTTATGAATTCTTTTATAAAAAAATATTTTATATAAATTCTTTCATACATTCTTTTATTAAAATCATTTCATATCTTGCTGGTTTTAAAAATACAGGTATGGCATAAGACATTTATATATTTACATATTTACATTCTTATCCAACTGTTCTGTGATTCCTTGTGCCCCATGGATGGTGGGAGGCACTGCCATGCTGAAAGAGACCACTGCCAGCATATTTGTTTCATTAAAAGATAAAGGTGATCAGTCAGAATAACTTTGCTCTTATTTGCAGTGACCCTTACTTTTAAGTGGACAAATGGACCCACAGCAGGCCAGTAAAATACCCCCTACATCTTAAAAGGGCCCTAGACCCTCCTACTTGCCCTCACATGCACACATAGACTTTTGGAGTGTGGTCAAAGGTGACCCATCTCACCACATAACTCTTTTCCACATTTCAGTAGACCAGTTATACCCATTCTAAATACTGATTAAAGGTTTTTCAGGTTTACCCATTGGTAACAGATATACATAGCCATGCAATCTCTATTGACAAATGCTGGCATTAGAATAGGTCATAATAAAGAGCTCTGTGACTTTAAACATGGCACTCTCAATTCATTAAATTTCTGCCCTAGTCAACTGGAAGTACTATTTATGTGGAATGAAACAACTCAGTCTGGGCTGACCTTCGTGACCTGTGAAAGTCACCTGTCCTCTGTTGCTACAGAGTTCCAAACTCCAAACAAGAATTGTGCACTGGGAGCTTTAGAAAGTGGGTCTCCATGACTGTGTAACTGAACCAAGTCTAAGATTACTATGTGCAATTCCAAGCTTTGACTAGATGAGTATACAACACACCACCACTAGACTTTAGAGGAGCAGAAATATGTTTTGTGATTTAGCACTTAGTACTCTCCTCTGGTCCTCACACTATCCTGAAACTTTTACGTCACACTGTTTCCTCGAATTGTATATCACTTTGGATGAAAGCATCTGTCAAATGAACGGAATATAATGTAAGGTAACGATGACTCTGGCAGTCTGATGGACAAAATCAACAGTAAAGTTTGGTAGAGGAGGGATAATGGTCTGAGGCTGTTTTTCAGTGTTTGCTCAAAAGTCCTTAGTTCCAGTGAAGGGTAATGCTACAGTGTAAAAAACATATTAGACAGATACTTTTGTGTGGAGGGACAAGGTTTGTGTGGAGTGTCCTGCACAGAACCCTGACCTCAACCTAACTGAACACCTTTGGGATGAACTGGAATGTCAGTTGCGAGCCAGGCCTTTTTATCCAACATTGGTGTCTGACCTGACAAATGCTCTTCTGACTAAATGGTCACAAATTGCTACAGGCAGACAATGTCCTGATACTGTAGTAAAACAAGTAACAAGTGTGTAGACTTTTTGTAGTGAGATTCTAATGAAGGCAGCAGACTGGGGCAGGCGGACACACAAATGAACTGTCAGCAGCTGCTTAGCAGATTTATAGAGTGGATTGCAGCTGTGTGTCTTTCTGTCAGGCTGATGACACTTGGCCTGCTGCAGCTTTTACTGTCTGGCTCCTCAGCCTGTGGAGACAAAAGAAGCCCCTATATCTCCTTTAGCCCAGAGAGAGTGTGTAGTGTGTCAGAGACTCCGCATCAGACACTCATGGGCTACCTCAGCACGCACATATACTCTGCAGATCCACTGCAGAACAGAGCAGAGTGGAGTCTGCTGCTGCAAAAAACACACATAGAGGAGAGAGAGAAAGGGAGAAAAGGAGAGCGAGAGAAACAGGGAGAGAGAGAAAGACAGGGCCATGCTTGGAATACTAATCCATTGAAGACAGAAAAAGTAGCTTTCATTGCACAGCGATTGCCTCTGTTGCTGGAGACATTAAAGTGGAACATCATAGCTCACAAGCTGCAAAAACAGCCTGCTTTGAGTCACTTTCCAGAAAATTATTGGCACACATATTTAATATGAGTGAAAAAGGTCCATTTTCACAAGAAAAAGTCACAGGTGATGCAAAATTGTATTCTTAATAACTACTGTTACTTTATGAAGTATCTTGCACAACCTGCTATCACCACTAGAAAAGCACTTTTTGTTCTTGATTTGTTTTATAGACTTGAGAACACAGAAGGGGGTATTTTTCACAATTCTTTAGTGCAGAATCTTCCTAGATTTTGCAGAGTCTTGTGTTTTGCCTTGTGCACCCTCTTCTTGAGCTCAATCCACAGGTTTCCGTTAGATTTAGATCAGGAGACCAGGGCGACCATGGGAAAAGTTTAATTTTGTGTTCATTTGTCCATTTTATGAGGATGGGCTTTTTGACATGGGCTTTTGGATCGATAATGTATTATTTGAGAAAAAATTCTGCCAGGGTCTTTGGAAAAAAACACCCCCACAACATCACAGATCATCCACGATATTTAACAGATGTTATTGTTTGTTTTTTTTCTGTAGCCATTTTTATTTCTACACCAACCCCAACTTGAGCGTTTGGAGTTAAATGGCTTAATTTTTTGTTTGTTCTGTCCCAGTTAAAGTTCCAGTGGCATCTGGCAAACTCTAAGCACTTTGGCTTGTGGCTACAAGATAAGAAAGTCTAGCCTACGGTTTGTTGGTATGGAGGTGGTGTCTTGGAATGGAGGCATATTTGGAGGCATGGTGACCACAAGATTCTACTCTGTAATTCTGAAACTGTGGTCTCACACATGAGCAATAATATTAAAACCACCTGACTAATATTGTGTATTCCTCCTCATACCACCAAAGCAGCTCTGACCCACTGATAAATGGGCACCACAGCACTTCTGAGGTTGTGGTATCTGGGACCAAGACATTAGCAGCAGATCCTTTAAGCTGTGAGGTGGGGCCTCCAGGGATTGGACTAACTGGTCCAGCACATCCCACAGATGTTGGATTAAACTGGGATCTGGAGAATTTGGAGGTCAACTCAACACCTTGAACTCTTTGTCATGCTCCTCAACCCATTCCTGAACATTTATTGCAGTGTGGCAGGACACATTATCCTCCTGAAAGATGCCACTGCCTTTGGAGATAAAAAGGTTTACTTGGTATTCAAAGGTTTCATAACAGGGTATTGCCCAGAACATCATTCTGGCTTGGCACAGTTCATCCAGGTGCCACCTCTTCCTGGGTAAGTCATGTACACATATGATGTGAAAAACATCATTGATCAAATCATCTCACTTTCTTCCGTTGCTCCATGGTCCAGTTTTGATGCAACTGTGCCAGTTGTAGGCATTTTAGCTATCAGCAGGGATCAGCATGGGCACTCTGACCAGGCTACAGCCACACAGCCACATACTGTAATCACTTAATCGTGGTTCAGCAGTTGCAACTTCAGTCTTTTGCAGATTTTTTCTGAGAACCTAACTAATAATTGTTTGCGGAAACCTCCACACAGTCCCGGAAACTGCAGATATCCTTCGCATTTTTTTTAATCTTGTGACGTCCGGGCCTCGTCCACAACGCACCCTCATCCTCGTGCTGGATGTTTATGTTTGGGTGCGGCGGTTAGCAGGCAATCAGACACCTGAACAGAATGAGCCTCCACTGCTCAGCGCCGCTTCCAAACATAAACAACCAGCGCGAGGACGAGAGGGCGTGCCAGACAAGGCCCGGACGTCAGAGTCACCTGTACTCAGAGGTGGGAGGTTTTAAAGTAGCCAGTCCGAGAACGTTATTTATTTCTCCTTGCTGCTGATTGGCTGCTGTCCAGAATTTCCCCCATGGAGCGTCTCGAGTGTTCTCATACTTTTCATTTTTGTTCTTCTTAAAGCCCTGTATTTTTACTACTGTAAATTAAATTAATTTATTACTGTATTTACTCTGCTTATACCAAAGAAAACAACAGCGCATAGCAAAGAAAACGCTTTTGCATTAATTACAGCACAGTCTATACAAGGGTAACATTGATATTTTACATTCTAGCACAGCGGGAGTTCAGTGTAAACTGTACAGTACGGATACAGGTTTACCTTTACATTTTCTTAAGGGTAAAGTATTAAGCCGAGTTTAAAATTAAATTGTGTTTTGGGAGCACATTCAGGGGCATATTTAGGGTTTACACTATAAAAATGGATGGATGGATAGATGGATGGATGGATGGATGGATGGATGGATAGATATGCCTTTATGATCATTGCACTGAAGCAGGATGCTATTCATACAACTAAATTGTAGGGGCTGCTTAACGCGGCAAACAAGTGCAGACAGTAAACAGTGCAGACAGTAAACATAGTACAGACAATAAACATAGTACAGACAATAAACATCAAACATGAATAGGCATTTTTAGGCATTTTTTTACTACATCATTATATGCAGGTGCTCTTGTAACGTAACCCTTGTGATAAGCAGAGGTTTACTGTATACAGCAAATTATGATGTACTGTGCGTTCTGAAACCTTTCTACAACATCCAGCGTTGACTTTTTTCAGCAATTTGTGCACCAGTTGCTTTTCTGTGGAACCCACACACATAGGTGAGGCTTTTGCACCCTTGACCCTGTCACAAGTATAAGTACATACATGAAGTATACCATGTACTGTACATTAACATAGTTAATTATACACTATCAAAAATCCTTTATTTTTTCAGCATTTCCCATTTCCCATTTTTACATTTACGTAACTATTTTTAATGTAAATACATTTTCACTTCTACCCAAGTACATGTTTACTCCATACTTCCACTTTATATTGTGACACAGTAGACAAGCTTTCACATAATTATAGCGTCTCTGTACTTTCTCCACTCCTTTTTAGTGAAAACTGTTGTAAACCTATTTTTGCACTAGTCATCTGAAGTAATTACCTTCCATAGAGAATCTACTGGAAGAACAAAATGCTGTGGTTATATGAACTTTATTACAGAGTACAGACTTTTCTTCATGCCTCATTTAAAACACTCCTACACACAATCACCAATAAAGTTGCTGTGTGACTGAACATAGTGGTGACTTTCACCCAGGATGGTCCCCAAAGTAGCATGTCATGACTGCCCTCTTGTGGTGCTGACATGTAATATTTTGCATGTAAAAGTCATTATCATTATCCTAGTTTTGACAATCATGTTACAGCTGTAGGATGTGTACAAAGAAAAACAGCGATATGAGGTTCTGCAGTGTATTTGCAATTCATTATTTTTTTATGTTACACACTTCCTCTTTCTCCACAAAATACTACTGATTAAAAATGCCTCTTGCTTCCTTTTTACTGTGGCATACAGTATTTCACTCTTTAGAGAGGTTGTGTCCTAAATAATGAGCATTAAAAAAAAAACAATTACAACCTGGGCCCTGTGTACATAATTAGTGCAGCTTGGTTTGCAGTCTTTTCCACAAAATGCTGTTTTAATCAGCAACGAGTTCCAGGAATGATCTGCAGTGTTTAATACAAAATACTGGACTGACCAACTGCTGGTTCTGTCCCTCATTCTGGCAACACTAGGTGTAGCTGTTGTACATCGAGTCCTGAGCTTCTTATCTCATGCAACACTTTCAAAATGCACTCATGATATGACAAGCATTTCTTTTTTTTCAGTTTCCCCATCATTTCAATTTTGCCACATCATTCAGACTAAGCTGATCTATACTATTAACTTAAACGCAGTTGTCAAGCAAATTTAGGCTCTGGAAGAAATGTAGAGCTGAGAGAGTACATAAAATACACAGCAGCAGAACTCTGTGACCCCAAGAAAGTGGGGAGGGGGGGAGAAAACAAAGTTAGATAATGAAAAACTATAAGCGTTATGTTTAGTGTGCTCGCTGCACATCCTCGAAATCCCCAAGAAGACAGTGGCTTTAATGAAACTTCTGCAAATAAGCTGTGTGGTAATCACAATTCACTCTGAAATAGTTTAAGAGCTCAGTGAACTGGAATAAAAGGTTTGGGACTGAACGGCTGAATTCGTCATTGCCAGAATAACGAATTAGACAGATGAGCAAACCATTTGCGGCCGAACCAACTTTTTTATCAAGAATTGCCGTTCCACAGTGAATAAAACATTCTCACAAGGCGAGAAAAAGAATGAGAGGGCACATCTCAAAAGGACAAAGGGAGATTAGTGCTCTATACAAATGAATTAACCGTTTTTATTTATTGAATGTGTTCTGCCCTTATTTGAAAGGGAAACATTTTCCTCCAGCACTGCAGCAGAAGCTCCTCTCCAACATTAGAAGCTGTGGCTGCTGTGGTTCAGATCCAGTGCCGTGATAGGAAGCAACCCAGCTAGGTTCAGGTTGTGCACTGGCCAATGGACTGTGTAATGGAGGCAGGCGCTGGGGTGTGGAAGGGGGTTACATCAGTGTCCACAGACCACATACACACACGGGTGAGGACTATGGTGTGGCCATTCGTCTCTGGTCTCATTTCAGATAGCCTGTGCTCAACCATTATCTGAAAAGAAAAAGAAGTGATAAAACAATATATCTTTTTGTCACTTGCTTGTCAAAAGTGAATTAACCAAGTGTCCATGAGAGGCATCCGATCAGGAGAGTGGATCTGCAGTGACTATATGAGAAAGCTGTAGGAACTTTGCTTCTGATTTCTGTTGGCCAGGCAGTGCTGTGTGAGGCCCTAGAAGTACAACTAAGTGTCAGTGTTTACTTGACATGCTGAGTAATTGTAAAAGGATTCCAGATACAGGCAAATGACCTTGAAGAGCCCATGTCATTAAAGATTTCTTGCTTCTGTTTAAGAGAACATTGCACTTGGAAGCAGTTTTCTGTCTGAGCAAAAGTTTAAATCTGTAAATCTTTCAGGAAACATGTTGACCATTATTTCACTTTCACTTGCAGAATTGACTTTTTCGATGAGTTCTGAACTGACGTCATTGCCTTTTTCAGTTTAATTCACTATTCATATTTCACACATACATGGTCTTGGTGGTTACAATGGCATCACAGGTGTTTGCTAAGGTGTAGCTAGCTGGTAACTAAAGTGGTTGTAAGTGGTTGCTAAGGTGTTTCTAGGTGGTTATTATGGTTTCACTATGAGGGTTGGTGTAAAAGCTTCTGCACAACAAGAGGGGTGACAATACTTTTGATCAAAGGGCACCCAAACTTTTGCCCTTCATCTTGATTTGAACCTACAATATTTACTGATGATAAAGGACACCTCAAACCACTGAGCCACACTGACTGTGTCTCTCAACAAACAGAAGCTCCTATGTCAATGGATCATTCCCTTATCGATAACCAAAATGACAGTTTAAAATGTTTTTGATTAATCCATTTAACCCTGCGGGATTAATATCGGCTTAATAGTGGCAGAGAAAGAGGCTAATAAAGCACGTAAAAAATCAGTCTGGCTCACTTAAACGCTCAAAAGTGTGCCCTTTTTAGGTTAAATATAAACACATTTTTCACCCACAGAAGCTAACTAAGCTGGCTAACAGTTTGCTGGCTAATTAACAGCAGCCTCAGCACTAAAACTAGGCCTCCATGGGCTGATTATTTTTTTACAACAGTGACACACATATTTCACTTCATAACTGACCTGTGCTGCAGTGGGCTCTATTTTGACAATCTAACACAAAGCATAAAGTGCAAGGCATAACTAACATTTACGACCGCTGCATCATTAGGTGCGGCACCTACCATTGAGGAGTGTGCACAATGGGCAGCCTAGATCCGACAGAGAAAACAGATTTTCAGCATGAGAAATCGGAGTTAAGGCGTGAGAGCATGAGATGATAGTCGAATGCGTGTGTCTCACGCTCAATACGTGAGAGTTGGCAACCCTGCTATTTTGACAAGAAAAAAAAAAAGACTGTGTCAGTGCATGGCGCAAAATGGTTATCCTACTCTCTCACTTCATCAGAAGTGTGTTTTGGGTGTAACATGCAATAAACCAATCAGGATGACACTTCACCTCACTTATAAAGGCAGGGGTGCGTGAGCTGTGGTGGATTGCTATTATAATGCCATGTTTTTCTGGCAGACCAGACCGGTTTTCAAAGTGATGCTGTTGAAGTGCATAATTTACAAGAGCACCAGTGTTCCACCTAAGGTAAAATGTATATAAATTAAATAAATAACAAAAAAGCATTAGTGGTCTTTGAGCGCATGCCTCTGGCGAGCATCATGCACCCACACATTTCTAAAATGCACCACTCAAATATCATTAATAACATGCCACTGACTTTACACGTGGTTTCTATTGGTCAAAAGTGCAATGTCATTTTGCTGCCTTAAAATTGCAATGCACCAGTAATGCCCCCAATCACACCTCGTTTAAAAAGCATCACTCCTGCGAGCAGGAAACACTTGAAAAATCATTTGTTATTTTGAAAACATGAGCGCATGGAGTGAAAACATGAGCGCATGAGGGATGCACTGGTATGAAACTACCAAAATCACTTCGCATCGAGCTTTCCAACAGTGTAAACTGTGCCTTAAAGGCTGTTTATCAACAGAAATGTACACAGAAAACCATGGTTAGAGCACTTCTGAATCGTTAGCTGCTGGCTGGAGCTGAGAGGGCAGTTATCACTAAATTATAATGCATGTGTCTGAGTTGGAATTTCGCAATATCTCAAACAAGCTCAGAGGAGAAATTGTGCCAAAATTCACCTATGATAATAACAATAATAATAATAGTAATACCTAAGAACTATAATGTAATTGCTGCTGCAATCAAACTAATACAACACCTGAAACACAATCCAAATCGTAGTCAAATCCAAAAATTATGAAAAACAGGAGCAAATAGATTCAAAATATCACCAGAATGTAACCAGAAGCAAGAAAGTAGAACCAGTCTCCGACACGCGGCAACTTCACAAAGTCCACGTGTTTGTGCTCTGCGTATATAGTCCCTGATAATTAATCCCAAATGAGTCCCAGGTGGCTGTGCGAGGTGGTGTTCAGAACTTTGGCAAGCCAGACCTGCTTCTCCTGGGCAGAGGCATGCTAGAAGATATTACAGAATTTGATGTCGCATGCAGAAGCACGTTAGCCTGTTTGTAGGTCTTGAGGTGTTACAGGTGGTCATGGGCCTTGTTTACATGGCTAACCATCCACAGAACCTATTACTAATATTACCACACACCAGAAGACACACAATGTCTGGTGTGCCTTCCAACATTGCTCAATATCTGTGCGGTAGAGCTGTAATCGGGCCTTAAGATGGGTATTTGACGATAATGAAATGAAGATAAAGGCTCCGCGGGATTTGCTTCGCCACTATCCGGCCTCAACGAGACGGTAAACAGCAGCTGAAATTTAATAAAAGAATAATGCCAACATTAGCCTACATACACTGTCAACATTATGCATTTAAGACTCAATTAATATTTAGTTATGATTTAGTTAAAACCTTCATTCACCTTCATTTAGTTAAAACCTTCATTAGTTAAAACCTCCACAAAGGCTACATGTCTTTGTGGAGGAAAATTATTGAATCCACTGTAGACGGCTTCAGCACAGTCCTGCGCTCACTGATGGTGCATCCAGCACTGAACACCTTTTCACTGCTGCTGCTAGCGTTCAGGATGCAACCAAAACGTAATCGGCAGAGTCTAACCTCCGTTTCACCTCCTCAGCAGCCATTTTCGCATCTTTCTTGCGCTGATCCAAATGCATCACCTGACCAAGCCCGGCCCGAGCCCGTGTAAAATGATAGAAATTAAGCCCAAACCCGACCGAATTTGTCAGGTCCGGACGGGTTCGGGCAAAGATCTTCAGCTCTATTGTGCGGCACTTATTGTGCATTACTGCATTAACTTTAAAAGCCATAGTAAACAGAGAGGGCAGTCAATCTATGGTGCTAATCATCTATTTTCACCTCAGCTACCTCTAGTCACATCGTCACTTATCCTAACCAGCGCCGCAAAATGAGGCTGGAGAATATATCAGTGGTCACCAAACAGGATACTGCTGTTAAAAACATGGTAAATGTACAAAATTATGTTGAAAAATGTTTATATTATTGAAATGAACTGACAACAGAAAGCCAGACGAGGTCAACTTGAGATGGGCTTGAACTTGGCCTCACGTCTGTTCCTGTGTGAGCTTTGTCCTATGTGCTGTGGTTCTTCTCCACTGGTGTGCAGTAGAGCTTAAACAGTAAAACCATGAACCCAACAAAGGAATACAGCTCTAAATTACCATCAACACACTGTAAGAGCTATTTCAGTACACTAATAAATGAAATAAGTTTGGTTATTCCATAACCAAGTTAAACAACAATTGAGCGTGATATCAATCACAGATTTAATCAGCTAAAAAATGTGTAATTTCTTCAAAAAACACTATTGATCAGTTACCAAGGAGGATGGCAGTCAGTCTAGTGCCAGTACTGCATTGTGGCTATAGAAGCAAACTGGTAGGCTAATGTTGAGGCCTCTGATTGGCCTACATATATAAAATGAAGCTGCAGTAGCGGCTTGTTTTTAATTTATTGTTTTTGTGGTGTCACAAAACCAGTGCAATGTGATACCACAAATTCAACCTTTCATGCTAAATGTGTACTTCAGCCGAGTACTTCAATTAATAGATAGTCATAGGCAAGCTCATGGTAACATGCGGGCATCCTTTTGGCCCGAGTGTCTTTGAGGGAAGTGATCTGACATCCTTCAGCTCAGAAGAATGTTTTGTCCTATCTTTAATTGATTGTAGGTCCAAATTTGGAAATCAGAAATAAAACATGCGCATTATCATGTACAGCATCAGAGATATTTTATGTATCTACAACAATATACAAGAGATATCTTGTCTGACTTGCTAGACTAACTAGACATATCAGATACCCACAGGGCTCAGGAAACCCTGACAAGTTGAACCTCTGCTCTTTATTCAAATAGATTATTGAATGTGAGGTGGAAAAGGGAATTTCCACTCCACTAGCACTGAATCAGAGATTGAATCTTAGTCTGTGGATTGATGGTTTTATCCATCATACTATCCAGTGACTAAATCTTTAAAGTGTTATAAAACATACACATATACCAAATTTTCACTTGCTTATGCATAATAAAGTTAATATAACTCACTGCTACCCCTAGTCAATGATTACCATGCTTTTCAAATTCCAGAGGGTCAGATGTGTTGAGCACATTACTTTAGATGTCATTTTCTGTCACTTTTATAGCCAAATTACACTTGTCACGTACTATAAAACCATTAACCCAGATTCAAACAAATGAATGTAAACAATAATTGTGCCTGATAATATGATCACATTTTTTAATCAGCTCCATTATTCAAATGAGCCATGTAGCATCTATTCGCCTCCAGTAAGGTGCAGTTCATGACCATTCCACAGACATTATTAATCGATTCGGGAGAACATTAGGGCATTAGGCCGTCAGACTCGTTCTGCCCTCACCCTGATCCAATTTAGATTACTGAACTGAAAGGGGACGTGGAGATTGACAAGGACCGAGCTGCCTTATCTACGGCCTGTAGAAAAACAGTGCACTCACGATGGCTGTTACACCAATAGACACTGGACTGTAATTAAAATAGGACACAGCTGGCTCGTAGACTCAAACTCATTAAACGTATGCCAATTTAGGTTGCATCTCCTGCACTGGATTATGGGTAAAGGCACTTCTGCAATGCGTAATTAGCACGGCAATTTTAGCCCTTGTTGGACTAAAAATACAGTATGCTGGTGCGCTCATCTTGGAAAGGCAAGCATTTCCACTGGCTGGCCCTGTGGTTACTCCATTTTACTCCATTTTAGTGTTGTATTTTAATGGGGTTTGATGAATGAATTATGCATGTGGGCTTCTAACTGACTACTCAAAACCCAGTGAAGATGCAGTGACCTGTAGGCTAACAAATTGTTAACAACACGACATTCTGAAGAGCCTAGTGTGCACATGCTAGTGTAGTTGTCAGCTGCAGTGAATTAAAATTGCAGCACCTTAATTTGTGTTTGCGGTATTTTATTTCTATATATATACATTGTAGATGTTGTAATCAATATTTGAAGCATTTGGGGACTACAGTATCCATACAGGGCATTTTGAATACATGAATAATACATTTTATACATCTTGTCATTCTTGATCCTATAAAGCTTTCCCAGTTTTTGGGATCATCTCTAGCTTCACACCTTCCTATTCCTTAACACTTTCATAGACAGTTACATACTGGAATCATTTTATATGCCTACAACATGGAGATATGTATTTAGCAATAAATATTTTATATTTAGCAATAATAAACAGGAGGGAATAGAGCTGAAGTGGAAATCACCTCAGTTCAGTTCAAAAATGGCGATCTCCGTCTCACAGCTGTTGTTGACCGCTTGGTTGTTTACAGTGGAAGCGTTTTGGTTTTGTTGTTGCCACTCACTTGCATCTCTTGCTATTAGATGATAGATAGAGGCTTTATTGCCATTGTGTCAGTACAACAAGATGACGTTCTGGGCTAGCCACCCTGCAGATGCACACAGCAAAGATTTTGAAATATAAAAATAAAAAATTACAGAAGTCTTATCTTTAGAAAAGAGGTAAATAAAACATATTAGGACTTGATGTTTTTCATTATAGGGATTTACGACGGAATTGTTACACATGATTAATTTTTCTGAGGTTGTTAGTTTTTAATGGTTAATTGTCATTGCTAGGTTACAGGTGAGAATGCAAATGCACATTATTAGCCACCAACAATCTTTGACTGCGTCAGCATTTAAAGTGGCAAACAGCACATCAGAGGAACTCAAACACCCTAACAGATGAGTTCATCATCCAAATATTGCATGGGAGAAAGTTTGATAAACTTTCCGAGGTGATTGGAATGTCTCAATGAAGAGTGAATGCCTGCGATGCACACAAAACCTTAGCAGTAACTGTGGGATGATATGTTTGTGAAAACATATCTAAACTTTAAGCGTCTATTCTACTATGAATGACCAAAGTGTTGGAATATTGAAATATTTTAACTGGTGCTTGTGAAAACATTATCTAAACTTTAAGCATCTATTCTACTATGAATGACCAAAGCGTTGGAATATGGAAATATTTTAACTGGTGCAGGTGATATCATTTTGCTTAGGTGCCACAGATCTGAGCGAGACGAGTAAACAATACACACACACAACAGCGGCACCTCAGGATGCTAATCTCATGACAATAGCTACAATCCAGAAAAAAAGCAGAACATCACACCTGCTGCATTCTCCCTGAAGGGCTCCTTACCTCAACAGCCAGCTAATAGACATGAGAACCTACTCAAGTGGACAAATACAGAAAACAGATAATCAGCTAATCAATATTAGCATTTCAGCAGCGCTGAATGACAAAACAAGGCCTTCGAGGGCTTTCTTATTTGAATCTAAAATGAAAAAAACCCTAGAAATAGGGACAAGAAGTAGACCTGAGGGTTCGTTTACAGACCGTAAGTGACCATGCTAATTGATGTCCAGCTGCGGATCACTCCTGTTTAGCATATCACAGGCTTGTCTTTTATTAGCCTGGTCTTGATTAGCCCAGGTAATGCATTAATGTGAGATCAGTATCTGCATTAAAACAGCAGGGCTGGCCGGGTCATCACTAATGCGAAGACACAATGGGAGCAGGGTCAGAGACAGATTCCAACCGAATTCATAATGCGCACATTTTGACTGATGTATTGCCACCGTATTAGCAAGTGAAAATATGTGTTTTTCAAATGCTGCAGCTGGGTCTTTATGGTCGGGATAGGAAGAGAATGAGAGAGACACAGAGACACAGACACCATCGTGATGGGGTCCAGTTTGCGCCGCTCATCGTCGAAACCACATTACGCACATTGTCAGATAGCATCACTGAGATCATTTTCACATCCAGGCCAATACATACTGTATCAGAGCACACACTGAGCCCTCGTCCTGTGTCACACCACAGTGATCAGAAAGCACAGGCTACACTGCTGTCTTATGCTGTTTTGCACTGGTTCAGTGGTTTGAGTTCAGTGCAGCGTTTGCAGTCCGGCAGCATGTCCACCTCCTGTCCCTGGCCTGTGAGTCTCTTCGGTGTGTCAGCAGGCCGAGGCTGAAAGTGGAACCCTCGTGTCCATTAGCGCACTGCAATCAAAATCACATTATCTGAGTTTCGCTCCTGCAAGCCGCTTCATGTTTTAGCAGAATGGGGGGTGAGGAACGCTTCTGAAAGGGTCGGTGCCATGCAGGAGTGAATTTAATAACCATGAAAATAAATTATAAAAAGAGACTGCAGGGGGAAACAAAGATATGTTTTTGATCAGAAACATAATAGCTGCCGAACAGACAATCACTGCCGCCTAAGATATGATCCAAACCTGACAGGCCACTATATGGGCTAAAATGAAAGTATTTGGGACCTTTGGCTCGTTGCCTTTGCTGAGGATGCAGCCAAAAATTTTCCCCCAGGAATTCTGCTCTTGATTCTTGATGTTATTTCTTCATTACTATTATTATTTTTGCGCTACACTATATTTTGGACCGTTTTGCTTCTGTTTATACATTTCTGGATTGAAATAGCATCCCGCTGGGTGAGCTTCATTCTGTAAAAGTCTTTTATGATATGACCCAGTCATATCAGCTATGACACAACAACATCCTAATGAGCAGCTTTCTTGTAGCCAGCGCTAACCACCATCTTCACATCCCTCCAACGTGCCTCATTAAGTCAATGGAATAAAAATCCTGGCCAATTACGGGCTATTTCTCCCCACATTTCCAAACAAACAGGCCCATTTGCATATTGCCTAATGGATTGCGTGCCAGCCAGGAGAGAGTGGATAAAAGGGGGTAATGCATCATATAGTCCATTTATCCACAGAAAGCCTGTATTCCCTGCAGGCCTTCTTTAACCTTTGCATTCTTGAGGCTACGTCTTCTAACCGTGGCCTCGTGATCTTTGGCATCCTCGAATGCAGATGGGATTCAGCATTAATGCTGTAAATATGGAGTCTGCACATATTCTGGAACGGAGTTTTTGCAGTTTGCCTGTTTGTCAGTGTGCGGAAATAAAGTTTTATATCAGACGTTTTGTGGGTTTATTCGGAATAGGTCACCTTTGGAGGTAATCAAGGTTTGAGGAGAAAGTAAACAATGTTGAGGAGTCAAAAATGAAAGATTCATATAGCAGCTTCGAAAGAAAGATTTATTCAGGTCAGGAAATGACTGGGAAATCAGTCACGGATGATAAATACAATCACACCCACTCCACACACACACACACACACACACACATACATACACACAGTATCTCTCTTTTGTCTGCAGTTTGCTCCATTTTGTTATATGCTGGGGTGTGTGCTGCCTTGTTTAAGTGAAAAAAAGTGAAGAGCAGAGAAAAGAGAGGGATTGATGTGTCTTTTTCATCTTTGTTCAAACGCGCTGAGAGACAGACTGAGCAGAAGGCACCTGTGCTGCACTGGCTGGGGACGGTGACCTGCTGGAAAGCGTCTCCTCCTGGAGTCGGCTACATGCCTAACAATGAGAGAAGAGAAGAGATCATTAAATCAGGCTTGTGGTGTTATAAGCAGTGTTGGGTAGAGTGCTGAAGACATGTAATCCAGCACTGATTACTGACTGACTAAAAGTGTAATCATGTGTAATCTAATCTGATTACCTTCAGGTTACCTCCAGGGTTTAAGATAAAGAGCCATAAAGAGCATCCTTTCTTTATTATTGAGGTAATTTAATGTGTTTATGGTCTTTTCTTTTGTTTATTCATCTACCTCCCCAAGGACTACAAATATAAATGAAGCAAGCTGTTTAACTTGGCACTTTTACATAAAACTTCATCGATGTGTATTGTTTGTGTCACGTCTCCCCTCCTTCTCCTGGCACACAAAGCAGGCGCACTCGCAGACTTCCATTGCTGAAGACTCTTTATTTATTTTACAAAACAAAACTGGCATGAGAGCCAGACTCAGGACTATAGCTTTAATAGAAACAAAAGGAGACAGGAGTAACCAAAGCAAAAATGATGGTTGACCGACAACGCAGGTCGGTCACTCACAAACTAAATACCCAAACTCCAAAAACCAAATCACCAAACACAAACACTTAACTTTAACTTAAACACAGCTGTAGCCCATGAATAACCTAAAACCCAATCACACTTCAAAACAAAACGTACAAAACAAAACCTGAATACAAAAACTAAATAAGGGCGGCCTCTAGCGGCCGCTCACAGGACATGACAGTTTGTTCCTACAGTCAGGTTTATAGGGGCATCCAGTTAACAATGTAAAGTCTGTTTCATTGATATTGCCTCATAAAAAATAATCCTAAAAAACGCAGTCTTAATGAGTAATCCTTTTCTTTTAAGGTCACAAATTAATTATTATGTTGGTAACAATTACCTCCTATTGGTAAAATCCTATTGGTGTATCCTGCGGTATTGTTTAGAACAAATCTGCTGATATTGATAATGCATGTATTTTTCTACTTTACTTAAGTAGAAACATAAAGCCATGTCATAGTATACTTTGCAGGAATATTTATGACTTTACTTGGGAGACAAAGTCTTAATGTATGGTTTATAATAAGCAGAACTACCTGTTAATAGTGTACTTTACTGGTAAATTGCAATTACTAAATCAAATTCAAGTAATGCTAAAACATGTGAAAAACATGGTAGCAGTCAATAATCTCTGATTTATTAACGACCTACTTAAGGATCTAAATACAACCTAATGTAAAATGTTACCCTAACAGTCTTACTATGCATATTTTTAAATGTGTCCCCCTAATCGGATTACATAATCTGCATACATGTCGTCCGGCCCAACGTGAATAAATGCATCTGGGATTCCTCAGGGCTTCCAAGATGCTGTCAGCATGTAACCCCATTTAGACACTAAGGAAAGCATGTGAGCCTCAAACCGCACTGACCTCAAAACATCATCATGAGGCAGCCTGTTTTACTGTAAAACTCATACATATTCACAATTTTGCAGCATGTAAATATTTCACAGCCCCATTTTGAAAGCGGGCTCTCCCAAGGAGGGCGAGGACCCCCATGCTTTAGGAAGCGCGAACTTGACCTTTCCACAATACGCTTACAAAAACGTCTAGACACAGTTCTCTTTTTTTCTGCTGTTATACCTTGTTCCTTCCCCATCCGAGCACTTCAAATGTCTCAATTTATAATATGAAGGGTCTTGTTGAACTGCACTTATGTGAGATTACATGAAAGGTTATGAGTGTAAATACATGCTGAGAGCAGGTGGAATGTTTTGTTTAAGTGGGTATAAGTAGGTCATGTTGTATCTCTGCAGTTGACGCCTGATTCAGAGAGTATTTTGCAGTGATTTACATGCAGTCACCACCATCCTAACCTATGCACAAATGTTCCTCACTAATGATTCTAACCAAAGTTTGGCTGAGATCATTAAGGGAATTCTGCAATCTACTCTGCTGGTGGTAAATATGAGTTTTGAAGTGCTTTATACGATTACAAATCTACACTACACTTGAGAATAAAAGTGTCTTAAGGGTGCTGTGATAAAATCGTAAAAATGCCAGAAACTTGCTACTTTTCCTACCCCTATCTCTCTACTATATTATAACAATGGATGCTCTGAACTGGGATTAAGAAATACGTGTGTTTACATGCACACTAGTATTATAGACATCATCTGATTTTGGTAGTTTCCAGATCATTCTAGTGGTCATGTAAAGTGCACACTATGATATCTTATATAAGATTAGGGCCTTTATTTGATTCCAGGTAATCTAATAAAGACACATAGGCTAGTCCAATAATCTGATTATTTGGTGCATGTATAGGGTTAATCTGATATCCTCCCTTTCTTCTTCATTTGTGCTTGAGGAGAGGTGACCTCGAGGCACTGTGGAGTTAATTCAGCGTTAGACCATTCTAAACAGTTCACAAACAGAAATAGATATTTAATAAAATATTTAATCGTACAGATTTTTATGTTAGATTTGACACCACATCTGCACTGACACACCACATCTATCACATCTTCTTCAAAGGCTTTCTTTCCCGGAGAGTTGCAAAGCAAATGTAGATGTGCGTACATCATGTATGTAGAAAGAAGAAATCTGATTACTGACTAACTCATGTACACTTGGAGGTTTCCCCATTATCAGATTACTTAAGGGTCTGAATTACTACCAAAAGCTGCTTTTCTGCAGTTATTGGATTATTTTTTGTGCATGTTACTGTTCTCATTATGGCCAAAGAAAAACACACAATTAGGTCAGCCCTTCGGGTCAGGTTCCATTGTTAGTATTTATTTATTCAATGTTAAGATTTACTGTCCGGTAACTACTGTGAAACTAATTAGACTGAGGAACTGAATGCTGGATCTGGAGAAAAGTTTAATTGGTTCTTCTACACAGAACCAGCGCAAGAGGGTTCTACCTGACAGTGATTTCCATGTGAGGATCCTCTGACAATCCTCAGCTGGGTCTGCTTGGGCTATATTTCTTTTTAGCCCGTACTTGAGCTTCTTTCCCCCTGATTTTGTGTTTACAGTAGCTAAGCATATCAGCTCTGCCTGTCTCAAAGAGCAGGGC
Organism: Alestes dentex; assembly: GCA_037576975.1. NCBI lineage: Eukaryota > Metazoa > Chordata > Actinopteri > Characiformes > Alestidae > Alestes > Alestes dentex. The sequence goes on from JBBIGA010000018.1 coordinate 10,257,550, forward strand.
TTGAACTGCGGTCTTAAAACCGCAGACATTATGTAAGAGCTGCGTTGCTTGAAGTTTTATTCATAACTCTGCTATACAAAACTCTGAGAAACTTGTGGATCAGGAAATAAAAATCCTTCTCGGCAACAGCCCTGCGGTCCCACAATGTGCTGAAAGCAGACAGGAATGAATCATCCATCCGTACAAGACAGAAAAGAGGGGGGGGGGAAACAAAGTAGAGAAAAAAACCCATTCTTTTACATCTTGACAGAGCCGCACATTCAAGCATTTGGGAAAGTTTCTCGCAGATTCTTAAAGATTGTGTTTTTAAACTGTGGATTGAATGAATCTACTTAGGGACAGGGCCTGCTCTCTCTAATCTGGACATTGGTATTCGTGGCCGTTGGCACTGGTGCTGGATTGTGTGGTGGGATTTGAAGACGGCCTGGAGGAGAAGGGCTCTGTGAGAGGCTGAGGCATTGTATGCTGGAGTGATGCTGGTCTGTAGAGGTGGGCTTCTCTTACGGGCTATACACACAGAAGCTGTTCCCATGCTCTAGCACACTGTTCAACACTATAGTGTGTGTGGCCTCTACTTAAACCTACAAATAGAGCCTCTCCAGTACCCCAATTATCCACAAAATGTTCTCTCCCTCTCTCTCTCACACACTCTCTCTCTCACACTCTCTCTCTCTCACACACTCTCTCTCTCACACACTCTCTCTCTCACACACTCTCTCTCTCTCACACTCTCTCTCTCTCACACTCTCTCTCTCTCACACTCTCTCTCTCTCACACTCTCTCTC
>JBBIGA010000018.1:10258434-10274440 GCA_037576975.1 Alestes dentex
CTCTCTCTCTCTCTCTCTCTCTCTCTCTCTCTCTCTCTCTCTCTCTCTCGCTCTCTCTCTCTCTCCCTCTCCCTCTCTCTCTCTCTCTCTCTCTCTCTTCCCGTCTCTCCCCCTCCTGGTCTCTCTTTTCTGCATGTGCATTTGCTCTCGGGGGGGGGGGTTGCTATCTACATCTCAATAGAGCATCATTTGGAAGATGAAAGTATGACATGAACCCTGTACATACGCCATTCCCACATATAGCATTCCTGTCATTTGCATTTATTTCTCTCTGTCTGCTCATTCAGAAAAGGCTTTTAAAAGTTTTACCAAGGTCACAGGTATAATAAGTAACATATTATATTACATTATATTATATTATATTATATTATATTATATTATATTATATTAGATACTATATAACAGAATAACATTCAACACTGGGGTATGTTACACTGAGGGGAACAAGGGAAATGGTGCTCCTGCTCTAATACACCAACTAAGCCCTGTAATTAACTGATGAGTTGAATCAGCAAACTGTGGTAAACACCATCCCTCAGTTCTCCACACCTGTTCTATGGAATCACTTCAAAGAACCCTTTAGTACCAAACTGTGCAGGAAATTTGTGCCTCCAGGACAGGAGTTCCCCATCCCAAGAATTGTAGAAGACCACTTTTACTTCTACAGAACGTTTTTAACGTGCATGTCTTTTAACAAGTGTATTTTTAAATGAGAAGAGTGAGAATAATAATAATGTGAGGGCTTTATATCATCAGTGCACAGGTCCAGTCAGGCTGATCTACTGTCATGGTGATTGTATTGTTAACATTTAGAGATTCCCAAAAACTTTGGGTAATTGTATTATTGGATAAGAGTTGTAACTAAGTTCTCCAGCACAGCAACTCTCCAGAAATGTGTTCAGAGTGCACCAGGGGCTGTCTTTCTCGGCCGAGATGCAGACCTCTGCACACAACCCCTCACCCCCCCCAACCACGGCCGAGACACAGATCTCGGCGCATCACATACAACACCACACACTTCAAATGGAATGAGCATTGGACACCCTTGTTCATATCAAGTAAAGTTTACTTTTCTACACTCCAAAACATATGTCCTAAATGGTTCTTCGAGCATTGCCATGGAATAACCATTTTAGTTCTCGAAAAAACATTTTTGTGAATGAGATGTGTGTGAATGAAGGAAAAAAATCTTCATATATTGCAAATATTCTTTACCACTTAATGGGTTCTTTAAATTAAATTCAAGAACCTGTATATTATGTGGCTAATCTTTAAAAACTTTTACATTATGTGGATATTCTTTCTTCAGGAAAGTAAAAATGGTTCTTTGGCACCTCTCCAAGGTTACTTTCTGGTACCTTTGTTTTAAGAGTGTAGAAGTGTCAAATGCCGCCCATGGACAATGGACACACGCAGCAGGCTCACAAAGCCCAGCTGATACAGGCACATCTCAGTGAAGACAGAAGCCCTTCGAAAGTTGTTCAAAAGAAAGTCATCAGAAAGGCTGTTATCAGTGATGTAAGTCAGCTTGTCACATATATGCCATAAAATGAATATTTAAACTACAGTCAAAGAGATGAGAAAGAGTCACATTTGAAATATGAATTTTCCACATTGGGCCTTATAAATATTAGACTTAATAAGCAGCTAGCCAGATTAATGAATAGCTAAGTTTAAATTGTTAATAGGGAGACAGAGATGAGGAGAAAAGTGCCATTATAAGCAGTCATTTCTGTCAGCAGGGCATCAGGCTCAGGCCTGGATAATAACGAACCTGCTCGTTACACTAAAGCCACCATGATACAGTGCTCTCTTAAGCAGACATGGCCTTTCTCCCTCTCTCTCGCTCTCTCTCTTTCTTTCTCTCTCTCTCTCTCTCACACACACACACACACACACACACACACACACACACACACATATTCACCTACATTACTTTAAGGAGGTCCTAGGGACTACATGAGCTACACATTTTTGTATTGGCTCTCATCCAGTGGATGGGATTCAGTTAATCCGGTTACCATCAAGTCCTTCATAAGGTGTAATAGAGATGAGGAAACACAAGCAGAGTTCTGCTAATGAGGTCCCCATGGCTGGTATTGTAAAGCAATGCTCCAATACATAGCCTTTTCTGGATGGAGTTCTGGAGGAGATTACTGAGGCCGTTACAGTGTAGCAAAGGAACAGCAGAGGGTGATGGTACAACACCTTCCTGAGGAAACTGTATACCATGACATTTAGTCACTGGGGAGGTACCTCCTTAAACCACTGGTACATCAGTACTTAAATTCAGGTTTTTATTTTATTTTATTTTTCTATTTTAAGAAGAAAAATGACCAATATGCTCCTAAATGTACTGTTCTTTTTAAACTTATTTAAGGACACGATGAAACTTTACGATGATTCTTGTGCATTTAAGGGGAATTATTATAATAATTCATTTTCTCTCTAATTTAATCAAGTCCAATTCCACCCACTGGATAAGACTCCTATAATCATATGATTCCACCAACACCAGGAGGGTGAAGGCTAGCATGTGTGTCCTCCAATTTATGTAGACCCAGCCACTGCATCGTCTTGAACACAATGCCATTTCGCAACATAAAGTATTTGAGGGAGAAGGCAAATCACCAAATTCCACAGCTTATGGTGCCAATGAAGCTTGACCTATGTAACCATTCTGTCTCTGTGTCTGCTCTTATAGATTCCGGATCGGCTGGCAATTTTATGTCCAGAGCCCTTGTGTCTTCCTTGTCCATCCCGGTGGAGAAATTGCCAGCTCCCATACCCGTGCAAGCCTTAGACTGGCATTTAGTATCCGGAAAAGACAGTTACCCATGTTACTAAACCGCTAGGGGTCAGTTTAGAGCCCAAGTTCTTGGTCCTGGAACATAAAGAGGTCACTCTCGTCTAAGGGCTTCCAAGTTACATAACCCCTCTATAGATTGGCAAGAGGCCCATATTAAGTCTCAGTCACCGTATTGTGCAATAAATTGCGAGCCCTCCTGTTGGAGAACCACTACTATCGAAAGTCCCTAAGTGAATACGCCAGTAAATATACCCACACAGTATCAAGACCTGTCAGAGGTGTTTACCGCATCTACGGCTGCCTGTCTCCCTCCACGCTGACTGTGGGACTGCGCAATTGATCCAGCAGGGGTACATTCGCCAGTCCCGTTCGCCCGCATCGGCCGGGTTCTTCTTCATCGAGAAGAAGGACAGCGGACTTAGGCCTTGCCTTGACTATTGTGGGGTCAACGCCGTGACTGTTAAGTACCCTCATCCGCTTCCCCTCATCCCCCCGGCCATCGAGCAGCTCCGTGGGGCGAGCATTTACACCAAGCTCAACTTACAGGGCGCACATAACCTTGTGCGCATTAGGGCAGGCGACGAATGGAAGATGACATTTAGTACTACGTCCAGCCATTACCAATACTCCGTAATGCCATATGGCTTAGCAAACGCTCCATCATGTTTCCAAACATTTATGAACAATGTCTTCAGTGACATGTTGCAGCAATTTGTGGTTGTCTACCTCGACAACATCTTAGTATACTCTAAAAATGCATCCGTTCGATGAGACCTTCGTCGCCCACTCCAGCATGAGCTAAATGCGAAGGCAGAGAAATGCAAATTCCATGTAACGGAGCTCTCATTTCTCAGCTATAGTATTGGCTCTGGGGATGTGGGGATGGATGACGGGAAAGTTAAGGTGGTGACTGAGTGGCCTGACTGCGGCAGTCAAGGAATTGCAACGGTTCCTCGGGTTTGCAAATTTCTATCGCCGGTTCATCAGGGGCTTTAGTGTTGTGACAACAGACCCCACAAAACCGTCTGTCGTGGAGGTTGATGCCTCCGAGGTCAGATTAGGTGTGGTGCTGTCACAATGCCATGGCACACCTGAGAAACTCCACCCCTGCACCTTTTGTCATCCCTTGCGCTTATCCCATGTGAAGCTTGTTTCAATTTGGAGCTTTGTGTAGCTCAACTCTTGTACTTGTGTTCATTAAAAACCTTATTGCATCTTAAGCTGTCTCCCGTAGTTGTGTCCACCCTACATGCCCGACGTGACAATCAGGCCCATTATTAATAGTTTTGATAAATGTAACTCTTGCATGATTCCATAAATCTTAGAATAACCTTAAAACATCCCCAACTTCTAAATTCTCCAATCCCAGAAGATATATGTTCTCTGGCTCGCATTAAAAGCTCACTGGTTACCAGTCAGTAACTTGATAACCAGATTAATCAAATCTTCCTGATGCTACAGTAGTGATGTGAGTTTGAATTCTGTTACTGGCAGGCATTTTCATATGTGCTTGAGTGTGTTCTCCAGTGTTCAGAGTGATGGCTGAGAGGGATCAGACAGCCAGAGCAAGACAAGCTGCACACCGCTCTATCCAACATTACATACCCTGCAGCCTCACTCGCTTTCTCCCTCTCACACACCCAAACACACATGCACTCAGAGATAAAGTGCTCGGCCCAATTCATTCATTACACTTGTATGCAGCAGCCATATTAACAATTACTGTGAAAGAAACACACACAAGTACCTGATTGAATCTCAAAGCTGGTCATGGGTAACACAAACAAAATAAATTAAAACTTTTCTATTTTTTCCTGTGGGCATCACCATAATCTAGAAGAACTGTGGGCATCTCCATAATCTATGGTTACACTGGGAATGTTTCACACATCAGTAAACAGAAGCAATCACAGAATTGCATTCACATACATGTGTAGCACTGGTTTAGTGTAGTTTTTCCTAACACTTATTAAGTTACAATATACATACATGTGTTCATGAGACTGTGCTGGTGTGGGTCCATGCCAGTTTTCTTCCTTTCAATGACACTCAAAAACTACTTGAAAGGGAAGCAAATGAGTGAATTGAATGTGTGAGTTACAACCAGCATTCCTGAGGAACATATTTGTTCATCTGGTCCATCTCAGTCACGCCCCCAACGGAGCCAGTCGCCTGAGTACTAGGTAGTACACAGCCCTGGGCACGTTTGTATGATGTCATAGGTTGTCGAGTGTGTGGTCGTTTGGTGCCTAGGCAACCCAGGTGAGAGCGTGGAGCTTCGTTAGCTCATTAGCTGGGTTGCTAGGTGCCTAACGACATGTCCACCTGTCTTGTGTTTAGGTTAAGTGATACTTGTTATTGAGTTTATTGTCTGTGTCGTGTGATTGGCTGTCTGCATGTGCATATGAGTTTAAAAGCCCAGCCGATCCACAGAATCTTGGCGTGGTCACCCAACTCCAACACTGGGTTCTGGTTCAGGTTATGTGTACTGAGAAAGACGTTATCATTCTTGACTGCATGCTTGTGTTCACTAGGAGGGGAGGAAGTCAGAGGCAGGAGAAGGACTTTCTTGTTGGCAACCAGCAGACTCTCTATGTGGCAGTGGGGAGCTTTCTATGCCATCCAGGCAACGTTAAGCTGGATCCTGTTTCAACACCCGCTGCTTGGTACTTGACTGTGTGCCTCTCCTATGTGTCTCTTTCCCCTGTGTGTCTACAGGCGTGAGTGTGGGAGCGCCTTCGCATTGAGAGACTCCACGGAGTGTGGAGTAGTTGTACTGGCCCCTGTACGACAGAGGGCTTGCGAAAGCATCAAGAGAGACTCTGCAGCAGAGTCCCCCTTCCAGTGTTTTGTTTAAGTTTCGTTCGAAGTGAAGGTCCTCTGGAACTTTGTATTGTATTTGTATCCTGAACGTGCCCACCAGACTGAAGGTCCCCTAGTCCCACTGTGTATCTATCTTGTTTGAAACTCAGCCGTGTTTGTGAAGCCGATATGGCGCTTTGAACTTGAACTTTGTTAATTAAAACTTATATTTACTTCCAATGCTGTTTCCTGCTAGTGTGTCCATCCCTCACCCGACATGACAATATTGTTGAGTTTCCAGTTTAAAACACTAAGCTGCCGAACTGGACTGCGTTATTCTTGTCCAAGTGTCCACCTGAACTGTCCAAACAATAATATCTTTAATACGCTGCAATGTTCCCTCAGGTTAAACAGGATTTTTCTCCACATGCTGTAAAGTTTGTCCATCTTGCAAAAGTTGCAACAACAGAACACGTGCACATATAAGTACATGCATGGTTCGTAGCCCCTGGTTCGTAATGTTCTGCATCAGATTCCCTTGATGATGTATTTGCCATAGAGACCTCCTCTAATAATTGATCAGTTTCTCACAAGTAGTTCACTGAATTTAAACTTTCAGTTGATATCATTTTTTTCATAAAAACATGAGGATATATTTGAATCTGATGAAAAGACACACGAAGAATAAAATAAGAAACAACTTAAGTAAAAACTCAAACTTTTCAGTCTTCTTTCTCTTTCGGCTTTACCCTTCAGGGGTCGCCACAGCGAATCATCTGTCTCCATTTAGTCCTACTCAAACTTTTCAGTACAAAATATAAATCAAATGCAGGCCTCATTTAGTGCTGGTGCACTAATTCCATCAATATTTTCTATGCATTTCCATCAATAAAAAGAAGTGCCAGCCAGTGGAATGCCGGCACTGGTACGGCTACACATAATCACTTTTCAAAAAAGTTTGCACTACTGATGCCACAGGTAGTTATGGGATGAGCTAATTTTGATAACACATGAGTGAAGGTGTTAAAATTTATATTGCATATGCATCAACAAATTAGCTGCTACATGTAATTGGTGGCCATTGTAACCTACTAATCATCTTGAACACAACTGTCATCTGATATGAAGGCTGTCTGTGGTCACAACACACAGGCAACATTAAAATGCAAGATGAAGCCTAATAACTTTAAAAGCACATTATAAAAAGCAGTTGCAGTCCATACCCCATGTTTTTTCTTCTCATGGAAATTTCCCAAACTAACCCCTACATAGCATTCAGTTCTCAAACCTGTCAAAAATTCTCAACAGACACCAAGGCAGAACTGGCACTGGAGCTGCATGTAATTCATTGTGTATTTAACTATGCAATTATTTCTGTAATTACATGTAAATCACATGTAAAGAACAGTTCATGTAATGTAAATGAACTGTACAGCAAGCCAAACCCTTCTCACGGTTAAACAGGCACACTCATGTTCACAGTGTGACAGTGTTAGCTCTCCGCTTTGCAGCAGGACTGCAGGTGACCCTCACTGGGGTCCTCTTCTCTCTTCTCTCTGACGCAGCATGAAGACCACCCCAGGAGATACAGTATTATGGCTTTGTGCGTCTGGCCTTGTCCTTGTTTATCCACATATAAGTGAAATACAACAGAAAATAATACACCCAGTGCGGCTTTCAAATCTGACTCTACACACACACACACACACACACACACATACACACACACACACACACACACAAAGGAGAAAGGGAACAAATCACTGGGGTATGAGTTGCTTGTCTGACTCACTAACTCACTATCAGTCACTCCCACACTGCTTCCACACAGGCGACCAAAATAGCAGAAAAAGCGCCGGCAAAAACAAATATTTAGCAGCACTCTGTAGCCAGGTCTACTGCTGGAGGCAAGCATATCATCACGCAGGGAGAGAGAGAGAGAGAGAGAGAGAGAGAGAGAGAGAGAGAGAGAGAGAGAGAGAGCGAGAGAGGGAGAGAGAGAGACTGAGGGAGACATGGAGAGACATGGAGTGTTTGCAGTAGCTGAAGGAGTTCAGCAGGGAAAGAAAAGAGAGAAAGAGAGAAAGAGAGAGACAAAGAAATAGATAGAGAGAGGAGCCAAAACAAGAAGAGAAAAAGAATGAGAGGGAAGGTGGAGAGAGTTAAAAGAGGGAGCTAATGAGAGAGACAAACAGAGAGAAGAGACAGAGAGAGCTGAGAAGAAGAAGTTAAGGAAAGAGAGAGAGCGAGAAAGGGCAGACAATGAGGGAGACAGAGAGAGAGAGAGAGAGAGAGAGAGAGAGAGAGAGAGAGAGAGAAGCAAAAACTAGGAGATAAAGAAAGTACTAGAGGGCAGGGGTAGAGAGAGAGAGAGAAGATAGAGTAACGAGAGATAAAAACAGAGAGAGGGAAGAAGGAGTTGAGGAGTTGAGAGAGTGAGAAAGGGCAATTAATGAAAGAGAGAGAGAGAGAGAAAGACTCTGTGAGGTGACTATGCAAATAGCCCCTGCAGTAAAGTGATATATAGTGTTCATGTTTACGTGGCTTTTCGTTCTTTGCTATTCAGTCTCGCCCACTGAGCACTTTAAGGACTGTTTGACTGGGTTTGCTGTGGGCGATCACACACACACACACACACACACACGCACACACGCGCGCGCGCACACACACATGTACGCACACACCTGCTTATCAGCATCTCGGTAAGCCTGGGCAGCCTCCACAGGCGCATGAATAGCAGGCATTTCAAGTGTGTAGAGCCATGAACAGATTTATCACTGCATAGAGTGATGCCGAGCTGCCGTTTTCACTCTGTATCGATTAGTTACGCACCCCCACGCACACTCACGCTCAGAAAAGAAGACACGTGTACACGCAAAATGCTCCTTACATTTGGAAACGTATGCACTAACACATATCCCGAGTGCTGACTACACTAACAAATAGCTGGTGCACACACTTAATTTTCCCTTCCACATTTTTGATGGAAGCATATCTGATTGCTTTTCATGCTGTGATTAGCAGTATTTGAAGAGATAAACCTGTTTCAGTGTTTCAGCATTTGGATATAAACCTATTACAGGGTCGAGTTGACTCACGGATGAGGACATGCACCACTTCAGTGATTCAAGCTTTTGTTCTGATTCAAGGCTTTTCACGCACACAGCAGAACCCTCGGCCAAGGTGACTTGCTCAAGGACAAAACTGCAGGCAAGTTTACCTGGACTTTGCAATTTGCTACTTTCCAGTCCACTTCCCTCGCAAAGTGACCACAGAGGCAGACAACGACAGTAAAACTTCTCAGATCGCAAACAAGCCATCAGGGTATCTTGAGCCAACTCCAAACACACAACACAGGCACGGTGCAGCTCTGATGATTATCGTATTAGGCCTACTGCGCAAACGTTCCCCAATCATCGGCTTGCCGACATAATGGAAATGTCTTTTTCAACAAGCCACAAAATATGCGAGGAGCGGCGCAGCGATCGCAAACACTCGTCTCAAGCGCGCTAGTCACCTTCATTAATGCTGGATTGAGCTTTATTCACATTGGCTAAGCTTTCTTGTTATTTATGTAAATGATGATTCCATCTGAGGACGTGCCATTCCAAAGCTGATAATCGGACATGTTTAATGTATGGCGTCCCAGATAAGATAAGCAAAAGACTGAAGGCGTGCTTGATGCCTGGTGTTGCCAAAGGAAAAAATGGAACAAAAACAGATACATGCCTGATGGGGGAAAATGTGAGGCTGACAGGAGTGGACAACATGCTTTGATTATCTGGCACAGAGGAAATGGCATTAAAACACAGAAACAAAAAGGGGACAAATCAGCTTTATGCAGCAGATCAGCCTACACCCAAGGTGAAAAGCCCCTGAGAGAGAAATGCACTGTCTCCTGGTAGACTATTAGTAAAATAAGCTGGTAGGAAGGTCATTTTAGGAGCGCTCTGCATCTTGTGAATCCTTGTTATGCTCTCAGCATATGGTACTATCTCTTTGGGAAACACTAAAACAAACATAACTGATGCATGTTCTTGTGGGGTTAGGGGCGGATTGTGTGTGTGTTTGTGTGTGTATGTGTGTGTGTGTGTGTGTGTGTGTGTGTGTGTGTGTTTGGAGCTGTTGTTTTCCCTCTGCACCTCATCCATAATATGTGTGCATGCTCATATTTCTAATGCTAACCAGCTCTCTTATCCAGCTGCTGCATTTCAGCATCCTTTTCACAGAAAAAACACCAGTCCTAGTGTAACAACAGAATAAAATTATTAGTTCAGTGGAGTGATGACTAAACAAATGAAAGATCAGACAAAGGCATCATTCAAAAACAAAATTAGAAAGGATTCCTCTACCAAGTAGGATGTATAATATGAATATTTGGAAAAGAAAATTGGAAATTTGGAACTGTGCGCTTAGTTTATGAACGAGATGATAGGTTATCATCCTTAAAAGACTGAGGTAATTTTTTTAACCCTTATAGTCACGCATGAACACACCACAGCACAATGTGAACTTATTTCTCTGCATTTTAACCCATTCACCACGAGGGGTGGCCGGGGAGCAATGTGTGGGGATGGTACCTTGCTCAAGGCTACCTCAGTGGTGACACTAGCAGTTGGGATTCAAACCCCCAACCTTCTGATTGCAGCCCAAGAGATATTAAATAGTAAGAGATAAGCAACATTCACACAAAGAGAAACAGCCAAATACACATTCGTTTGGCTTGTGTTTTGACTTGTACGCGCGACATTCAGCCTAAGCAAGGTGAGTGTGTTCTAATTCGATCAGTCAGTGAATCTGCGAGAGTGGATAGAGTGAGTGAGGTAAACCCCACTCATGCCAACCTAAAATAACATTCATCCGCTGTGCACAAAATATTGCAGATCCCAACCCATCAACAATGGATTATTCCCATTTGATAAAAGATCAGTCTCCCACATAAGTTTATGTACATGTTTGTAATTATTTATCATTTCTATAGATTTTTCCCAAACCCAGAGATGCTTTACAGAAGTTACACAATACATAATCAATGATAAACAAAAAAACACCCAAAATATGTATGTACACACACACACACACACACACACACACACACACAGTTCACACAGTTGAAATGGAGGTCAGCTGTGAAGTGGGTAATGTGGGGTCTAAAGGGTTAAAGGTTTACGTCACTGCATCAGTTGCATTCATTTAATTAACACCATAAAAGCAGTAGATTCAAATTAATTCTATAGTCATTTAACACAAATGTTCCCATGCAGAAATTGAAAGTGTCGGTTTCCTTCTGTTGTAAGTGATTTTTTAGGTGACAGATTTTCTGTTCTTTACAGAGAAACACATGAAAAATGATTGCCTCTGGGTTCCGACAGTACGATGCACATGTGGCAAATACAAATAAAGTCGGAAAAAAATGGATTATTCCTTTAATACTCACTATTCAGGTAGTGTCAAATAAACATATGTGTGGCATTTGCACAGATTTAATTTGTTAAAACCACAGTTTTTAAAAAGGCTTATCAAAGCAGAGAAGGTTGCCCCTGAATCACAGCTTCATTCTCTTCATTCGTGCTGACAAACCGTCCTATTTATGCAAGAAAAAAATAGATACATTAAAATACTAATGACAATTTAATCAGATTATTCACAGGTTTATTATGCCGATTAAAGCAGGCCTCCCTCTTTGTTTTAAACTAAATTCAGCTGTGAAAGTGTTTTTGGCAGGGCCCAGAGTGGATGATTAAAATGTTATTAAATGCTTTATGCCTATGATATTGTTTTGCCTTCCAATGGAGACAGTGTGTGCCTTTGGCGTCCCACTCCTCCATCTCGGAAACAAACAGCCCACGCTTTCAATTGAGCGTTTCGAAGATGGAGGCAGGCTTATGAGTTGTAATGATGTGTGCTGGGATATGAGATAATCTAACTGTGACAGCAAGGCAGGTCTGCACACAAAGAGCGTTTTAAAAGGATCTTCCCAATTCTCCCCGATAAAATCGCAACATTTCGCAGGACTGCAGTGGCACAAAGAAAACCTGTCATCGGGACAAACATGCCGCAGTTTCAAATAAAAATATCAGATCAAATCAAAATGAGGTAAATCAAAATGAGGTCAATTTAAAGTGCTTTTGGGTCATTTATTGGGTCATTTAGTGCAGAATGTTGGATTCCTGAAGAGCAGCACATTGGGTTTCAACTCATTATTTTGTGTGGTGAAAGTCACTTAGCCATTCATGGCCACACAAGCATGCTAGCTGAGCTAGGCCTCCTGTCTGTCATCTCACATTGCATTACACAGGAGGAAATTCATAAAACACTCTGGATTTAACGTCCTCTAACTGACACTTTACAGGAAATGAAACCTCAGCTGCCCTGCGTTGCACAGCGCTGATAATGAAGCGCTGGCTTTATTACAAATCAATCAAAACCGTACTGGATATTCATTATTTTCATCAAAGGATGCAGCGGTGACATCTTTATGTGTGCGTGTGCGTGTGTGTGTGTGTGTGTGTACGGGCCCTTTTCGCGCACTGTTTTATAATGGCATGATTGGCTCAGTCCAGCTATCATTAAATATGAGTGAACAGGCTGTTTCCTCACACGACCTGCCATCAGTCATCTATTTAACTGCATTTCAACTACCCATGGGATTCCATATGCCAATAAATCACTCAGGGCAGCCATGGAGTGGTGTTTCCTCAATGTGTGTGTATGTGTGTGTGTGTGTGTGTGTGTGTGTGTGTGTGTGTGTGTGTGTGAGAGAGAGAGAGAGAGAGAGAGAGAGAGAGAGAGAGAGACTGCAGTGTTTGAGTGGAGTACTGTGGAGATATCTCCAGAGAAACAGCGTTGCACACTTTCTGCACTGTGGGCCTACACTGAGACAGGAAGGAGTCCAACACTGCGAGGCTAGGGGGGCTGGCGGAAAGAAGAGGGGGAAGAGTGGGAAGAGGGAGAGAGGGATGGAGTGAAGGAGGGATTCGGGCCTTTCTCTTCTCCTCTTACTCTGTGAAGTGGCTCTTTTCATGCCGAGCAGCTTGATTCCTCACAAAGACATGAGAGGTCAGTTTGTCCAGGCAGAGTGGCTTAGCCAGCAGTTTCACACTCTCACTCACACACACACACACACACACACACACACACACACACACACACACACACACTCACACACACACTCACACTCAGAGAGAGGGAGAGAGAGAGTGGACAAGAACAAGTGTGTGAGGGAGAGAATGTGAGAGAATGTGAGCAAGAGAATGGAGGGATAAAAAGAGAGACAAGTGAGCAAGAAAGAAAGTGAGAAAACAACTGTGTGAGCTAGAGAACAAGAGAGTGTGTAAAAGAGAAAGAAAGAGAGATAGAGGGGAGAGAAAAAGAGTGTGTGTGTGCATGTGTGTGTGTGTGTGTGTGTGTGTAAGCGAAAGAGAGAGGGACATAAGATGCAGGGAAATTGATTTTTTGTTTTATTATTAATATTAAGAAAATATTTTTAATAATATTTTAAGAAAGAAATGTACTGTTCAAACTACAAGCCTAAATCATCCCACACCTGCATAAGTCTGCACAGAGTTGTTAAGAAATCTTGTTTATCTGGATTCTCACATTGTACTACCCAGTGTTATATTTAAAAACAGAGAAAAGTGTGTCGCATATATATATAAAAGGCCTGAATTATTTTTTGAAAGTAAGAAGTACTGCTGAGGCACTTTTAAGCTAGACCTTCTTCAGGGCTAGTTTAAAAATGGCAGTCTGTATACTCCATTTTCTAAGTCTGCATGTGGTCACATGACCAAAAAGATCAGGCGTTCACCTGCACAGGTGTATCACATGAGATAGAGACACAAAAAAACTGGGTTACACTATGAAAACATTATATGACAACACATTTCTGTACAGAAAATGTGCAGTATAGATTTAACAACTTTACATTTTAGTATTTTACATATTCGTGCATCAGAATACACTTAAAATATTAATATAGGTAGATGTGCATAGCAAAATATTAGCTTAGTCAGATATTCGGTTACAAGAAAGGAGAAAAATCCAGTTCTAAATTTAGACTGTGGTACTGAGTAGCTTTTAAAGTATAAATCCAAAGAGATTCTCTTTGCAAAAGTTTTGTGAATCTATCACCCCCTCAATGAATTTTTAACATGTTCTATACCAAAAAATGTATCGCAACTTCCATGATTTGCCTCTTTATAATGTTGAGCCATGGGATATTGGAGGTTACTTGTTCTTATAGCATATTTGTGCTCTGCTAATTTTTCTTTAAGTTTACGTTTAGTTCTTCCAGTTTAAAAGCAGCCACAAGGACATTCAAGTCTATAGACTACAAATGAAGTATTGCAATTGATAACTGACTGTATGTTGTATTTACGATTTGATGTTACATCTGTAAAAAAGAATTTTCTTGACCATGTTATTGCAATGTTTACAATTTCCACACCTATTATTACCTCCTCTGGTGCCTAGCCAGGTTTTGTTCTGTACAGGAGGGATATAACTCTTCACAAGACTGTCTCTTAAAGTAGGAGCTTTTCTAAAGCTGATGGTAGATACCTCAGGTAGTGCTTCTCTCAGTAAGGCATCGCTTTTTATTATGTCCCAATTCCTCTTGATAATTTGCTTTATCTTCTTAGCTTGACTACTGTACTGTGTCACAAAATATACTTGATTAGACTCTTGTTGTCGCCTCTGTTTCTGAACCAACAGCTGTTCTCTGGTAAGTTCTTTTTCTCTACTATAGGCCATTTAAATAGTTTTGTGTTTCTACTGTCTTTTCTTAAACCTTTGAATCATGTCTTGAGCATTTTTTTCAAAAAACCTCTTCAGAGTCACATATGCATTTAATCCTTGGGAATTGGCCTAAAGGAATATTCTCTATTAGCCAAGGAGGATGGTAACTTTCTGCCCTCAGTATGGTATTACAGATCTGTGATTTGTCTGTGATTTGGTCCAGTTTCTAGTTTACAGTATAGAGATATCATCCAGTGTCTGACCATAATCAGGATTTAAAAAAATTATAGACCTACATAATGTAAAAAAAAGGAAAAAAGAAATGCACACATGGCAGCACCCAGGCCAGTAAACTCAATATTTGTATGTGCACAGTCTGTGGCAGGATTTGCATGTGTGTGTGTGTGTGTGTGTGTGTGTGTGTGTGTGTGTGTGTGTGCGTGCGTGTGTGTGTGTGTGTGTGTGTGCTTGCACGTGTGTGACTGACTCACGCACAAGGATAACTGGACACTTGTCAGTTTGGACCATTTCCTATCATATGCACTTGCCCAGTCTCACTGCTATCCGCCTAAATCCATAACAGGAGGCCTCGTAATCACTCTGTAAAGAGAGGCAGACAAGCCAAGCTGGGGGACAGATAAACAGCCACCGAATCACACTGTGATCAGACCTCCAGTGCACCACTCGCATTAGCACATTAGCATGGAAGAGAACAATCCCCTCACACACTGACTCTGATCTAAAGTTTTTCTTCGCTAAGTGCACTGACTCCATTTTCATCTCTTTCGCTCCGGTTGAAGCGGGAAGACAGAAAAAGTGGAAGGAGGGATGAAATGCTGGCAGTGCGCGAGGGCTATGGAGGCCAGAGGCGCGCAGTGAGAAAGGGTAATTAGCCCGTTTAATTAGCCGAGTGTGCCGAAGTGTGTGAGTGACTTTCTCAGATGAGAGGATACAGCAGTGACGCCGTGGACAACCGCAGAGTGGACATCTGAGACCTCAGAAGACTATCACACGCTTACACACATACACACACTCTCACATACACACTCACACACACACACACACACACACACACACACACACACAATCACTGAAAGTCAGCCACCTGAATCAAACTCATCAGTTTAGCCATATGCTTTCTGTGCAAACTCTAACACGTGGTTATTCATGCCTCCCAACTGACAAGCATGAAGGAAAACACACACACACACACACACACACACACACACACACACACACACATAGGTTTGATGTTATACAATACCAAGGCAGGGGGTTGTACACCCTCCCTTGAGTATTTATAGTAAGTTAGCAACTGCTGCCTAATTAAAGTATATTTGGGCCGTTTTCTGGACCAGGATTAAGCCTAACTTTGGACTAAATTTAGACGTAATTTTGGTATGGGAAACCAAACCATACTAAAGAGGTTGATGTAAACATTTCAAAATGTACCATTCAGTCCTCAGTCCATACAACCCATATATGGAAACTAAGCTGCAAACACATCCCATCTTGAATCCATAGTTATTGTGATTCATTTACATATATCCTACACAATCAAACATGCGAATCACAAACAGAGAATTTTTAAGAACAAGGGAGATGTACAGGATTGTGGCAACTACAGAGGAATAAAGCTAATGAGCCATACAATGAAGC
>JBBIGA010000018.1:10274540-10293212 GCA_037576975.1 Alestes dentex
ATAGGGCTAAGTGGAGACAGATGATTCGCTGTGGCGACCCCTGAAGGGTAAAGCCGAAAGAGAAAGAAGAAGAAGATTTACATATATCCTACATATATCTACTCAGTCTACCGTAATTTAGTTGACCCATTCACACTGAAGTTATTAAGAGTATTATAACCTGAGCCGCTCTTTGAATGAGACACAACAAGGGGCATCCAGTCACAACAGAGGTTATTTATCTTTATATTGATCTCATATAAATATATATTTTGGTACCTAAACCCATGCAAACATTGCAAGTGGCCCTGGGGGAAAAGAAGTCACAAAGGATCACAAAATCTAATCCCAAAAAATGTGTCATAATTGTTGGCACTGCTCATTTAGGATCTTGTGCATCCCCCTTTTGGCAACAAAACAGCACAGACGGAGGAATTTTCCACCATTCCTCAATGCAGAATGTCTTCACATCCATCAGAGTCCTCTCTTGGTTTTCTACTGGATTTAGGTCTGGGGACTGGAACGACCATGGCAAAAAAAGTCTTTGATTCTGATTTAAACTGTAGCGCTCCCTAGAATCCATAATGCCATGCATGTGAACAATTCTGCCAAAACCTTAATAATTTTTCTTTGTAGTCGGCTTTATTTCTACGCGAAGCCCAAAGTTTCAGTGGCAGCCGGAATTAATGTCTTATGGTGGATGTGGAGACACTAAGATGCTACCAAACTATGTAATTCTAAAACTGTGGTCTTTGATTTCTTTTTACTTGGCTGACCATCCTCCTTACTGTGGTTTCTGACAAAATAGCATTGGGCATTTTAAGTCAAGCAACTTTTTTAATGAATCCATTCCCTGATTTGTACAACTCAACACACTTTGCCTTATTGCAATGGAAAGCTCTTGAATCTTTCCCACACAACCTGAGCCGCTCTTTGAATGAGACAGAACAAGGGGCACCCAATCAGAACAGAGGTTATTTATTGACTAGAAAATTGGGGCCTTGTGTCACCTCATTTTTATACCCCAGTGAAACAGGAAATCAATGATGACTGCTTAAAAGTAAAAAAATATATATATATATGCATGGCATACTACTTCATTTTCATTTCCTTGATTCAGTTTTTTTTAGGGTGCCAATAAATGTGAGTTTGTTCATGTGAAAGATTAGGAGCTCAAATTTGTCAATAATAAAATATAAAGAAAATGACTGATAGTAATTTTTATAAGCCTTTCCAATCTTTAGGTGCCAGTAATTCTGGAAGGCAGTGTGTGTCCACTTCTGGGGCGCGCTTAACATCCAGAAGCTAAAGTGGGCCAGTGCTTTTGTCATCTGAATGTGAGAAGAAAGGGAGCTTCAGTGGTGAAAATGTCTCTCAGTCATAGGAGAGCTCTGCAGATGAAAATGAATGTGTCTGTGGAACTCAGAGACAGATCGCTTCATAAATGTTACATCATTTCTTTCAGATCGTAGAATTAAATATTAAGCGGAAGGATAATGAACTGCACTGTACCTTATGCTGAACCCAGAGATCCATCCAGCTTTATCAAACCTGACAGATAACCAATCACCCGGATTCCACAACAGTCTGCAAGATCCTTACAACCAGCAGCTACACAAATCAGTACATTTTCATGCTTTCATTTCAGTTCTCTTACAGCATAGTGAAGTATAACAATAGTCAAATTGATGTCTACTAACCAGTCATACATAGCAGTACGTAGGGTGCATTTCTTCTTATTTAGTGCATGAGTCTACTCTTACACACAGAAAAAGCTGTGGTATGAACTTAAACTCATATTCTTCGGTTTTCTCATTGATTATGTTGTTTTATACCCCAGATTGTCACAATTACTTTTTCTATGACCATTTTCCAACCATTCTTTGCATTCAGTTTTTGTCACTATGCCTCAGATGGATCTGTTCTAATTGGTTCATTCAGAAAGTCAGTCTGAGTTTAGACACATATCTGCATGAATGAGGCCATTGATCCAAAGGACCTTTTAAATTTCTTTTTGTAGATTTTTTTTAAAGCATTTTCAATACTTTTGTTGGAGACAAAAACTTATAATAAATAGCATATTATATTGATTGTTATTATTTTTTATTGTAAATAAACAATTTTAATATTTAATTTTTTATATTTAATTGTCACTTTTTAAGTAGGCATGGATATAAATTGAGTTACAACTTCATTCTGGATTTAAATTTTGTTGTCACCTCATTCTTCTATGTAAAAATGTTATACAGCTTTTTCAGTCATTTAGGAATATTTTCTATCTTCTTTTTATAGCTGCCTGCAAAGCTTGCAATGTGGTAGAACCCTTTAATTATAGCCAATTTTGTTCACTTGGCATATTATCTCAACATAAAACTCAGTTCCAATTAATTTTGACTAATTTTTAGTTTCCAAGTCAAACAACCCCCCTTGGTTCATTTTTTAATAGAATGTGCAATAAATTAATATCACTGATTTTTTCTCTCAGTGACAAAAGCTTGGTAGAAATGCTGGAGCTAGTCCGGAATCTTCCTCTCCTGTGTGACATTTTCCCCATTACCTGTGTGACTGCGGCGCTCTATTGAGAATGTATCTGTGGCCCACATCTTTGCGGCTCTCTGTGTGCCCCTCACACTAAGAGAAAAGAGTGACACTATCAAAGAGGCCGGAGCCAAACCTGGGGAATTTGTTTCCTCTCCTCTCTGACCCCAGAAGCACACCGCACCACTCACACACACCTTCATGCCGCAGGGAGACAAAACTGCCTCACACTCTTTTGTGCTGCTGATCTTTTATCCGTGCGCTTTGTTGCACTTTGGTCTGTTCAAGTAGAAAACATTTTGAAATCTAAAGCATTTATGAGTGTGAAGTCACTGTAAGTCCTCATTTTTATAACAACAAAACCATCATATCAGTTTCATCATAGGAACTGCATAATTCATAATGGATAATAAGATAAATAATAGCTAAATAACATACCTAGAATTTAAGAGATTGATAGACTATGCACTCATCTTTGATTTGAAATTTGAAATACTGACCTAATTTGATTTGACTGACGTATGGTATTTATTAAAGAATTGTGCTATATACAAGGCTATACAATAGTCTTGAACCACTCCTCATTTCATCATATTTTGCACCCAAAGAGCCAGACTTTCTTGTATTTTTAATGCTTTAATGCAGTCCTGAGCAACCTGTTCTCCAGGCTTCATTTACTGTCCAGTCCCTAAACCTGACCAGTTTCAGAGGAATTTTTTGGGTTTTTTTTTATTAAATCAAATAGTGACCTATGTATGAAACGTTCAAGCGTAACTTAAGGCCTGAAACAGTGAAGAAACAAGTGCAGATGATTCCAGATGATCAGGCAGTGATCAGTATACTGGTGGTGCTGAATCCTGAGAGGTTGGCACACTTTTATCTAGGCTCCTTGTATCTTATAGGCACTTTGCAGTCCGTCACAGTAAAACATTTGTTTTAATTTCTTTCATTTGATCTAAACAATATGCCAAAGGTAAGACAGTTTGGCAGGCAGTAATATGTATTTTGTACCAACAAGGTGATTCAAATCAAAATGTAAGGGTGGCTCAAGACTTTTGCACAGTACTATATACAATAATACAAATAATAGTTTTCACTGTTAATATTTCACTGCTATGTTAAGACTTTATCCAGTCTGGGTATTCAATGATTTTTGGATTTTTGTGTGTATTTTGCTCAGATTGCTCTCATCCAAGACATGTAAAGCCAGCTACTGCATCTTTTCAAGCTGATGATTAGACCGCTGAAATAATCTGAATCTGTTTTGTTGTGATTTATTCTGATTTTATTTTGAATTGTACCAAAAAAAAAAACTGAACCATGATGCAGTGATTGTTTACTATAGAACTGTCACTGAATCGAATCATTACGAGGCCTAAGCTATACACCCCTAAACCCCTGAAATTAATCACTTAATAAATTCCAATCTACTGTGAAATGTACAGTGAATGTGGTGGTACCGGGAGGTCCTGTTTTATAGGCCCGTTGATGGCTATTAAAACATACAGCAATAACATTCCTAATGAAGCAGGGGCTATGGTAAGATATACTGAGTGGAGGTAATGTGCTGGAGAAAAAAAAAATGAGGCAGCTGGTGGGACAGATGTCCACCCTATAGGAGGCTAAGAAACAAAAGTAACAGAGCAAGCCCAGCACAACACGTTCTCTCTAGGCTCGATCAGCCAGCTTAGGACCCTCTCTGTGGGTCACCTCCAGAAGTTAATGACCCTCTCTTGGTCTGCACTAGCCCACCACGAGAGCCACATTAGCCCCACAGCCCTGAGGAGGCGCTTGGGCATATAGTGTGTAGCGTAACATAGCAGATCATTGCACACAATGATAGTGTGTCAGTTACATCATTCAGACTTCCAATTTTATCTGCTCCATCTGGGCTGGGACCTGGCCTTCTTGTTAGTGGAGGCCAAAGTATTTTCACTATCCTATTCCTGTAGAACCAACCCCCATATTTACTCTTAAAATGAATTTATCACCCTTCTCATGAAAACAGGCACTTAAAGAAATGTATAAATCTCTCAGTCAGTGCAAGAAAATAAGCTTAGAAAGGTAAGACAAAGGGTTCCTACGAGTAATGCTACTGAAGAACACCTAACCATTTTTTGGTGTACGAATATTTGACGGGATGGTTCTTTAAAGAATCATTTTTGTAAATAAGATGTGCATGTGTGATACACCTTTTTTATGTTTAACCTTCACATGCAAACACACAACGATAAGTTAACAACGATAACCAAAAGTGGTTCTTCTGTTGAATTTGCAGCAACTGTATCTGTAATCTTAAGATTTTTTTTTTTACTGTTTAAGGCATGTTTGTATAATTAAATGAGCTTTTTTTGCACCGTTGTGGTACATTCTGCCCCATTCCTCTTGGTAAAGCATCTTCAGGTGCTCAAGATTACATGGGTCCCTCTGTTGGACAATTTTAAAATCCCTCATAAATTGTTTGAGGAATTCAAGTCAGAGGACTGGCTAAGCTGAATTCACCTTCTTTAAAAACCAGTCTTAAGCTTTTTTGTCTTGTTGAAACATCTTCCTCCCATATTTAATTTCCTGGCTGATGAGATTAAATCCTCCTGTAATATCTCCCAGTATATGTCTTCCCATTCATGTTTCCTTTGATGATGTCTAATGCCAGTATCATTTGCAGAGAATCATGATGCTTCCGCTTTCACACTTTGCTGCAGTTGTGGTGCGCTTGAGATCATACGTGTAACTTTTCTTTCTTCAAACAAAGACTTCTGTTTTTCTTTTGTCTGGCCCGAGAACATCACTCCAAAGTAGGTCTAATTCTGTATGTAAGACTGGCGATGACTGAGGTGCAGTTTCTTGCTTATTACTGCAGAGGCTATGGGTATGCTGGCTTCAGAGTTGTGATCACTGAGTCAGAATTACAGCACAGCATTACAGTACAGCATATAACACAACAACTTATTAATACACACTCTGACAGGGCAATAAACGAGAGCAATAACATCATGCCCGAACATAAACATCACATGCTCACTAATCATTGAGTGCACACTTTCACTTTCCTAATGATGAAGTAACACAAAAAATGAACTCAACACTGATGTCTGCCCCACCTATGAGAATCACGCTCCACAGTCCATGTCCATACATTTTCCTGCTTATAAGCAGAGACACAGAGCGCCACCACCAGGTGGGTACTGATAGGATGCAACCCCCACCTCTTGTGGTTGACAGAATTTTGTCGAACACCCATCCTCCGTAGCTGACAAAAAAAACTGAATGACCGGAAATCCTGCTGCTTATGAATACACAGTCAAAAGGAGTGTGTAAATTGGAAGTGGATACAAGTGTTTGAAAATTTGTTTCACCTCACTTAAGTATCAGTTAAGAATTTTTGGTCAATTTTTTTGGTCAGTTTTGTCAAATCTTTGGATGCCACTTTGCTTGAACCCAGCTGCATAACATTGACATAACCATGCCATAAGTGTAACGGCAGATAAGTTAACAGGATGTACGTTGTTGTGACTGATTGTGTCAGTTATTATAACAGTGTCATGCTACCATTACTGACAATTTTCACGATAGATGCAATAATGTTTGAATTGTAACTCAGCATATGACAGACTGTCTTGTCATTAAACTTGCAATGGTAACATGACACTATTATGTTACTTGACATAATATGACATGACACCTCATGACAGTCTATGACACCAGCTATGACATGTTAATGGGATAATTATGTAAGTTTTTTGCAGTAGAGTTCAAAGTCTGACCCCACCTATCAAAAGATGTTCCACAGTCTATGTCTGCATATATCACACTTCTTATCTGGGCTCAGGGGATCACACGGACCCACCAGCACAAGCCTCACACACACACACACACACTCACTCTTTGCCTAGCAGCACCTGGGATGAGGGCTGCATCTCGTGTGATTTCACTGATGCCCCTCATTGTGGAGAAGCCTCGTACAGCTGCTGTATCAGTAGGCCTGATGAATCAATAATTCAGTGTGTTGGTGTTAATCTTTGATGAGCAGAGCTCCTGTGGTCAAGCGCTAATGAATAGTGGCTGTGCTGGTTAGCAGGCTGCATTCATTGGAGACTGGATGAAGAGGCTACATGTACTGTGAGGACACACTGCAGTTCTGGTCACACTGACCCGTTTAACGCTCCTCAAATAGGAGTCACCTTTGCTCATCATGTCATTCTCACTGTTGAGAAAGTGTCTTTTTATTTATTTCATGGATTAAGCTGAGGATACACGTTATCCAGCATGTGCGGGAGTGAGCATGTCTGGTTATAACACATGCAAAATGACTGGGTTAGTATTAGGTTAAAGAAGGGTCTTTATGTCTAAACCCACTGACAGGTCCATGAAGGTTAAAGGAATCAATTGAAAGATTTTGGTGTCAGGAATTATTCGCTTCTACGAGCCGTTTGCACGGCTCCCCTATTGTGACGTCAGGATGAAGAAATTTGTATAGAACCACCCCTCACCTGTCGAGCCCCCGCCCACTAGATTAGTTGAAGATCCGCCATTTTTGTCTGCCGGTTTTACGAGCACGTGCATAAGACGCCGAGCGCTATGGCTACAGGCAAAGGCAAGTCACTCATGAAGTCTTGTGTTCATCTTGCTCTGGGGTCGAACATATAGGGCTGGATAGCGCCTCTGTTTCACGTGTGTTAAACGCGCAGCATTAGCATGGGATGGATGGGCCGTGGCCAGCAACAGCTTATTTGCATAAAAGTGACAGAGCCTTTAAACGGCTCATTTTGAAAGGGACTGAAACTGTCAAGAATAGAGCTGAGATCTCTTTATATGAGAGTGATTTTGTGCAAAGAATTTCATGAACATGTTTTGTACAGCCCATAGACCTATTATAACTAAAGTGAGTTTTGCATAATAAGTCCCCTTTAAATAAAGGCATTTAATGTAATTTTATCAACAATGATGGCCAGCAGTACATTGGCAACACTGTGTGTGTTTCTGTTATTTCACCTTTTCACAGTCCTTTATGTTCTCAGCCGTCAGTTTGTTATATATAGTGACCTTGTTCTTACAAACACTTTATAAGGAATATGTACCATATAGGTGCAGAAAAAGCCATAGTGTCTGACAGTTCCAGTACCAGTAAGGAAGGTGGAGTTGAGTGCATACAGGCAAAATGGCCAGTAAGTATATTTCAGTCCATATAGTGCTTTTTAAATCCCTTCAGTTTCTAACAGTCATCTATGTGTTAATGTGTTTTGCAGTTTTACAGATGTTCCTGTATAGAGATTCTTCAATTCCCCCAGTGCCTGTTTCATTTATCTGACATGGTGTAATCTGCATTCTTGTGAGTGCATCGTGTCCAGGGTTTGTGCTGCATGCCACAGGCTTCGTGACTAAAGCTTTGCATTGTTTTAAGCTTTTAACATAGGAAGAGAGCATGCAGAGTGAAAGGCCACGTTAGTGCGCACCGATGCACATCCAGTAGTCTTATTTAAATTAGGTCCTTCACAGTTCACCACACCATCTTGGCAAATGCTCGAATCACCTTCATTAAAGAGAGCACATTCCTTAAATAATCCCTTTCTCTAATTGTGAGGATTTCTCACTGCAATTTACTGAAACCTTGGAAGGCTGGGGGCTGATGGTTTATCCTTTCTACCCTACTACAGCTTATCCCGTGTGTATCAAGAAAACCATCTGCGTATGCTAAGAGTATTTTTAATTAGAGCATTTTTAATCCATTTGCTGTGGAAAAATAAGAGAGGAGCCAGCAAAAAGGCTTTGCATAGTTTTCTGATCTCCTTTACAATCCATACGATCCCCGCAGGGCAATGCAAATCGTTCCTTTTATTATTATTGTGACATCGGCCATGGCAATGCTGAGATTGCAGTGTGCAATACGCAAATAAAGTTAAGGCTGTATTGTGTGCTGTGAGCATCCCAACAAATGTTCTTTGGGTATTTGGGTAAACTGAGGCATTCACGTGCTTCAACAAACATTCATGATTTTGGGCAAAAATGATGCAGGCAAATCAAAGATTTATGTGTTTTCAATTTTAAATTATTTATCAGTTCTCTGTGAAATCTCGGTTCATAGTTCGCCTCATTCGTTCGCAGATTTATTCGAGGAACCTAACTAATAATTGTTCGCGAAAACCCCCGCAAATTTGCGGAAACCGCAAATATCCTTCACATTTTTTTTTTGCTTTTTTCATGCCAATATATTATTGCATGCATTTTAGTACTAAATTCTTAAAAATATAATTTACTAATTTTGTAAATTAATATTAACATAAATTCAGCTAAATGTCCATATAAAATATAACTGTATACATTTTTTTTGTACTGTCAAGGAAACACATAAGCAACTGTAACAGTTTCCCGCGTGTAGCTATCTCGAGTTTATCTTTGCATTTTTTTGAGGGTAATGTATGAAGCTGAGTTGAAAATGAAATTAAAGTGCTTTGGGGAATTAAAAAACATAGGGTTTAGAAAATAGGTATTTATAAGCATTTTTTTAACCACATCACAAATTCACAGTTTTTCACAATTCTCTTGGAGCGTAACCCCTGCAAATTTCAGGGGTTTACTGTATTTGGTTATCACAAGGTTACAATCCACTCATTGTTTACCAGGTTAATCCTACATACAGGAACAGGGCATAGATACAGGAACAGGCAAAAACAACTTGCTTTATCTATATATAGCCATATTTTGTCAAATTTCCAGGTTTTCCATTTTTTAAGGACAGTTATACTTTTACTTTTCCAGTTACACAGGCCAGTATTTATGAGGATGCATGACATGTACATAAACCAGACATAAACCTGAATACATTTTCTAAAGGCTTATTCCAACAAGCATCAGTTGTCATAACATTTCAGATGTAAAATGACATCACAGTTGACTAAAGCAGCCTTTATGACAGCTGACACCTATAGGAATAACACATTATAAATGTTGTCATGAAAGGTTTATTACTGTTCAAATACTGTCCTTTAATGAAGTGTTACCATTTTTCCAAAAGTAGTGGCTTTACTACCTATATGAGTAATAACCAAGGGCACCTCAGGTTTAGATTGTAACTTTAGTATATAATTTTTGGCCAAGCAGGTAAGAATGCATAAAGAGTGTCGGACTGGAAATGAACCGGATGAATTTGGTGACGAATTAAATTCTTTGCAAAATATCCTTACAATAAATTTGAATCTCATCACAGTTACATGCATTACAGAGCCAACACTGACCATTTCAAGCACAGGTAAGAGGTGTTAGAAAACATCAATGGTTTTATTATATTTAAAGTTCTATATCTAAATCGGAACAGTCTATGAGGGTCAATAATTTGAATCACAGATACTGCAAAAAAAAATTAAATATCATATTTTACCCTTGACACTGACCAGAAGCAACCATATGTTTGTAAGAATATGGCACATCTTTGTATCTACAAAATGAAAACTTTACAGAATAAAAACCTATAACCTATAATTTATGGTATTGTAAAACATCCATAGTGTACACATAACATAGTGTAAAGGTCACCTGGAGTTTTCACATAATGTAACAAAGTAAAAAAAAAACAAAAAAAGGAGATACAAGGTTTTGTCAAAACCACGACAATGCAAAAATCCACTGTTATGTCTTTCTTGCAGCATGGCTTATACAAGAACAGGCCACCAAAACACAACTCTGAGAAGTGAAAGGCACTGCGAAGCAGGCTACTTTTTTGCTTGCTGTGGCATTGTGCTTGTGTGAGGTCAGAAGCGTGCTGTGAGAGCTCCTGGGGAGGACTTTTACTGCCACAATCTGGCGCCCATGCTTGTGTTACCAGGACTAATTACTGTCCAGGCCTGCAGCCATACACTCTATCTACACAAACAGCTGACATATGACGCGTCACCTTCACCTGACCTATACTGAGAGACAGAACACGGTGTGCAACAGGTTTGTGTATGAATACAATACAGCAAACATATTGATGTTAAGACTGTTAATTCTTTTCCTGAAAGGGACAAAAATGAAACGAATTCCTACTATTGCTATCTTAATAGACTCATGGTATTTCCAGAGGTAAGCTGCATTTAGCTGAGTTGGGTAAAATATATTATGTAAATGTGTAAGGGCCCGTATCTGGAAAATGAGACAGTGCAGTGAACACATGAAAATAGATGAAAAATATACGTTAACTTAGCATAATCGTGTCATTACTTGTTTGTATGTTTAACTGTGGAAAACTGTGCAGTATATAAAAGGTTTGAATTTTAGTGTACATTTTGTGAAATTGAATTCATTTTGTAAACATTTCTCCACACAAAGGGGCTGCCAGTAGCAGGGAACCCAAACCGGGAGGAGCTCAGAATACAAGTGATTGGATTTTGAAAACAAAAAGTGAAATAGCCCATTACCTAAAAGTAAGGATTAATGTTGTTTAGTAAGTGACTAGTAACTGAATCAGCTGGTATAAAAAGATTATGGGCTAAACGGCTGTAGGCACAGCAAGGTCACCTCAGCTGCCAAATCCAGAGACATCTTTGGGCTAAATGGTTTTTAGAAAGCTAAACTAAAATCTATCTATTTATGTTCCTACATACAAGAGGAAGGCTTGGTCAGTTACGAAATGTTTGATATTGCACACATAATATCGTGAGAATTTGCGAATAACTGATTTACTATGGAGCCCACTGGTATCATCTCTTTTCAATAAAAGCAATATGTGGCCACAGCTTACTAAGGTGTTGGAATGGGATAGTTAAGCTGTAGCCACAACTTAGTAACTTAAGAGAGTGGTGTAATTATCTCATGAACTTTTCATGCTTAACTTAGCCATGGGCACAACTTACCAATCACCCTTTATGCCTTAATAGGCTGGGGTCATGCGCTAGAATCCTGTTTGTTTCTTAACAAGTATTTTTAAGAAATGGTCTCACCAATAGGATTCGACAAAATATTTGAATTTACACTATATACACATGCATACATAGACATTTTTCACGCATGTGCCTCTGATGTTTTGTGTATTGTGTAGGGCTTGGTCCTCGGACCACTTCTCTTTTCTCTATGTACTGGTTCTCTTGGGGATGTAATAGCCTCACATGGTTTTTCCTACCACTTTTATGCTTACGACACGCATCATATTCTCTCTTTCGCTTCCACTGACAACCAGGCCTCAACCCGCATCTCAGACTGTCTGGCTGACATCTCCTCTTGGATGACGGCCCACCACCTCAAGCTGAATCCCAGCAAGACTGAGCTCCTCTTCATCAAAGGGAGTCCTTCACCAATCCACAACCTCATCATTTCTGTTGGGAACTCGGTTATTGTCCCTTCAAAGAAGGTAAGAAATCCTGGTGTTAGATGAAGATCTGTCTTTCTCACCGCAGGTTGACCAGATCTCTGGCCATCTCCAAACTGGACTACTGCAACTCTCTACTGGCTGGACTTTCACTGAGGGTAACAAAACCACTTCAGCTGATTCAGAATGCAGTTGCGAGGTTAGTCTTCAATGTTCCAAAATTCACACACACCACACCTTTACTAAGGAACCTACACTGGCTCCCTGTGGCTGCTCGCATTAAGTTCAAGTCCTTAGCACTTGCTTTCAAGGCCAAGAATGGACTTACATATCAGCATTGATCAAATAACGTGTCACTTCTCATCCTCTCAGGGCTTCAAGCACAGCTCTTCTTGAGCCTCTGCTGCTCAAAAGAAGAGGAAGACATGCATCAAGACTCTTCTCAGTCTTGGCCCCCCAGTGTTGGAACGAACTCCCTCTTCCGATCAGATCTGCGGAGTCCCTCGCTGTCTTCAGGCATCGCCTGAAGACCCACCTCTTCAAGGAGCACCTTGGTGACTAACTTTGCCTCTGATGTTTTTTTTTTTTCTCAAAAAAAAAAAAAAAACAACCCTTATCCCCATCCCTTCCTTACTTTTGTCTTAATCTCTGACTTTTCTTTGACAGGTGTTGTTCAGGTGTACTTAGAGTGCAGTAACTTAGTGGACTATATAGATGTTGATTTAAGTGTAGCTTCACAGGTTTAAGAAACAGATGTGGACTACTTGAGCACTGATGTATGTCACTCTGGATAAGCGCGTCAGCTAAATGCCATAAATGTGAATGTAAAATACACAAAAATATACAGTCCTGCAGAGTAATTTCTCAATGAGTTTATTTAGCTTCTATATAACCTCTTTTTCACAGTAGCCATATTTTAGAAGGCCTGCAGAAAGTAATGACAAAAGTAAGTACTTTTGATTGAGCAGGCTGTTGCGATTTTGATGCTGTTTCAGATAGATCAGCACATAATACCTGTGTCTGCCCAGGTTACTGTCTTTTATTCAGTACCGGTTTAAAAAACTCAGTTGAGTGCAGACAATACTTTGCATTCTGTTTGGGAATTTTAGGACAGTTGTGTGTGGTGTATGATAAATAACTATATTATTTTGCCTCTTCTCAGTGATTTTGTGTGTGTGTGTGTGTGTGTGTGTGTGTATGTGTGTGTATGCGTGTGCATCCACTGAACAATAATCAATCAGTGGGGCATGGTTGCCACTGCACTGATGATAAATGAGGCATTGATAATTGTATTAATACTCACATTCACATTCAGTCGCTCAGTTAAACATTTGGGCTATGCTTGTCTACAGAGGGAACAACAGATGGACTCACCCTATGAGGGGGAAGTGTTAAAGTCTTTCTCTCTCTCTCTCTCTCTTCCTCACCCTCCTTCCCTGACCCCCCACCCAACATCCCACACACATATACGCACACACATCTAAAAAGGGTGCAAATAGACCTTGTGAACAAATGCCAAAATATTCTTGTTTATTTCCTCCCCTGTCTACATCTGGTGCCCCTTTCTTCTTCATTTCTCTCTCTTTCTCTCTCTCTCCTCTCACTTTCTCTGTATAACGGTCTCTCTCTGCCTTCCTTTTTTCTCATTCCCCTGTCTCCCTTTTTTCATAGACACCCTTTCCACGTTCCTCTCTGTTCCTTTTCCATGCCTCCCCTCTCCTCTCTTGCAGTCCTTTCCTCCTCTTTTCCTGACAGCTCCAGTTGGATCCTATGGAGAGGCACCAGCACAAAAAGCCCTCTCCGCTGTGAGAGAGGCTTCTGACCAAACAAAGCACTTCTGTCCAGCATACATGCATGCAAACACACAAAGCCACCATTCTTCCGAGGCCCAGCGTGCATGGTGGAGTATAGCTTAAGAGCCATCCGTCAAAGCTCCGGACCAGCAGCGGGGCTCTGAGAAACTGGATCAGGAGCCATCTCCAATTGACAAGCGGATCATTACACTCCCTCGCAGTCAGACGGGGAGGAAAGGAGTTAGCCAGTTTCCGTTCTCTCAAGTACTCTGGATACAACAACATCCAGCATCAGTGTATTAGTTATACCACAACCAGTAAGAATACTTAAGACAAATAAATACTGACAAATATTTTTTTTTTAATCTGGTAGTTTTCATTCTGGATGTTCAAAGAACCCTCACAGTCCAAGTTAGCGGATACGTTTGACAACAAATTTCTACTTATGAACAAAAGTTTCAAGACAACTTCTCCTAATGATTTAGCACCACACAGTTTCTACAATTTTATAGATTCGCTGCCAAAAACTACATAAGCAAATCTGTTCCACAACTATACACAGCTTGAGGCAAGTGTGTGATGATTTAAACATGCTGTATGTATGATGCTAACTTGTAGCTATAAGCTTTCATCACTTGTTGGCCCCGTTAACCACATGCCATGGCTTACCAGACCCCAGATACCAGACTTGTCTTGACTGAATGGCTACGTTTGAGGAAAGAAAGAATTGTGTAAACAATTCACAGCATTTTAAATTGGACTCAGAGGACGCCTTTTGAGTTTAAAGTCCCAACCCTCATGCTAATTGCTGTGCCTGAAGATCTCTGGTCATTATGAAACCATTTTTGCACATTTTGTATTATGCAGCCCTGTTTACCCACAAGCTTTGATGATAAATCCCAAAACGAAGGCACGCAAATTAGCTTGTAAAACCGTGCCATATTCTGTTCTAGAAACCACTGCAATGACTCACGCTGGAAGTGCTTCGGATCCCTCCGTAGACATTTAAACCTGTGACAAAAAGATTAAACAATTCGCATTAGTAAGCTCCTCATAAATGCCCTACATCTGGAAGTCACTGTTCATTCACAACAGCATACATCCCTATGCAATAAAACGAGCACCTCTGGAAGTCTCATGTGGAGCCCTAAACGGCCTGCCAGATTATCTGTCATGTCTGGAGGACAGAGGAGCGTAGGGGGAGAAAGCAAGATCCAGCATACCCCTCAAGGGGTCCTTGCTGAAATAATTCCTCTCTGGTCTCATTGTTTTAGAAGCAGGCTCAGTGCAGGTTTAATAAATGCTGCCTGCTGCCTCTTGTCTCACTGTACATTACTCATGTAAAGCAGACACCTCTGCCAGGTCACGGGCACACTCTTACAGTCCAGTTCTGACCCTGGGGGCCCTACTTTCTCTGTGTTTACGTAGACACTAAGGTAGAGAAGGGCAATGTGACGTGTTGGAATTACCATTAGAAAAGTATGTCATGAGATGCATGCATCTGATCTATACATACAATACCAATTATAGAGAGCCCAAGAACAACAAGTGTGTAATTATATCATAAACTATACAATAACAAATAGCTGACTGGATGTCAGCCAATTATGTTATCATCATGTTCATTTATTTTTATCCATTTTCCCCCTGTTCATTCTTCTTAATTTACTTTTAAGGTGCATTTGTAATTTGTAGCAGATGCTTCAAACTGATACATATCATCGCTTACATCTCATTGTATTTTTTTTTTACATAATTTGCACCAATATGAGATTTTATTCAGAGGGCAATGATATTATCATGAAATGTATCGTGAAAAGTACCATGATGTTTTGCAATATCGCTCAGCCTTACAGCAAATTTGCTTAGTAAAATCGAAATTTCTCAACAAACCTGTTTTTGCATGGATGCGTCTCGTCTCACCGGTGCATCAGCGGTACCCCCCTATGCTGCATATACGAGTCACTGAGCTAAAGAGGCAAGAGGCAGGGGACCCGCACATGGATCCCTCCTAAGGTCTGATACTCCTCTCTGTGTGAATGTGAGAGATTTTTATCCTCCCACATGCTTTTGATGTATGCAGTGTGTATGATTCGTTGGCATCAGCAGTGAGCACTAGTGCATCAGCAACACGCCATGCATCTGAAACAGCTGATGTAACACACACACACACACACACACACATACACACACACAGCAACATGGTACTTTCATTTTACATAGTAAAGAAATTAGAAGTCACATTTTTCAAATTGCCCTCCTCACCTCGGCAGCTTCGCAAAGCACTAAATCATTACTAGGGAATCAATTATTACATTATTTTTTGTCCCCTCAAATGAACATTTTGCATTTTTCACGTAGCTGAGCACAGACAAAAGTGGGAGGGGGGGCCATGCTCCTGTTCAGCCATGCATGTGTGTTTCTCTCGTCCAATCGCAGCCCATTCAAGAGGAACCACAGGCTTGCATTTGCAAAACTTGCATTTTAATGACATTCTCCGAACGGCAGCAAAGTGTGTGATTTTTCTCTCATGGCCAAAGCCCATCACCGACAAGGCAGGAGAGAGCGATGAGGGGATGTGGCCGGGAAGGAGGGCAGGAGGATTTAAACAACACATAGAACCCAATCCAAGCCTGAAAATTCATTCACAAAGCTCCAGCCCGAGTGGGCAGATGACTTTTCCTCTCTCTATGTGCGAGTCACACTGAGACTGTGTGGGAGTTTAACAGTGATGTCATCTGATTGGATTCATTAGAGCTAAACTTAGTCCTAGATCTGGTACCCTTTACGATTTACATGGCTTCCTATGCACTGGTGGATTTGTCCCATATCTGCATGTGGTCCATTTACCTCAGTAGCCACTAAAGCTCAAAATGTGTTTAGAAATATGAATGACTGAAAAAAGATCAGAATCTCAGCTTTGCACTGAAATGTTGGACTCTGTGTTGATGGTGACTCCAGCTTTCTTTTCTGTATTGGAAAACTTGCATCATAATGCAGATACATATTTAATGTTTAATGAGCCTGCACACACACACACACACACAAGCATGAAAACACACACACACACACAACAGTTGCTGAGTACTTATACAGTACAAAGATTTCTTTGAAACCAAATAGGTAAAATATTTCAATTTGTTTTGCCACCCCACATACCCTTCACTCCTTCCTCTACTGATTTTCTCAAAACTCTGTTTAACCTAAAAAGATGAATGTGTTAGCTATCCGTTAAACAAGTTAATTGTTTTTATTTGACTTATTGGAATGAAACAAAGCACATCAAACATATTTTACATCAAACAGTTTTACATCATTCAAACCTCGAAACCAGTTCAGATGCATACCTGCCCTGTTCCCGTTTACAGTGCACTGGGGGTTTTTTTACTGCGCTGTGTTTTTTACAGTGTAGTGCTTTTACAGTATAGTGTTTTTACAGTGTAGTGCTTTTACAGTGCAGTGTTTTATTTAACAGTGCAGTGCTTTTCTACAGTGTGGTGCATTTTGCAGTGCAGTGCTTTTCAAAGTGCAGAGCCTTTTAAAGTGCAGCATGTTTTACAGAGTAGTGGTTTTTTACAATGCTGTGATTTTTAAAGTATAATGCTTTTTACTGTGTAGTGCTTTTTACAGTGCAGTGCTTTTTACAGTGTCGTGCTTTTTAACGTGCAGTGCTTTTTACATTGGAGTGCTTTTTATGGTGCCGGGCTTTTACAGTGTAGAGCATTTTTAAGTGCAGTGCTTTTTGTAGTTTAGTGCTTTTACAATGCTGTGCTTTTACAGCGCCGTGCTTTTTAAAGTGCAGCGCTTTGTACAATGCAGTGCTTTTTACAGTGCCGAGCTTTTTACAGTGCACTGTTTTTTTACAGGGCAGTGCCCTTTACAGTACAGTGTTTTACCGAGTGTAGTGCATTTTACAGTGTACTGCTTTTACAGTGTAAGGCTTTTTACAGTGCAGTGCTTCTTACAGTGTAAGGTTTTGATGGTGTAATGCTTTGAACACTTGTGCTTTTACAGCGCAGTGCTTTTTACAATGCAGTGTTTTTACAGTGTAGGGCATTTTACAATACAGTGCTTTTTACTGAGCAGTGCCTTTATGGTGCAGTGTTTTTTTTTTGGTGTAGTGCTTTTTATAATTTCGTACTGTTGAGGGTTTTTTTTTTTTTTACAACGCAGTGCTTTTTACTGTGCAGTGCTGTAGATGTGTTTCCACGCGAGAACATTCACTGGTTTGTGTCTGAACCTGTTACAGGTGAGTTCAGGCAAGTTTACTCTCCTCAGCCGAGAAAAAAAAACCTTTCCTCACAAGATCAGGTTTTGTTGCTAGGAGACACAAGCATCGCAAGGAGCGGCTCCTTCCACAAAGCCTCAGAGGTCTCTCTCTTTCTCTCTCTCTCTCTCTCTCGCTCTCACCCTCTCTCTCTCTCTCTGTCTCTCTCTCTCTCTCTCTCTCTCTCTCTCATCCTATCCACCGCGCGGATCTGCTGCACTCCCTGACTTTCACGCGGCTAAAAGACGGGGGAACCTGCTCGGATTTATCTCGGCCACTTTAAGGGAGGCTTGCAGATGTTCTCTAGTCCAGGGACGGAAGGACGGAGCTGGGGGACCGAACACGGAGCTCCGCAGTAAACAAACTATCAGGTAGATTAACAAATCACTGAGTGACGGAGACGCGTCTTTACTGCTCTGACCGGTGCGGCTCCATTTCTCACATCTAATCTGGGGTTACTCTGTTTTTAGTCATCACATGGAGAGAGTTACGGCTGGAGTGGTGCCGCACTTTGCTGAAGTGGGCTAAACCGAGCTGGGGGGGACATTGTGTGGCTGACTGAGCAAACTTTAACCAGTCTGCCTTTATTAAAAAACATAAGATAAATCAGGGCAGCAGAGCCAATGCACGAGTCAGGCGTGTCTGTGTGTGTGTGTGTGTGTGTGTGTGTGTACATTAAAGTAACTCAGTGTAGTGTTTGTACTCGCCCCATCCTCTGGACTGTCTACTACTGAGGGGCTCACAAGGATGTGTGTGTGTGTGTGTGTGTGTGTGAGAGAGAAAGAGAGAGAGAGAGAGAGAGAGAAAGAGAGAGT
>JBBIGA010000018.1:10300671-10314161 GCA_037576975.1 Alestes dentex
ATAAAGATTTTCTCTTCAGTTCTGGGCCCCCTTCTCTGTGTTGTCCTCGGGCACTATTTTGGCAATTGCTTGATTAAATGATTACCATTATAATGGACAATGACTTTATGTGGAGATTCTTTTATATATATATATTTGTAATGTAATTATAAAAAAACTCCATAGTAGTGATGCACATGTAAGAGATTCCCATCACTTTATATGCAGCTACTAATGTATCCATTTCTCTGAAAGACTGAAACGAGGTATTATGAGATAACCTATGTTTACACAACGCAGGAAAAATAAGCTTTTTTATGTAGTTTGTTTGTTAGTTTTCACTGCTGACAGACTCAAGCTGAGCACATTCTGACTCACACGTCTGGTCAGTCTAGCTGAGGCACTGAGAATTAGGAGGAAAACACGAACATACCAGGCTGGATTACTCCTTTAGCTGATTTATATAAACTATGAAATGTCTTTCTAAGTGGATATAAGTTGATATCAAACACTGAAATAACACACAAAGTCATCAGTATTGAATGAGATTCATGCTCATCTACTGAAGTTATAAAACAAGAACTTGGTTGTGTGTTTTTGCTCTAAGTAAAGCAGCTACATTTATATTAACAGCATTTAACAGACACTTTTATTCAAAGCGACTTCCATTCCCTAACTACAGGGGACAGTCTCCCTGGAGCAACTTGGGGTGAAGGGTCTTGCTCAGGAACCCAGTGGTGGTTTGCTGAAAGTAGGAGTCGAACCCATGACCTCTTGGTCCAGAGGCAAGGATCCTACCCACTAAGCCACCACTACAATAATTATAAAAACACACTCCTCTGTCTTATTATCTGATCTAAACACTCATTTAACCACTGCAAGTCAAAAGTGACTTGTATGCTAAGTTCCCTTGTGAAGAATATTCAGACCATCGAACACAGCTCAGTACAATTACCTTATAATGACCTGGACATTCATTTGTTAAACTGTAAACTAATCACTAAAAAGGTTCATTGGTAAAGTGAAGTTCAGTCAAATGATTGTTTTAAAATCAAGTAATTGTGACAGTCCTGCATTACTCAAAAACCCTGGTACCTTTATATTTAAGTGCATGAGTATTAAAGACCTCATTTCACATGGTTTCTACCCAGAGGGACATGAATTCCTTTCATGTCTGATAAAGGGATAACAGAATAGTCCTTGCTCTCTGTGGCCAGGACCCTGCCTGTGGTTTTACTGTGTGAACTTTCTCAGTTGTTCTCTCTACCACTGTGTCCTGTTTATGGGTCAATGGCCTTAGCGTTGTAAGGA
This sequence comes from Alestes dentex, assembly GCA_037576975.1. NCBI lineage: Eukaryota > Metazoa > Chordata > Actinopteri > Characiformes > Alestidae > Alestes > Alestes dentex. The sequence goes on from JBBIGA010000018.1 coordinate 10,301,962, forward strand.
GTGCAGTGTTAATATTTAATAATGTCCCTCCACTATGGCTGTTAAAAAAGGAGCTATACTCCTTCCCCACCCTGGCTTCCACCTAACTTCACCCCTGAAGAATCTTACACTGTGACTTCGAACAGTGTGTATATTCTTTTGTCAATTTGAAAGGTTCAGGTACATAAAACAATAGGGCCATAAAAACCTAGCAGGGTAAACAAGAATGATTTCTGCATTCTCAGTTAGAAACCCCACAGTTCTTGTGCAGTTGAGTGAAACGAGTTGCGCACAGAACACTGTGGCGTTTAAAAAGAAACAAAAATTGCTACTAGGTACAGCAGGAGGTGAAAGTACGTCTGTGTGTGTGTGTGTGTGTGTGTGTGTGTGTGTATGTGTGTGTGTGTGGGTGTTTGTGTCTGCCACGTGCCACACATGAGTAAGTCATGGATGCAGTGGGGCTCCAGGCCTCAAACTTAGCAAACCCTCTCCATGAGGAACTCAATTGGATCCTTTTATTTGAAAATATACGCTTCAGTGGTGTAACTGTGCTCCTGCAGACACCCTTCAAATACAGACACACACACACACACACAAAGAAGGAGACACAACTGGGGGGGGGGGGGTATAATGTCTTTTGGAGTCATGTCTTAGTGGTTGTTTTGATGCAGTTTAAAAGTGTTGTCTATAACAAACAATAAATAAATAAATGAATAAAGAATGTTTTATTATAACAGAAATTAAGTAGCAATATATGTTATTTGGTGCTACATTGTATCAGCCAAACTTGATGATTTATCATCCATCCCTGCCTCCCTTAATACTCAGAGGATTTGTTTTACAAACAATTGTAATATTCCAGGGAAAAGCACGGCTGAAGAACATTGTTGCTGCAGTGAGAGTGAGTACTTGGGGGATTTTGTTTAGCGCCTGAGTTTGGAATTGATTTTGTGAGCTGACTGTTTGATTTAAGCATGCTGTTAAGGAACTGCCTGCAAGCAAAATCCAATTAATTTCAGAGGCTCGCTGTACCCAAAAAAGCCCCCGTACCCTGCTCCTGTTCTACCCTACTAAGCTAATTAACACGATTAGCCAAGGGGAACTGCTTAAAGATGGGCTAAAGTATACGGCTCAGGGAATGACCTAACACTGCTTCTCTTTCTTGGTGGTAAAACTTAGCGCACTTGCCTCAACTAGGCATTTAGTTTGAGGAATTTGATGGGTGAGATTTGATGGACTGGCATAGGACTGTTTGGGGCTGCACAATATATTAGTTTGTCTTAACACCGTATAGGTCTTTGTGGTACTTACATTGTTTAGTGATAGAAGAGCTTTCTAACCGATCACAGAGGATTACACTGTGTTCTGTGAGCCTCTTCACCAATCACAGGTCTGAGTGAATGTTTCTGTGGGTGCTTTGAAGATTTAAGTTCTTCTTGTGACCTAGTAAAATTACATTAGTTTGTCTAAAACTCACAGCAGAGCTTCATTATCCATCAAAATCCATTGCAAAGTACTGCAATCACCGACCTATACTGTATTTAGTCAGTGTTTTAGCCTCTTTATTGCACTGCTATCTTTCCCACCATTCTTTTTGGTACCCAGACAGCTCATTCAGTTTGTCTTAACTGCTTTGAACTTAACAAGCTCACTGCACAGCAGTGCAAACAATCAGAATACCTCCCAAAAGAGTCCTTATCACTAACAAATAATGCATTCTGGGGGGTTTTGTGAAATCAATAAACTTTTAACAGTATAGGAGACCTAGCACTAATTCCTCTCGCCCAGTCTGACTTCTGACATCTCAGTGTGCTAAAATGGCACCAGTCAGCACCTCTTGAACAGTCGAAAGCTTCTGCCATCAAAGGAAAAGATCTCACTCCCACCCGTCTTCTTGCTAATCTCTCGGGAGAGAGTGTGCACAGGAGAGAAAAGCATGAGGACGCTCAGGTTGAAATGAGGGCCTACACACACATACACGCCGCACGCAGGCACTGCAAGAGTTATTGTAGCTGTTCGGTTAGAGCTTGTGGAGTTTGTGGCTGGCAGACCGAAACGGGAGAGAGATAACAAGGCTAGCTGCTGTTAACATGCAGCCACCAGAGGCCCGCAGCACAGCGGGTTTTGTGTAGCATAGAACCGTGAAGATAGATAGTATCGCCGGGGATGAGCATTAGGCTCTCCAGCACCTTCTTCCTCTTTTTCTTCTTGTTCTTCTCCTCATTCTGGACTGGGCCTGAAGGCTTTATGAGCATGGCAGTGTGCTGGAAACCCGGCTGGCTTCTCACAGGACTCCTAAATGCCTCCTCCGCAAGGGAATGTGGGAGAGGAAATCAGATTAGAGAAGCTTTTCCAAGCCCTGAGATCAAAACACAGGCTTAGATATCTGCCACGCATCTGAGCAGCTTCAGCAGCTCGTCGTCAGGAGTGGAACGGCGAGGACGGATTTGATCTGTCAATTACAGTGTCAGATCTTTCTGAACAATGAAAGCATTCTATCTGAGAAGCGATTTATCAATACTGAGTCTTAAATTATTTACTAAAAGGGTTGATTTTGATCACAAATGATACAGAATCAGTTTCTGTGCCTAGTGTGCCTTAATAGGCACACAAGTTTTGACATGCTTGGCCTTGCTCACCACAGAACAGTACAGTGATGGACCACTAAGACAGAAGTCATTTCTGGGTTGCTTTTGATTTCAACTCAAAGTAATAGTCTTACTTTGAAGACTATTAAGGAGGTTATGTAGCTCCGTCCACAATGCTTTCAGCGCAACAGTTCCCAGACAGAACCAGCTTTACATTCATTCATTATTCAAGCCATGTACCCTGACCAGGGTCACGGGGGGTGCTGGAGCCTTGTCCCAGGGCTCATAGGCAGGACAAGTGGTCTGTCCAGTACTGGGCAGACACACACACATTCATGTCTAGGGGCAGTTTAGCATCTCCAGTTCTCCTGACGTACACGTTTTTGTCTTTGGACTGTGGGAGGAAACCGGGTAACCCAACAGAAACCCACACAGATGTGCTCATTCAGGTCCCTCCTGCTGTGCTGCTACAGTGCCAGTGTGACATCCCTAAATTTTACAGAATGTTGAAAATAATCAGATTTAACTTAATGAGAAATGGTTGCATAATGCAATGCAGATGAAAACATGTGATCTATCTGAACGGTGTGATCTTTCATTTGCACATAAAATTAATATAATTTAATAATACCGTGTTATCATGACATACATAATACAGGGTGTCTTCGGGTTACAATGGAGATATGTTCCTAGGACAGTGATGGAACCTGAATTTTGTCAATAACCTATTGTAAAATCTAGATCATAAAAACTCAGCTAAGTCACGGAAAAAGAAAAAGGGTATAAATATACTGTACTTGATCACTGTACTGTAGAAACAGAAAAAGGCCATGATAAAGGCCAAAAAAAGCCACCAAAAAAATCAGCACAAACGGAACACTTGTGCTTAGATAAGCGTCCTCCCTCACTCATATGCTGCGTTATGGCGGATTCTGCATACCAAACGAGTTCACCCACGTGAGCACAGTAAACTCGAAACATCGCATGCCGAGACCCTCGAAGCATCACATGTTGAGACACTCGTAACTCAATGACCCCCCTATAAGTCTTATTAAACACATTGGGAAAACCATGAAACATAAAATCTGGCCTGGACAAGAGTTTTACATTTTGAGTTTTTTAGGTTTGTTCGCTGTAGACGGTTTGTACACTAAAGTTAATCATTGTTGAAACTTTTGCATATGACTGCACTAAGAATAATGTATTTGGTAAATATAATTTAATGACAATCTAAATGTAGTTTTGACAAAAGATGAGTTGAATGTGAAAAAAGCTTGCAGTAGTTATTATGAAAGATTACCCTTTTGGGTGGGCCAAAATATAATGTTTTGTTTTCTTAAGATTTTTTCCTTCTAATATCATGACAGTATTTTGAATGAGTTGAATGAGTTGGAGCAGTTGAAAAAGAACCAGCTGTGCCACGAAAATGCTATCAAATCGGATTTAAAAGGACTAATTGTGCTCCATTTGTAGTAAAGCATGCGATTAGTCAGTCTTCTTTAAGTGCTGATGATATTAATGAAGTGCTTAGAAAAGTACATGTGACATAATTTATCGCAGTAATTATAAATATTGTCGTATTGCCCAGCCATATGGTCAATTTATGGATAATCATAATGGATTAGAACTGTCCCTGTATATAATGCACTGTAGGCTCAACCTTGTAGCAAGCAGTTGCAGAGACAAACTCATCAGTAATAGAGGATGCAGTAAAATTGTCAGAGATGGCCTTGCAGATCTGCACTAGGAGGAGTTTGGGGAGTTCACTTACAAATTAGCATTGCAATTAAACTCTATTGAACAGAAACATGCATACAGCTATGCCTGAAAGCACCAAGCACTGAACTTTGAGGAAGTTTGTTTTTTACTCGTTCTCGGCAGTGATAGATCTTAGATGTTCTCTGGTCCAGTTTACCCTTTTAATTTTTACCCTTAGCGTAGCATTGTCCCCGCTTTCGCAGGCTGTGTACTTATTGATTTATGTTTGTGTGTTTCTTCATCCTTGTGTATCCGTTCTGACATATCTGTTCACAGGCTTAGAGATGTGGGAAAATGAAACTGGAGCATGCGTGTGAAGCGTGTGGTTTTCTAAAGCAGGATTTTTTAAAGCATAGATTTCACCTCTCAACTCCAAGTTGTACAAAGTGCTTGCATATAAGGGAGTACAACAAGAAGACACAACATTTTACTATCCTGCACTCTTTACCATCATGTTAACCATGTCTTACATCTAAATTAACTAACTTTCTTCATGCTTAGGGCAAATTTGACCTCAGCAATTTAAACCTCCAGGAAATGGTTGAAACTGAAATTGCTAGTTTCTGTGTCAGGTACTTTATCTGTCTTTTATGTTGATGACCTAAATAATGCTTAAATAAAACATACATTAAATAATTACCCCCAAGATCAGGAAATCAAGATCAAAGTTCTCATGGAAAAGATGTTTCCCTTCCCCATGTTTTGTGAATGATCAGTGGTTCTCACACTCCTACAGCTATGATTACGTTCAGTTATGGCCCCAAAGCAGAGGGAAGTTTTTAGAGGATTTTAAAATTGCATATTACAGTGTCCTCAGTATCATCATGTCTGAAAAATGTTGATATTTCTTATAAGTTTTATACTGCTAAAACCTGCCTGGGCTCAAGCTGACCCAATGCAGATGCATACAAAATGTGTTCAGGACATTGAAAACATATAATTGAAAACATATAATCATATAATCATTTTGTGTTTACTCAGTTGTCCCCATTAAATTAGGAAAAGTCATTTGAACCAAAAAAAAAATGATGTCAGTTATTTATTTAGAGACATTGAATGGGGTCAAACTGACCCCACACATAAAAGGAGGGTTAAAAATAAACCCTTGACACTAAAAGGTTTTTGGCTTATGGCGTTCGAGGGAAAATTCTGTAATTAGTATAGAACTTTTACATTATGTGGGAAAGAACTTTAGGATCTTCAGGTTTAATCTCTCTTTTCCTCTACCTTTCTCTCTCTCTCTCTCTCTCTCTTTCTGCAGGTGGTAAGCTGACTCCCCCTTAGCATATCTTCATGTGTGATCAGACAGAACTCTCAGTGTCCATTCCATGGCTCTCCCCTGCCTCTGACACTCCCTCCTCACCCCCTTTCTCGCTCATAAAGCGCTAAAAGGCTGTCTGTGCTTGCTCCATCTCCGTGTAACAATGTCATCTGCAGTTCGAGCTCTGCTGCTTGTGCTGCTAGGAGCCGGCGTCCTGCTGTCCAGTGGCGACTCTCCCCGCCGCGAGATTAAGATAGATGGGGACTTGGTCCTGGGAGGCCTCTTCCCCATCCATGAGAAGGGCCTGGGCATGGACGAGTGTGGCCGCATCAACGAGGACCGGGGCATTCAACGACTGGAGGCCATGCTCTTTGCCATAGACCAGATCAATCGTGACGTCAGCCTGTTGCCAGGCGTGGCCCTGGGAGTCCACATCCTGGACACATGTTCAAGGGACACCTATGCTTTGGAGCAAGCGCTGGAGTTTGTCAGAGCGTCGCTGACCAAGGTGGATGACACCGAGTTTATCTGCCCTGATGGCTCCTACGCCTTCCAGGAGGACAGCCCACTGGCAATTGCTGGGGTCATTGGAGGATCATACAGCAGCGTCTCCATACAGGTCAGTGCTGTGCATGAGTAGGAGACACATTTCCTGTGTCTGGTAGCTATTAATTGAATTACTAGATAATGGACACGTGAATGTTCCATGTTCTTTTTAAATTAGAGTTTGATGTAGTAAATATTGTTACCCTTTCACATGCCCGTCTAGACAGTCTGTATATGGAGTTAAGCCATGGAAAAAGCCCGAATCAATTTCCCCATGGTTGTGATGTCACAGCCTGAATACATGTAGACATGACTGCTCAAGTAGCCTACACCAGCTTCATGTACCCAAGCTGAAGTGATAGAAAACCACTGCTGACAATCTGTTGCAAAGTTGCTGGAGTGAGAAAAGTGGAAGTCAGTGCTGTTCTTGGTTGTGGAGACGTAAATGCACCGTTGATCTTGACCTACAAAATTAGTGTCTGAATTTTTCAACATCCCCAGGAGTTTAAGCATAACAATTCGTACATTATAGCCAGGACTGCCTTTTAAACATGGTGTGTCCCATTACACTTATGAAGTGCTGACCCAATCAGAACATTGGTGATTTACAGATGTCAGTCTTAAAGGTGCAATAAACTAATCAGTTGCTACTTGTTCATACAGAGAGCTCAGAGAAAAATGAAGAATAACCATCAGCTGGGAATAAATGGTTTCTTAAGGTCTCTGATTTGACAATTTGCACACAGCAAACACAAGTACATGAATTATTCTGTACTGTTCTTTGTAAGCAGAGATGCTGATGATGTCACCATATAGTCTCACCAAATTGGTGCAGGCTAGTGAATGATTTTCTGTCTCAAAGCTCACCACCCTCCAAGAACAGAGCAAAACACAGGAGCATGTAGACTTGCTCCTGCCCAGCTGCCGAGTACCTGATCCATTATTTAAAGAGCAGCATTCGGGGGGGAAAAAAGTGCACCGCTCCTTTTTCCATTCTCGTCTGTTTAAATCCACTCAGCTCCAGACCCATTTGCTCCGGTTCCTTCCCTCATGCATACATACCTGGATTAGCATTGTGGCTATGCTACTGTGTGCTATCAAATCTGTAATCTGTCTTGTTCTAATTCTCTCTGCTCTCTTTCTCCCTCCGCGAGTCTCCTTTCTTTCCGAACTTTCTTCAGAGAGCTCTGTGTGCCGGAGAATGGCCGAGAGGACTGTGACCTCACAGCGGTTGCTCATTAGATAACCATTGTTTCCCATCATTCTCTTCTTATCAGCAACAATTAGTCACTGTTTATTTGCTGCTGCTGTTTGGCCATCCTTTCTGCTCACTCCCTCTGGCAGATACACCCATAAGAGTTCTGTCTTTAATTCCTCAACAAATGCTTACCAAAGATTTTACACGCCATTGCAAAAAAATAAAAGAGCCTGCAAAAAGTTTATGTTCCATGTCATATTCATGAGAGCAGTATCTCGTATTCCTCAACCAATTTTTAGTGATTATTTTGCATACCATTCTCACAGAAATGAAAGAGCCTGAGTATGCTTTAGGATTATGTTTCGAGAAACTGTGGAAAGCTTCCTCATTATTCACATTGCAGCTGAGTGTTCACCTCCAGAATCACAATGAGGAAAACTAATTTGTGTTTATTATCAGGCATAGTCTCTGATTATTGATCTTCTGCATCACATTAAAATCTGTCCTATAACATTACATTCAATGTGACTGTCATTAATGTAATAGGTACTGTGCTGTGAGTTATCTCATAGCATGTAAAATAAACCCATTGTACTAGACAAACAGAGATGACTATGCTACAAAAGGCCGATCATGATGAGATAAAAGGGTGTTCTGATGGATTACAACAGACTGACAGTGAGGATTTCATGCAGGCTGACAGCGAAGTGCTCAATACGCTCTCAGTCTTGTAGCAGTGTATGGCAGTGGCAGCTTCTGCCTCACACTCGGTGTGAGAAATGTGTGATGTGCGAGAGCCAAGCTGAGTCTAACCAAAGAGAAACATCCCCTCTCCGCCTCACCCTGCTGGGATTGCTTGTGTATTCTTAATTGGGCTAATGTGATCTGATCCAATCAAGTGGCTGAAAAAGAATATTTTATGTATCATAGACTTTGGATAATTAATTCATAAGGTACTGATTTATTGATTTGAACAAGATTGCCAATGCAGTGCCTGTGTACGTAATAGTGTTTTGTTTTTTTCTCTTTGCTCCCAGGTTGCCAACTTGTTGCGCCTCTTCCAGATCCCTCAGATCAGTTATGCCTCCACTAGTGCTAAGCTCAGTGACAAATCACGCTACGACTATTTCGCACGCACTGTGCCTCCAGACTTCTACCAGGCGAAGGCCATGGCTGAGATCCTGCGGGCTTTTAACTGGACCTACGTCTCGACAGTGGCCTCAGAGGGTGACTATGGCGAGACGGGCATCGAGGCCTTTGAGCAGGAGGCCCGTATGAGAAACATATGCATCGCAACATCAGAGAAGGTGGGTCGTTCCAATGCTAAACGTTCCTCATACGAGGCAGTGGTGCGACAACTCCTGCAGAAGCCTACGGCCCGCGTGGTGGTGCTCTTCTTGCGCAGTGATGATGCCCGCGAGCTCCTGGGGGCCGCTAACCGCCTCAACGCTTCCTTCCTGTGGGTGGCCAGCGATGGCTGGGGAGCCCAGGAGAGCATTGTCAAAGGCAGTGAGCTCGCAGCTGACGGGGCCATTACACTCGAGCTGGCTGCTCATCCCATCACCGAGTTCAACAACTACTTCCAGAGCCTCAATCCACTCAACAACCACCGGAACCCCTGGTACAGAGACTTCTGGGAACAGAAGTTCCAGTGCTCTTTGGGTGGGACGTTGTCATCGGCTGGGCTGGGAACTCCCAAACCGCCCTGCGACCCAGGGCTGGCTGTGGACGAGTCCAACTTCGAGCCCGAGTCCAAAATCATGTTTGTGGTAAACGCAGTGTATGCCATGGCGCACGCCTTGCACCGCATGCAACGGACGCTGTGTGCTAACACCACGCGTCTGTGCGACGCAATGCGCAGCCTTGATGGCAGGAGGCTGTACCGGGACTTTCTGCTTCACATCAACTTCAGAGGTATGACTATGGATGTTGTGATCAGATAAAATCACTGGCTATTTGCTAAAAACTGTTTTTTTGGACTACTTTTAAACCCAAAAAAACACAGGCTTATTTATAGAAGATATAGAAGTGCATATATTTGGAAGGACTGTGCCTCAAGTGGGATGTCAGGTTTTCGAGTGGAGTTTTAAACCTGTAGTGTTCTTGAGTGTTTTTATGTCACCCATAAATACCATTAATTCTTTATCACCTTTTTTCACTCACTATTCTCTTTTTGCCATGGAGTAAAATAGGTTTAAGAAAGAACTGGAATCAGATTGGACTTAATATTGTTCATTAGGATCTGACTTGCTTGCTTACAATACCGGCTTTTTAGACTGAATCGGGACATCCCTGTTCACAGCTCTAACTCTGTGATGCTTCCTGCTTCAGCCTTTCCCACTTTCTCTGTTCTGTTCATACTCCAAATATCCCCTCTCCTCTTCTCCGTGCCGGAATGTAGCAGGGTGTGTGTAGGTGCTTAAGCGTCGCGCTGCATTTCTTTTGTCAGTCTGTGGTTAATGTGAGTGGAGGTGCATAGTGGCTGTGTAATTAGAGCCAGTGTGAGAACTGATTGCCGCACTGGCAGGCCCGTGGCTGTGACGGGAACACGAACTGAGGCTAACGTGTGCACTGCCACTGAGAGGATTGCTTTTGACTGACAGGTGGAGACCAAGGGGAGCAGGTAAAAATAAACCATGTAAAAGTGCTCAAGCTGGCTCGTCAATATTAGATGAGCTTATGCCACACTTATCCATGACTGTACACAAACACGTACGGCGACGGAGGTAGAGAAAAGTGGCAAGGGGGTGGAGAGAGAATTATAAATTCCCTTAAGGTGTTGGGGAGAAAGAAAGAGTTATTAAGACGTGAAAAATAGAACGAGGCTGCAGTGTGTTTATGAAGGTAGGATATGTGAATATCAAGAGACTGGGAAGAACACATAGAGAGAAATTCGGGAGCTGATGTATTGAGAGAAAAGCTTGGAGGATGTGTGCGTGTCTCTGCGTACGAATGTGAGACAGAAGGGTGTGTGCCACCGTTTGCATGTGTGTATGGATGTGTTGCACAGAGAGAGAGAGAAACAGTAAGAGAGAGAGAAAGAGAGAGACTTGTAGAGATAAAATGATGTGAGAGAGGTTGAGTGGGCTGGTATGCGTCAGCAGAAGAAGATTCTCTTTGAAATTCACCATCTTCAGTTTTCAAGCGCAGAATCAAAGACGTGTGGGGTTTGCTGTCTGGGCGATGGGGTGGCAGGAGCGAGTGAGGCAGGAAAAAAATGACAGTAGCTTGTAGACAGGAGGAGGTGGAGGAGAAGAGAGAGAGAGAGAGAGAGAGGAGAAGGGAACTGAGAGAGGGAGCGGACTCTGGGTGGGGGAGGGAGAAGAGGAGGAGAAAACTGTGGAGCAAGGAAGTTTTAATGTGCAACGCAGCAGCACAAAGGACAATCAAAGTGAGGAGCTCTTAACTGATCTAGCATGGAGCAGGAGGAGAAGAGAAACAGAGCTTAGGAAAGGTGCAGATGGAGTAAGTAGCCCACTAAGATTCCTACACTCCTGATTGTGGCCAGAGGCTTAGCCAGTTCAGATGTGGCTTGTGCAACGTGAGGAAAATCATCAGATTTACTGACACGTCTTGTCAGTAAAGCTTTCGGGGCCGCAGAATTTGGCTGTCTGGAGAGGGACCTTAAACTTGAGGCCCAACCTCTGATCGTTCAGAGTTTATTTCAGGTTGCATTACCCACTTTGTGACTTTGCTTTGATAGGTGTGAAACGCAAGCTTTTTCCCCTATGAATCTTGAGAAAATATAACCATTAATTGGATCTTTGGGTGATTTGCCTGTTCCAGCTTGGAAGAGCCTGATGCTTATATACCTGGAGTATTGTTAAACATGGTTTGATGAGAAAATGGATTTTTTGCCTTTTGTCAGCTTGCCTTTGTTCTCTGCCAAGTCATTTCCCCACACTTTGTTCTCCGCTTCTCATTCCTGAAACAGAACTGATATTTCATTTTGAAACTCGTATTTTAATTCCTTGGCAGAAACCAGTAAATATCTCTGGTGGCCTGCTGGCCTCGTTTGGTTTATTGGAACATAGCTAAGGCCTTGTTAGCTGATTGCGCTGGGTGTTAGCTTCAGCATCAGTTCCTCTATGAGAGGCCCCTCACCTCCTTTGGGGGTACAGAAGGAATGCTCTCCTACTGGGCCAATTTAATAGGCAGTGCCTGAAAAATACTTTTCACATGAAGTCCTTTATCTTTTAGCCTGCATGCAATTTATTGATTAGGAATACTACAGGATATCATCACTGCCATAACAGTGATTAATTCTTTTTTTAAAACAACAACTTTGTAGTAAAAGGAAAATGCAGTTGAACTGTGGTCTGTGTTAATGTAGTCAGATTTTATTTTATTAATATTTATTATTTGTATTAAAATGAAGTAATTTTGGACCATTTCTATAGTACCATTTGTCTTAAAATGTTCAAACAATGTAAAAGACAGCTGGTGTTTTCAAATGGTGTAAAAAACGGCTTTGGTAAGACAGTAATGGTATGATTTGCCAAGGTGTTGTTGCGTCAGAGCTCATCTTTAGTATCAGAGTGTGTCTCCCAGGTCTGCAGAGTTTTTGTATTTCCAACACCGTGTTCCTCACTCAGACTAATGCAAGCAACATTCCGTTGCTATGGTAATTGTGTCACACATGGCACCAATTGGTGAAGTAATCCAATAGAATCAGGGGGATATTCTGTCAACAACTGAACCACAGAGATAGAGAGAGAGAGAAAGAGAGAGGGAGAAAGAGAGAGAGAAAGAGAGAGAGAAAGAGAGAGAGAGAGAGAGAGAGAGAGAGAGACAGAGAGAGAGAGAGAGAGAGAGAAAGAGAGAGAGAGAGAGAGACAGAGAGAGAGAGAGAGAGAGAGAGAGAGAGAGA
>JBBIGA010000018.1:10322793-10352310 GCA_037576975.1 Alestes dentex
AGCATGTTATCAGCATTCAGCATCTCTGATGGCATGGGGTGCATAAGTGCATACGGTATGGACAGCTTGCATGTTTTGGAAGGAAGGTTTTAGAGCAACATATGCTCCCCTCCAGACAACATCTATTTCAGGGAAGGCCTTGTGTATTTCAGCAGGACAATGCAAAACCACATACTGCAGCTATTACAGCAGCAGGGCTTTGGCGGAGAAGAGTCCGGGTGCTGAATGGGCCTGCCTGCAGTCCAGATCTTTCACCTGTAGAGAACATTTGGCGCATCACTAAACAAAAAATACATCAAAGAAGACCACAAACTCTTCAGCAGCTGGAAACCTATATCAGGCAAGAATGGGACAAATTCCAACACCAAAACTCGAGAAACTCATTTAGAAAAAAAAAGAGGAGATGCTACACCTTGGTAAACATGACCCTGTCCCAACAATTTTGAAACCTGTAGCACGCATCGAATTTAAAATTAACTCAAAGTTTCCACTTGTGAGACTAATAAAGGTTTATCTTATCTTATCTTATCTTATTTTGTGCATAAAATTGTAAAATTTTATGCACAAAATTGACGTTTTATTAAAGAATGTCCCAACTTTCCCAGAATTCAGGTTGTATATACCTGCTGGGTGTGGCTAAAATACGAATTAGGAATTATTGGGATGGGCGTCCACATACTTTTGGATATATAGTTTATATAGCAGAGACATTCGTTTATAGAGCAGAGCGACTCTCAGTGATGAATATAATGTTGTAAGTGTATCACAAGGCCTTATATTGGAATAATAGTGGTCCTGATTCCCCACCCAGACTGTCCACATTTTGCACTAACCCAGCTTTAAAATGCTGAGTACCTAGTGCGTGTGTGCTGCAAGCTGGGTTCAATCAAAAATGGGGTTCATCTGGGAGCCACTAAAGACTGATTTGACAACCACTGCATTACGCTGTCCAACCATTCCTACACACACCATCACTGACTTGGTATCAATCGAAAGAAAACAACATCTGAGTGCCATCTTGTGGGCTAAGAAAACAATGATATCTGGTAACCTATTAGTTAAACAATGAGCTTAATGCAATTTCAGCTGTTTATAAGTAGATTGTAAAAAACTATACTTGGGCTTCTTTGTAAAGATTAATTTTGCCCCCAAATGATCAGTGTGCTACACTGTGTCTTGTTCTTCTCTAACTTCTACTGAGTGAACATAGTGTTTTCTTTTTTTTGTCTTTTCGTTAAGGTGGACCAGAGCACATTCAGGGGGACTTTCAGAAGAGCCAATCTCGCAATGTTTTCTCCTTTTAATATTTTAGATTCATTTTTATGCAGCAAGCCTATGTTGGATCATACAATGGAAATTCATTATATTCCTCAAATGGACATTGAATTGAAGTCACAAAACAGGGCAGAGCATCCATACAAGAAAACCGAGTTTTTAGTAGTTGTGTGCACAGATGTCGCTTATTGTCCCATTTTTGCCAAGTTTAATATATCTCTTGTTGTTAAGGCTCTGACAAAACAAGGTAAACTTCATTAGTACCTGACTGACTCTGGGTTACAGACCATGTCAAGTTTATGGACTACTGGCTCAGAAAAAAAAACCTCGAATGGGAGTGATAGGCTTTCTTTATTTTATATTGAATGTTCCTACCTCTGTCATGTGTTTACATAACTTTAATCTTGCTATGTGTCTGGGAGCCCTCTGACCTCACTTTGAGAGCCATGGACAGTTTTAAAAAGTTTAAGAAGATGGAAAATCCCAAGAGAGCAGTCCAGCTGCATCCATTTTGTAATTAGCATTTACAGTGTTTAGTAAAGTAGTATTTTACTATTTTCGTAACGTTTCTAACAACCGTATCAACAACTGCCTAAAGTAATGTGTGTATCCAATGTACAAAAACACTTCTGAATCTAATACTGCAAGAAATGAATAGAATTGATTGTAATCATGGTGAAATTTTATCAGATCATTATGAGGTTACCCACTACCCTATTTCTTGATTTCTTTTTTTTCTTCACTCTCTCTCTAGTTCCATTCTCTCCTCCCGGGTCCGAGAATGTGGTAAAGTTTGACCAGTATGGAGACGGCATGGGTCGCTACAACATCTTCAACTACCAACGCCAGCCAGGCAGTGATAAGTACAGCTACATCCAGGTGGGTGAGTGGGCAGAGACCCTCTCCCTCAATGAGTTCCTGATTGGGTGGCCGCGGGGTGGGGCTTTGCCCACCTCCCAGTGCAGCGACCCGTGCGCTCCCAATGAGATGAAGAAGATGCAGGCGGGCGAGTATTGCTGCTGGATCTGCACGGCTTGTGAGGCTCATGAGTACCTGCCTGACGAGTTTACATGCGCACCCTGCACTCTGGGCCAGTGGCCCCGTGCTGACCTGAGTGGCTGCTATGACCTGCCTGAGGACTACATTATGTGGGAGGATGCCTGGGCCATCGGGCCCATCTCCATTGCATGTGTGGGCTTTGTCTGCACCTCCTTAGTCTTTACTGTCTTTATCCGGCACAATGACACGCCCCTGGTCAAGGCGTCAGGTCGCGAGCTGTGCTATATCCTTCTGCTGGGAGTCCTCATGTCCTATTCCATGACCTTTGTCTTCATTGCCAAGCCCTCGCCAGCTGTGTGCGCGCTGCGGCGTCTGGGCCTGGGCACCTCTTTCGCAGTCTGCTATTCAGCACTGCTGACCAAGACCAATCGCATTGCCCGAATCTTCAGTGGCGTGAAAGAGGGCGGGGCACAGCGACCACGCTTTATTAGTCCCAGCTCACAAGTCTTCATCTGCCTGTCGCTCATCTCTGTACAGCTGCTGCTGGTGTCCGTGTGGCTGCTGCTGGAGGTGCCGGGCACACGCCGCTTCACACTGCCTGAAAAGCGACAAACGGTCATCCTCAAGTGCAATGTGCGTGACTCCAGCATGTTGCTGTCACTCAGCTATGACGTGGTGCTGGTGGTACTCTGCACCGTCTACGCCTTCAAGACCCGCAAGTGCCCCGAAAATTTCAACGAGGCCAAATTCATCGGCTTCACCATGTACACCACCTGCATCATCTGGCTGGCCTTCCTGCCCATCTTCTACGTCACATCCAGTGACTACAGGGTACGTCTTAGAATACTGGGAAGTAGCGTAAAAACGGCATTGTACTTAGGCTATGGCTATCGAGACTATATATTAATAGTAAATACCTCAGATGTTTGAGCACCCAATATTCTCCCAATTAGTCATCGTCAATCCCACCCACTAACTAGGTGTGATGATGCTAACAAAACCAGCTACCATGGTGAAAGCTACCGTCATCTTTAGGATGAACCATTCATCTTTTTAAAAGAAAAATCACAATATGAATTTCGATTTTCGAAATGCGAGAGCTGCATTATTCATTTGTATCTTTTTATTTGGGGAAAATTGATGAATAATTAAATCTAATAATGCAGAGTTTGTTGGCAGTCAGACACATTGCATTCAGTGTTCAATTCCCAAGTCCATAAATGTGATGTGCTGGTCTTCTTGAAATAAAGGCCTGGACCCAGCACCCCCACGAATGAAACCCGGTTAAGTATAAGTAGTTCAGATAATGAATGGATGGATGGATGGCAATACTGGTCAGATAGGCTGCAGTTAGATATTTCCCTAAATTGTTCAGCCATACCCCATCTTGCCAACATCTTGGCCCACCTTTTATATTCGACATACCCTACCCCCCCACACACACCCCCACCCCCGCCAGACAAATGTCGGAGCTCAGTGCAATAACACATAAAGATGTATATCCTTGTTTACGTTGTTTCTGATCAAGGGTAATGGCAGGTTACTGTATACCCTAATAATCTGGAATAGACTATTAGGGTGTATAAAGTAGTTACTAATATCAGTTTAAGTGGACGCCGGTGGGATTCTGTAATAGCCCAGGTCCATTAGCAGACGATAAAAGGGCTGTGCAGGCAGTCAAAACTATACAATTTGACATAAACTTGACTTGGGATACAATCTGAGTGCTTGAAGAGCTATAAGATAAAAGGTGGGAGGTGAAAAGGCGCTCACTGTTTCAGGGAGAGGATTCTTTCTTCAGCTCGACTGTGTTACGTACAATCTTGTGTAACCCTTATGATTTTGTGTAACCCTTCTATCAGGGCAACTGGCAACAATAACTAAGCAGAATGTGCCCACAAACATCACTAATCACTCGTTAACCCTAAAACACAGCCTTTACAAACACGATGATGAAAGGATGAAAGGTCAATATAATCGGATACCATGATGACTGACAAGTAGCCCAACATAACAGGCATCAATCATTTTATGAAATAGAACTGAGAGAGACCAAGGTAGGCCTAAAATAATTTTTAATGGATACATGTTTTATTCTTTTATACTGTTGTAATAGTGCATTGTTACTGGTCACTAATAAGGCAAATGATTAAGGTAGATCAAATTTCCCATGTTTTTCTGATATAAGTTTGTTTTTTTTGGACCTGGTTTTAACTCGCTCAACCATTAACCCATTTAACAGGCAAAAAAAACTTCCACAGGCTACTCAAGTATGGAAACTGGCATAATGCCGAACAGTCACAACAGTGTAATTGGTAATGTGGGGTTTTTTTTAACAAGAAAGTAACAATTGTAATGTTTTGAAATAACCCAGCCTACCAGGGAGTCAAAAAAAAAAAAACGGAATGAAATGTAATTGAATTGAGTTGCATTGGGCTGAAAAAAACTGAATGGAGTGGAGAATTAGCAGTGCTGTTGAAACCACCAGGCAATTGTTCTCCCCAGGCATAGAGTTGCCTGCTGTTGAGTAAGATATGCATAATACAGTAGGACGCACAAGGGTGTGCCAAGTCAGTAGAATAACAGAAGAGAATGATTTTAAATCCATAATAAACACTGCACTTAATCGGTCAGACCTTCACAATGGACGTGTCGAGCCTCAGGTGTCAGTATAATGCAAGCACTGAAACTCAGCATCTTTTCCAACAGAATTAGTCACGGATTTGGATACCAAGAAACAGTGAAATGTGATTAGCCCAGTCCTGGATCGTATGTACTGCATACACATTCAGAAGCCTCGGAGACACACTACGTAGCTCCGCACTGCTGTATAGACAAACATCCTGCTGACGCGCGCAGGACATTTCTCAGTTTGCTCCGTCTGCTCTTTGCGGGTCTTCCAAGGCCGTAGTCAATGAAGTAGGAAAGAGAGCATCTCCGTTTGAGAGGGCCCAGTCCTCTGGGACTGCTTTAAACAGAGTGCAGATTCCTGCAGAAACACTGAAAGACTGAGGAGAGAAGGCCAGATCAGAGACTGAAGACAGACGTACAGACAGAAAATGTACAAGTCTAATAGGCTCATCAGCAACTACAGCCTAGATGTAGCTGGTATGCCGTGCATCTAGCAGAGTATTAGTACTGAAGACAGAGGACCAACTAAAACAAGATTATACCATACTGTTCATCCCATCACAGTGAAAGCATTCCGGGCTGATTCATTAGCTTTGGTGGAGGCAGTCCTGTGTACTCAGCGAAGATATAGTTGCCCCCGAGGAGGAAATTCCAACCCAGTTCAGTTTTTATATCTATTCTTTTCCTGCTTAGTGTCTCAGTCACAGCGGTAATCCATGAGAGAGTGGCAGGGAGGCACTAAAAGAGAGGAAATCTAGACCCTGAGTGGAGAAGATTAGCCTGTTAATGGAAGATGTCCAAATAGCATCTAATCAAATACTATTTATGCAGCCACAGTGCTAACTGCTATTGCAATTATCCCCCATGTTCCCTCAACTACTCTCACTGTTCCCTCTCTTTTCTACTTTAACTAATGGCATTTGATTATCAGCATGTCTGTAAGAAACTGTGGAGATCATGGAGGTGACTGAAGTGCTGAGTAAATGAGCTGTTTACTCCCTCCCTGTCTTCCTTTCTTTCTGTCTATCCCTCGCTGGCTCTCTGTCTCTCTCTCGCTCTTTCTCTCCCAGGTTCAGACCACCACAATGTGTATATCGGTGAGTCTGAGTGGGTTTGTGGTGCTGGGTTGTATGTTTGCCCCAAAGGTCCACATCATCATGTTCCAACCCCAGAAGAACGTGACCAGCCACCGGCTCAACCTCAACCGTTTCAGCGTCAGTGGCCCTGCCACTACATACGCTTCACACGGTAAGGACCCACGCTGTAGACTGTACTGCATGAGGGAAGAAACTGAACTGGATTTCTACACATTGAAACAAATGTTTCAAATGAAGCAAAGCCAAACAACCCCTTTAGATTAAAAAAGCTCTGCACTTCTCCAAGTGAAAGAATATTCTTAAATTCTTGCGAGAGCTAGTTCTGCTAGCAAAGGCCTGCAATTAACACATGATGAGTTCAGTGAAGTTGGTAAACATTAAGTTGGCTCTTCTTTTTAGCATCCTTACCTCTTTAAGATATCTAACAGGCTAAAAACCTTCCCCATTAATACATTTGGCTTTGAATTAAAATTCTAAGTAAAGCTGCCTTATAAAAATAAAGAATACCTCATTTGTATGTTCTACATTCTTCAGATGTCCATGTTAGTTGGATCTATCATAAGTAGTCCTACACAAAGGCTGAATTTCAAATGGCTCTCTACTCCATGCACTCAAATCATCTGAAGTACTTTGTAGAGTCTGCTATGTTGGGAAATACACCACCAGCTTGGTGCTAATATAAGACTGGAAATTCCATGGAGTCACTAATAGAAATTAGCATTGTCATTGCAATGGTTAAATGAATTCATAAAGCTAAGATGTCTGCATTAAGTGCAAGAATACTATATATATAATCTATAATCAATATATCTAGAAAAAAAAAGATTATGAAATAATTGCAATACAGTGATGCAGAATTAAAGGTTTTTGTCCTCCTTTAGCAGTCCATGGATCCTTTGAAACAATAACTCAATAACAATAACAAATCCATATGTAGATGAACGTATCAGTGTATCATAGCAACAAACCACATATACATTGAAAATGTCTATCTTCATTTGAATGTATAATACTAACAAATAAAGGTGTATCTGGAGTAATTAGTATCAGGATATATATTATCAGGAATAAAGCAGGTGTGAGACTTGGCTGAACAGATGGTTCGTGCTGCCCTTCCTTAAGCAGTTTGTAGTGATTACTCGTCTTTGATTTGTTAACTGAAGGCATACTCAGGGTGTCAGTGTTTTCACCTGATGCCGTTGGTAATAATCCCACATAAGCAGAGCCCAGTGCCTTCTCTCTAATGTTTAATGCATAGGCACAAAAAAAACAAGGTTTCATCTTTATTTATTTTTCACCTTTCTAATAAATAATATGACAGACACTGCAAAGAAAAGAAAACGCTGCCTATGTCGGTGGGGTGGTGTGGCGTGGGAGGGAAGAGGTATAGCATAGACAGTCTGTGCACTCGGAAGTTTATGAAGTTTGCTTGTACTTTTTTATTGTAGGCAACCAATCTAACCTTGGTTGTCGATTTCTCATTCTTCTCTTTCTCTCTCTCTCTCTGTCTCTGTCTCTCTCTCTCTCTCTCACACACTCTCTCTCTCTCTCTCTCTCTCTCACTCTCTTTCTCCAGCATCTGTGAGTGCCCACTACGTTCCGACGGTGTGTAACGGCAGAGAAATCGTTGACTCCACCACTTCATCTCTGTGACCCCTCCTCTAACGATTGCTCTGTTAGCGACTGTTAGCCAATCAGCACACATTGTGCTCCGCGCAGGAACTCCGCCCGTCCACAGTGTGTAGAAATTGTGTATTATTATTATTATTATTATTATTACTATTAAATTATTTTCTAGGGCTTGTACATATTAACTGATATTGTTGTAGAGAAACAAAAGAACAAAAAAACCTTTCTAGAGTGATTTTGGAGACTTTTGTTTTTTGATAGCTTTACTATGTCTGTTGTAAACGACCAGGAAACGTGAGCGCCGTTGCAATACGATGCATTTTCTGACTGAGGGGGGGGGGGCAAGAAGTGACTGATCCATGTGGAAATGTCTGCAATACTGGACAAACTGGTCGTTTTCTTTTGTAGGCCTCATTGTAATAATCTCTTCTTTATGTATGTATTTCTATGTTGTATATTTTGTACATAATCTTACTGATGGTTTTAACAGCACAAGTTGACAGTGTTGTAGAGAAAAAAAACAATGCTTCTGTGGGTGATGATGTTGGGAGTGTATAGAGGGTGTACAGAGGGGAATCTCATGCCTCGACTTCCACAGTGTCTCATTCCAAGCAGGGACACGGTCCTTTTAGTAAGCTCTCATAGTGTCTGCTAGTGTGTTCCATGAACTGCTTCTCACAAAGCATACACATGCCTCTACAAAGTGGTCTTGATTGTTAAACTTTTACAAAACCGTGACGTATTTATGATGTACGAAGCATTTGATGAGATGGGAGTGAGTGTAAGTGGTGATCCATTGTTTAATGGCTCTTTGTGCCTTATCATGTGTTCAGTAGTTTGATATGAAAGCCTCCTCTAGGCCTCTAGGCAAAGGGGGGCTGAGCCAATTTTTTTACATTTGTCTTTTTTTACATCCCTGTGTTTTATACATTTCTACATTCTGGTGTGCTTTGGGTTGGGAGGGTGGGGGTACACGGGTTGGTGACAAATCTGTAGTCATGTCACTGGTTTATTTGGAGCTGCGTTTGATTGATCTTATTTTTAGCCACACCCAGTCATCTCTTCTGATGAGCAGTTTATTCAATTGTCAGGCTCTGTAAGTCAAAATCATTTTAGGTTTTTAAAGGGTTTTTTT
This sequence comes from Alestes dentex, assembly GCA_037576975.1. Lineage (NCBI taxonomy): Eukaryota > Metazoa > Chordata > Actinopteri > Characiformes > Alestidae > Alestes > Alestes dentex. The sequence goes on from JBBIGA010000018.1 coordinate 10,331,560, forward strand.
TTTTTTGGTTTTTGGTTTTTTTTTTAAGGGAGGGCGCACAAATAATAACTTGACATGGCAAACAGACACGGAACAGTGACCTAGAAAAGCAGCATTCATTATTCACCGTTGTGACAGCAAACACGTACAACTGCATGTCAGCTAACAAAGCGGACGTGTAAGTGAATATGCACAGCGGAATGATAAAAGTAGAATAAATCTAACAACTATAAATTCACAATGAGTATGAAAAAAGGTAAACAGAGAAATCAACAACACAGACTTTGTCTTCCAGTAAGATAATGTGAGCGAACACACACACACACACACACACACATAAACTTTTTCAATCATCCTAGCAGCATTTAGTAAATCTGGATACATAAATGGCTTGATGAATTGGTTGCTCCGTTTTTGCGTTTCTCACTATAAGTCATTTTTGATATTGTCCCTTTTCAGGCCATGTTCAGTGGTAAGACTAGACAAAACAAGACAGACACAGAAAGATGGAAAGTGTTTTCTAAGTAAAAGTGAGGAGCATTTGTGTGTGATTGGAGAGAGAGAGAGCGCGAGAGAGAGAGAGCGAGAGAGAGAGAGAGAGCGACCGAGAGCGCGAGAGAGAGAGAGAGAGCGACCGAGAGAGAGAGAGAGAGAGCACAGTGGATTATGGAAAGCAGCTCCTGCCCCATAACGTCACATGCGTTTTCCTTTTTTTTCCAGTGCTCTGCAACCCTCTGCAGTCTGGGCCCTCTTTGTTGTAAGCTTTATAACTCACATTCCCCCAAGTCTGCAACTCACTGATTCTCCCTGCATGTCAAGTTGCTAGGGGACAGCGGTTTACCAGACTCTTTAGGAATGCTTTTGAGCAGGAGAGGAGCAGCGAGGGGAGCAGAGCACCAAACTGCTTTATTTGAATGGCTTAAAGGCATTTAGAAACAGCAGACTGTTGGGAGACAGTTATCAGAGCGTATCCATTCATCCCCGGGTGAAGTTCAGCCCCTGCAGTCACCTCTTAACAACAGTGAGGGGTGAGGATTTGCTGGGTGAGGATCACACTCACACTCATCACCACAACCAGCCACAGCTTGACATATGTTTCTAAACCTGATGGGATACAACTATTCATATCAGGATTCAGTCATCCCTCCCCTGCATTAGTAAAGTGGAATTCATATTTCATTTTGGACAGCCAAGAATTAGTTGGGCTAATTTGGAATTTATTTGTTAATGAGTCAATAATGGCCCTTGTCACTACATGGTAACCTAGAAGCCTAAAGCTCAGCATAACTAGATAATTTGAGTATTAGTAACACTGTATCAATAGCTTGACATGAAAGATTGATCACTTTATACTTTATAAAGTAGTGTTCATGGGATAAACAGGAAGGAATGTAAGGTTTTATTTAGTCTCCTGGTGATTTGGGGTTAGATTGGGACAGAATTTTCAGGTTTTGGTTCAAATGTTCAGGTCTGATTTGAAAGTCCATAACCTGTTTATTATCATGTTACATCTAAACAGAAGGAGACAAGTGACTTATAGTTGATGACAAAGGTCAGACACAGAGGTCGCTCTCCTGTTCTCGTTAATAGGAAAAGGAATGAGCTCTGCTCTGGGAAAGAGGTTGATAGTTTCTGTGTGCCGTGCATGGATTTGATGCAGTGCTACCACAGAGAGGATTTGTGTCTCTCTCTGTCTGTCTGTCAGCTCTCAACTTGTAAACAGTGTAACATAATGTTAAGGAACCCTGTATTGTCTCGGGTGACTCTGAACTTTGAACTCCGGTCGAACACAAAAGCAATAGAACAGTACCCATGGTGCAGTGTGTGCAATAACAAGGACATCATAATAAACAATAACCTGCTGTTGTACATCCGGGTGTGTTTTCTGAACATTTTGTTTTGTTTTATATTTAATATCCAGAAATATTCGTTCTTCAGAAAGGATGTCTTGATAAAGGAATCTGGCCTCTGTATCACCTCATATTTATACTCCAGTGATAGGGGAAGTCCTGGATAACCACTGAAGAGTTTCAGGACACTCAGGTGGACTTTTAAAAAGTGATCAATTACTTATCACATTTGTTCATATACATTTCTTCGAGTGCCAAAAAAAAGTTTTGGGGATTTTTTTAGATCAAACTTTAATTTTAATTCAGTTTCTCTCACATTTTCAGTGTGAAAATGAGCAAATAAATCATGAAGATGCAAGGGGGGGTTACATCCCGGCTGGTATTACTCCAGGCAGCAGCCTGGGGGAGGAACTCTTCCACTCTTTCCAAGCTTTTTTTCTCTTTTTTGTTATCTTCCTCTCACCTGCACCTAATTACTGTTATTATCATTCACCCTATTTAAACTCGCTTCTTACCAGCTCTCAGTTATCTCCACGTCTCAGATTTGGCCCATTACTAGTATTTCCTTTATCCTTTGAGTTTTCCTCATATCACGTTTCAGTCTTCCTTCGTACTCTTCTCTGTTATTCCTACACCTGTTTCTGGTTGTTTCGCATATATCTCATTTGTGGTTCTAGTTTGGTTTATCTTGTTTTCTTTTCCCAGCTTTCGTCTTTTCCTATTTTTCCTTTTTATTCCCACTTTTACTTTTCCTATCTATCCATTTTTTTCAACGTTCTTTAGTAGATAAATAGACCCTCATGTCTACATCTCTTAGTACCGCTCTAGTGGCACAATTTGTATGCTCACCACCTTGGCACTGGGCGACATGGGTTGAGCCCTCCACTACGTGACGGATATAACAGTATGACTGAGCCTACGTTGGAGCCATCGGAAAAGGACCTCCTTAGAGCAGCCAGAGCTTCGCAGGGCTCCCTAGTGGGATGTCACAAGGGAACCATGACGCATCTGATGGAAGGACAGCTTCAGCTCGCTCAGGCCCTGCAAGCTGTTCCATCTATGCAACACTACATTACCCTTTCCTCAATGTCTCCACCTGTAGGACACACCATCACTGGATTTTTCACGTCTGGCCACACCTGAAATGTATGATGGTAACCTGGGGGCTTGTTGGTGGTTTCTAATGCGGTCCTCGTTAAAGATTAGAAATACGTTTTGTAATTGTACACCAATACCATGTATCTAATAAACAGCCAGTAAGTGTACACTCGTCTATGTACAGGCGTGCTGCTGTTCCTCATACACACACTCATATAGGGCAGCTGGTGGCCTAGTGGTTAGGGCGTTGCCCCTGCAATCAGAAGGTTGTGGGTTTGAATCCCAGGACTGCTAGTGGCACCTCTGAGGTACCCTTAAGCAAGGTACCGAGCCCAATCACTGCTCCCCGGGCGCTGTGTTCCTGGCTTCCCGCTTGGTAAATGCGGAGAAAGAATTTTGTGGTGTTCCCACTGTCTGTTCACGTATGACAAAATGGTCACTTCATTTCACTTCACTCATATTGTTTATAAACTGGCCAGTGAGTGTAGGTAAAAGGTAGGTGTTTCTAATGAACTGGCAACTCTGAGAAAAGGGGTGTGAATGGAGACTATTGGGGAAAAAGTTCTGAAACACATATACACGCCTTCATATCTCCCAGCAGGGACCTTGGCTCTCGGTTACTCAAGGAGAGATTGAGCCATACTGCAATGACAAAAGCCACACAGCCTCTTTCTTCCGAAACTACAGTCCGCTCATCCTCTCTTTCCCTCTCACACGGTGAATTATTCTGCTGATGTCCAATCAGCCAGCTGCTGGGTTTCTAAAGAGGGCAGAGCGTAGATTATGAGCAGGGAAAATGGAAGGCAAATTTTTCTGGGGATTTTCTGCCCAGAATAATGCAATGGAAGTGCTGAAGCCTTTGAAAAGCCTCCCTTTTATCAGCCACACCACCTCTTCAGAGAAAAGAGGGGACAGGTGAGTGGGAGTGAGCATGTGCATGTGTGTGTGACAGAGAGAGAGAGAGAGAGAGAGAGGGAGAGAGGGAGAGAGGCAGAGGGATTTGGTATAATGTCCATATCACACTGCCCCTGCTCTCAGTGGACTTCTAATGGCCCTGGTGCAGGCCTTTATGTGAAATAACAGCATGTCTGCACTTTCTCAGGTTAAACAGCACCCCTGCCTTCAGCTCCTCCATCCCCCAAACCCTAAGAGAGCTGCAGACAGGAGGGTGTGATAGGTACTAAAGTGAAGAAAAAGAAGGAAAGTGAAAAGGTGGAGGGAGGATCAGATATTGGAGAGGCAAGAGGGACTACTCTGGTGCAAAATGAGCTGTCAGTCAAAGAAGAGCTATCAGCAATCAGTAGTCAGCAAACAGTATCCAACTCGACCAGTCACGAATGCGACTGAAGAACATGATGATAAAAGTCCTCAATGAGAAAAAAAATATCTTTGAAGAAACCTTGAATAAAGTCACGGACACATTCTCAGTGCAAACAGTCATTTATTATATCAAAATTCTGATCAAGATTCTGTGAATGTCACTTTGATACAGTTGCATGGCTTTCAGTTCACTCCAAACACAAAACAGAAAAAAGACAACAAGGACTGCATACTGAGTTGCATCACCATCCTCAAAAGTAGAGGAAATATGGGGCCATAGCAAAGGCACTCTACCCTCCTCTGCCAGAACCGGGACCTTCCTCACCAGGTCCCCTCTGACCACGCAGAGACAAGGTTGTCACTCAAAGTCCTTCATCAGGATTAGCATAAACAGCACTGAGAAATGCTAATTCTCAGGTCATACCGATAGGTGTTCCAGCACTTTAACATGCAGCTTCCTAGTTCTAATGTTGACTATACAGGCATCCCTCTGAAGTCTACAGGATAATTACAACGCCAGGCAGGCTTACTCATCCAGGGAGGTGTGAAAGTAGGCTTGCTATTCGTTTTGTTTTGGCTGGAATGTCTCAAGTGCATTTATCGCTACACTGTGTGGAAAGGCTAAACAAGGTTTGTTGATTTATATGTCAGATCTGTCCATTATTTCAAGCAGCTTTCATTATTTTAACAAATATTTTCATTCCTTTGTCCCTGAATGCCTGCATTTGTGTGCAACACCAGGTACCATGACCTTTCTGCTGAACCCAATTCCACAAGCAAGTCTTACATTTTGATATATTATTTATTTAAAAACACACACACACACACACACACACACACACACACACACACACACACACACACATACACACACACAAACAACAAGAAAAACAAAGACAGATTGCACAGTGACATGATGATGACATCAAACAGAACCACCCCACAGGGTCTGCTCCTCTGGTCCTGAGCGGAGTCGACCCAAAATCCCCAGAGGTGCTTTTTTTTTTGTCCCCAGAAGCCCTTCCGTGCTCTGTCTTAAGGCCACTGCATGTGTATGTCTTCGTGAGCGAGGTGGGGCTTCAAAGTATCCGTCCATCCATCCGTTCATCTCTCACTTTTCCCCCCTCTATCCCCACACCCATCTCTCCGCCTGGGAGGACTTCAGCTGGACAGTCTCGGAGCTCTGCTCGTTGCCCTAGAAACAGCGACATGCAGTTTTTACACGACGGAACAAATCGCAGCGCGCTGCTCTCCCGTGTAGCCGAGCAGAGAGCGGCATGGCCCTGCCCGGCTCCCTTTCAAAAGCACGCCCCCGATCAAGGCCAAGGACTAACCACCAACAACGACACGTTACCAAGACAACCCGCGCTCTCATTCGGAGTGTGTTCATCAGTGCGTGGACAGAAGCCAGGCAGCAGACATGAAAAGAAGAGGACGGAGTCTACCTCCAACAGTGGCTGAGCCCGGCAACATGCCTACAGAGCTCAAGGCCATCGTTACTCAATAGCGACTTCCTTTCCATTCGCTGCAAAGCCTCGTCCTCTCAAGGCTTTCATCATAAAGCATTCTAACGTTATTCGCTCATTTTTAACAAGAGATAGGGATTGTGTGCAAAGAATAGTTTGAAAAAATAACATTTTTACACATTTTCTACTTTCCCCAAGTGTACTCGATTACCTGGCCTGACCTGGTGTTGGACGTTTTCTCTAACTAAACTGCTGCTTAGGAATGTATCACCTATTAATTATCTTTGTGCAAACTGCGCGTCGTCATCTCACACCTGCCTCAAACTGCCATCTCAAATGGACTTATGCATGTGGTTCTGACACTATGTGACATATAGTTATCTATTAAAACAGGGTTTTAAACTACTTTATTACTAGTTATTACTATTATTACTACCATTACTATTATTATTACTTTATTACTAGTCATAAATTATTTAACTTTGTAAATAAGCAACACATACATATTTCTTTCTTAGAAAACAGCTCATTGCCTTTATCATCAATCTTCATTATACCTGTCAGCTTCATCAGATATTCACATTCATCAGATATAACAGGTCATTGTTGCCCTTTTGTTTCATATTTATTTGTTACAAGTGCTCATGAATGATTTTGATGTGTTTATTACCTATTTCATTACTATTAGTAAAATAATTTTAAAACAAGTTCTAAACCATGAATAATCCAAATAAGAGGGTAATCTTATTGCGAAGTGGTATAGCCCTTTGAGGTTAATGTAGCTAACAATTAAATACAAACTTAGGTCCACCAATTAGCATCATGCTTAAATCATCGCACTATTCCTGTAATCTCAAAAAAGCAATGCAAGTTTATTTATTCACCACTTATGCCGCTGTGTATGAACTGTGCTGAATAAATGAACTTGCTTTGCTTATTTGAGATTACAAGAAGCCTGTGATGATGTAGGCATGCAGTTCCCGTGATGCTAATTGGTGGGTATATGTTTACATTTAACTGTTTGCTATACTAGCCTCATAACTCTAGGTCGTGCAAAAGAACATTTTTTCCAGTATCTAACGTATAGAGTACCTTTAGGGTAAAGTGGGAAAAAAACAAAACATTTTTGGCCCACTATTCCTGAAGCAGTCAAGTATTGGTTAAACCGCCCATAGCCAGGACTTACCCAAATAGTTAATCTGTTAATGACCGCTGTAAAGCTTTCCTAAGAATTTAACCAGCTTCTCCTGAGCTCACTGGTTTGATAAATCTCATCATTAATGAGACTTAATGATTAGAGAGCCGAAAAGGTCTGTGCCTGCCAAAGGAGACTGAGACGTTCCCACAGGGTGATTAAAACAGCCTCTCTCCGCAGTCTCCACTCATGCCTTTTTTTTTTAAGTGACAATGGCACTTCCAAAGAAAGAGTCCCTCAAACCCCACTCTCAGTCTGTCTCTATCGCTGTCTCTCTCTCTCTTTAATTGGCTTCAGACGCGATGTGGCACACTGCATCTCTCTCTCTCTCTGCAGCTCAACATAGTCTTTAATCTTAAAGAAGCCCCTCAGTGGCTACTTCAACTGCCTTCAGTTAAACATCAAGGCATGCACACGTTCTTACACACATACACACTTACACACACACACACATACTCACACACACACACACACACACACACACACACACACACACACACACACAGAGTTGCACACTGGTTTCTGCTATTGCTGTGAGTACTCAGAGGGAGAGGGACCTAGAAATCAAGAGAGGCAGAGGCAGGCCGGGGTTGAATTAAGGTCTCTCTCTTTCTGAGAAACATGCATTTCTCGTGCCGAGACATTTTGTGCAGTAATCACAGATAAGCGAGTTTTCATCCTAAACGCTGAGTCGACAGCCATACACTTTAAATGCACGGCGTGACAAACTGCATTTGCCTCCCTCAAAAGTCCATATTTAAGGGAGACGCTCTGCGCAGAGCATGATAAATTAAAACTTCACATTTCCATCTCTAAACCTCTTAAAGCATGGCTCCCTCTTGCAAATGAAGAGTGGAGGGCAGCAGAGGCACTAGGGTTCATTATGGCAGTGCTGGCTTGGGGGGTTGTACAAGGTTGGTGTTTCAGATCACAGAGTGAGATTGTCAGTGCTAGAATCATTAGAATCATCTTGCAAAAGTAGCAAGGCAGGAGAGTAGCGCTGTTCACCTCATAATTAAACATTTTTCTTGTGTAGATCAAGTGGCCGGTGAAAACTCCTCAGGTTTTATTGTTAACGCTCTAGTTTTAAGTTCTAAATACTAAACAAGTAAGTTTGAGGTTCAAACCCCAAGGTACTGAGAAACAAGATACTCTAATTACACTGAAGTGATTAACAGGTTCTAAGTAGAAACTGGGTAAGTACAAACTCCAAATTTTATGCCGTGAAATTTATTGTAGGTAGTATACTGATGAATACCAAGACAGTCTAACTAGATTACATTAAAATGCCCAACAGGTTGGAGGTATTAACTAAATATCTCTCTCCTATGTAAGACAGTACAAGGTGCCAAAATTTTACTGACTTTTTTGTATTAACTGGCACCTATTCCTGATTCAGGAAAAAACTAGTGAAAATAACTTTCTTATTTAGGATGTATATAATGAGTGTAAAACGCTTTGTTAAGCATTAAAGAGAGAAAGGCAACACAATACACTACAACAAAGTCACTATTTTTCTGCAGTAAATGGTAAGGCCCAGTAAACCACAGGAAGATCCATTGTTTGCTTTTAATACCCACGTTTTTAGTTTCCTTTCTCACCTTTATAGCTAGAACTTGGTGTTTAAGTGTATTTTAGTTAGTCTGTCTGGGTACTTTTTATCTCCAATCTTTGGAGTTTAGTTCTACAGATTTAATGAGATAATTTCTCAAACATGTTAGCCATTCAGTGTAATTCACCATCATGTCCCCCACAATAATCATTAAGGATTAGGACGGCATGGTATGGAAAAAATATTAGTATTGCAATTAAACTGCTAAATATGTGAATGAAATTAAATATAAGAAAAATGTACTTGTTGGCTTACACGAAAACCTTGATTCATCAAAACATCCACTAACACTCACCTGGAGCTGTGACTGGTCATCTTATCAAAAACACTGTGATTGGTAAGAGGCCCATTTGCAATACATTGTGCAGCCCTACGTAATACTTTGGAAATTTCAGGACTACTTTGCAGAGGTGTGACCAGAACATCATGTGTGGGTGGGCATTTGGCTTGTCTGGGGGGGGCAAAAAATATCTATCCTTCCATCTATCCATTTTTTTTTTTTTTGGGGGCGGTGCCGTGCTCCATGTTGGCAGCAGAGGTGCTAGGCCGCTAGCGACAGAGGTTGAAGATTTCTGCTTTTTAATGAGCCACCTATGCAGTTTTTGGTCTTACCAAGCATAAAATAAAATAAGAATGGAACTTATGCATAGTTTTAATCAAAGAATACAGACAACAGGCCCAAAACATGCTGCAGAATGCTTGGCGAAGTGAACTGTGTCAGCAGCAGCACGGTGAGGGACACGCCCCCTACTCAAACGGGCCAATTGAAAAGCAGCTCAGTTTTGAAAACCTTTTTCTTTTTTCTCCAGAGTTTTTATTGGACAGACGGAGCATTTCGCAGGGTGGGCACAGCTTGTCTCTGGGGGGGGCAGTGCCCACCCCAGCACTCCCCCCCCCCCTGGTCACGCACCTGCTACTTCGATACCTGTTTAATACCGAGAACAAATGGGACTATAGTGCATATTTTATTGCTGAGATACAGTACAGAACAGTGTTAATGTACCTTTGTAGCGATGGCCTTCAGCTTGCCCAGTAAAGAGGGTTTGGAGTAAACCACGTCATCCTCTCCCTCCTCTCCTTCCCCCTCCATGATGGCACAGCTGTCTGCGGCTGGTAGTTCACACTCCTTATTGGCTGACAACACCAGTTTAGAATACTTAAACTCCAGCCTATTAGGGCAAAGAAACAGGAAATCATGAGACTTACTTTTGGTAGAATGGTGCATTCAGAGGGTCCTTGCCATACATAAAGTTGGGAAACGTCCATGTCACCAACTTGTAATTATTAGTCCCGTGCGTTCCAGTGCATTCATCTGGAAAACTTATCACACAACCAATGACCGACTGGTCATGGAAATGGAGGATGAATTCCAGCTTGGTCTACTTTGTTACTGCCTATCACAGAAGTCATGGTGATGTCACAACTCAATAAACTTGGAAAACATGGACAGATGTTCAAATTTCCTTTTATGAAATCATTAATTCACAGGTTTTAGAAAAAAAAAACATTTGAACAGTGTTGGTGCTAAATGGTTTTCTAGAGCGATGCCTAAAAGATGGCTCTTCAAAAACTTTTCTGCAAACTAGTTGCCAGTGTGAAGAACATTTTGAATGTTTCTCAGGTAGCTCAGTTACAAAAACCAAAACCAAAAAAATAAATAAATAAAAAGCAGCAAAGAAAATTCGCTTCTTCAGTTTAACAAGGTCCAATGTGTGTTTAATTGAAAACTTAGGCTTTCCCACTAGAATAGGATGCTTGATCTCGAGATGTCTCTTTAATTTTGAGGATTTTAGTGCCTCATTTAGAAGAGTGAAATGAGGCACTGGGTCATCACCCCTCCTCCCCAGGCAATTCTGTGGCTGCTTCTGAAGGACAGGGTCATCATATTTATTTCATATTACAAACTGTTCCATCTATGGCAAGATAAGATAACACCTTTAGCTGTGTTGTGTCTCAAACCATTTGGATTCTGTCATGTTTTTTTTTATTGGGAAGACTCTTTTAATTTTTATAAATGATTTATAATGAAAAACACTTGATTCTAATTTCAAATTGCATCAATCATTTGCATGTCTTTATGACTTAAAGTTCTGACCCACTACAACCTGCTGCCCTCCCAAGCTTAGATTTGCGAACCACTAGAGGGTGCTTCATGGCTCACTTGTGGCCAGTAGCTGAGAAACCCTGCTCCAGACCAATTAAAGTTTTAAAAAAAATTCAAGATCTATATGTCAGTGCCAAGAAAACTTTACCTTTATATTGAATAATTTTGCTCAATTAATTAAGCATCAGCAATCATGTAAATTAGTGGCTAGCTGACTGATGTGAGTGGGTGACTGCGCTCAGTGGTAAGTAGGTCAGATAGGTCTTACTTCTTGTTTTTCTTCCAGAAGTAGCAGGTAAGGGTGACAAGCAGGGCGGCACAGAACACACCCACCCCAGCCCCCACCTTCAGCCAGAAATCGATCATCTCGCACGCCGTGCTCCTCTTCACTGGCAGAGCTACTCCTCCTGTGCAGAGCCGTGGCTCCGTCCACACATACACGGTGTCCTGAAAAAAACACACACACACACCGATCCAAGCACACCATTAATCCTCAATGCATTATCATACACTGACGCTGATCAGTGCAAGGAGTGTTTTGGGTGTTCTACCGTCTCCATCTGTAAAACTCCCTTTTTTTTGAACACCTGGAAGATTGATGGTTCAAAGAAACACAGAGATCTTAGTTAGCTTTGATGAAATGGCTGAATAAAGAGCACCTGCACTCCTCCCTTGCAGGCTCCCTCGATCTGGTGGTAGTCGGCCTCAGTGCAGCGTGGGCAAGCACTGGAACTCTCCCACAGGAAGTAGAATGTACAGCCATCACATGTGCCCGCTGGACACTGTCTGCAGAATGACAAAGAGGGTTAGTCCGCTCACAGAAACATCCCCAACGGCAAGGGCTCACAGCTCTCTTGCTGACTCAACTAAACAAACAAAGCATTACAGCAAGATTTAATGAAAACAGAATGTTTTACAATTAGCTCTTAAATATGCACCTCACCGTGACCTAATTTCATCCTATATTTTCCCCAGATACATGGCAAACTATCAAATTCCTTTTTATTATTCTGTTATTGTAATACAGTATGTTGACAGTTCCGCTGCTTTGACAGTTTGTTGATTAATTTGTGTTAGCGTAAGTGTATCGCAAGATACACAATCTGGACAAATGTTTTGGGATGCCTGACTAAAGGTGTCCGCAAAGTTGGAAGCATGGTGTTGCCCAAAATGTCTTGGTATGCTGAAGCATTAAGTTTGCCCTTCACTGGAAGGGGCCTAGCCCAAAACCTGAAAAACAAGTGTGTCCCAATACTTTTGTCCCTATAGTGCAAAGGGACTCATAAATAACGAAATGTTTCCAGAGATAACAAAACAACGGTGTCACTTTTAGACCTGGTGTAATTTGCAGAAGAAAACTGTGTTAGATGTCTCTGTATATTCGGTCTAATGTAAAAGACTATCTTATGTAAAAGCTGAAAAACATATACACTTAAGAAGAATACATGGTCTCATTTTTGCAACCACAATATCCATGGCAAAAAAAAAGATTCAACAGCCACAACCTCCCAACAAGGAAAATATGAGGCGCAAGATCTACAAAAGATCTGTCCAAAAGAGCTACACATTCAGGAGAGAGAATCAGCAGGAAAGCCATGTCTCAACAATTTAGGAAATGTCTTTTAAAATGCAATCAGTGTGAAGTGATACATTCAAACCCTCCACCAATCAACCTAGCATTCCATAGCAGCTGTGTGCAGCAACCAGTGCAGTACACTCAAAGTTTAGTTTCACTTCAATTCTGCCATTTGCCACAACAGAAGTGTGTATTGGGTTAAGTGGGTCATGATGATAGGTCGGTGGGAATTCATAAACTCACACACTGCGCACACCAACACCCTCCTACCTTCCAACGATCTGTGAAACCCGGGCTTGGGCTTTAGTCCCACTTCATCAAACCCCTTGTACAATATATAAAAGCTGACAAATGTCTCCTGACAAAATACAGAAAGTTGCCAACGTCATTGCAGAGCTGTTCTTACTGATATATAAAATCAAACAACTGATTTACTTATTCATATCATGCAGATCTCCACAAGGCGTAACCCTCAACGGCACAGGAATTTGTACATTCACAAAAGTTACTTTCACACTAATTGAGGAGCCAAGAGACTGAACTCTACTCTCTCAGTCTTTATGATATATGATCTGAATTCTTTTTGTCTCAATGGGAGACATTTTGCCTGGGTTCACTAAGCACAGTCCGCAACTAGCTGGTGTGAGCCAAATGCTTAAAAAAAACTGATGAACCTCACATTTCCATAAGGAAATGGACAGGCGTAGCAGATAAGGCAGAAAAATCACTGTGGTACCTTCAGCTGTGACTTTAACTATGGAACAAGATTAATGGCGACTGTTTATTTAGTGCTTGCATTGTAAAGAGCATGTGCTAAATGTAATGCAGCAATTGAGGGCAGCATACTTGGGCACGGATATTTCTCCTGTAGCGCTCTTCTCAGGGTTACAGCGTAGCGTCACCACTGTATTTCTGCCATTCTCACAGGAGGACGTTGTCTGTTGAGATCTGCACACAACAGCACCAGTTAGCTCAATTAATATACTCAGCAAGTACACACCAATCTTATGAGCGTCAAGTGGAACAAAACGATACAGTGTGGACAATATTCCTCAGAACACACAGCCACTCCACAGGGCCTACAGGGCTTTTTATCTAGGACTAGCAAAAAGGACAGGGGTTTAGTTGGCGCGTTCCCTGTGCTATTACCGATAGTAGAAGTTGACGTCTGGGACTCTTTTGGGAGGAGCGTGAAAGAGTTCTGGTCTGGCTGTAACTCCATTGAGTGATTTCTCCACTGTGGCTCCTGTAAAACAAACACAGACTCTCTTAGCGAGGAACACAGAGCTTAGTGAGGAAATTATCTCTTCCCTTCAAACACACACACACACACACACACACACAGTAAAGATGATGGAGGGAGAAACAAATGGCACAGTTGTGACTCAATTAAGAAAGATATGCGTACCTCTTCTAGTGCAGCATAATAAAATATATACCTACTTGTCGGGCAGAAAAATGTTAACAATTATGCAAATCAAACAGGTTTCAAACACAAGTATTTAAAGAAAATGTTACATATTACTATTTAATATTATATAATACTATTAATATTTTGTTCCTCTGTAAGGACTAGAGGAAATCAGCCTCAGTTGCAAATGAAACTTTACTTGCAATTGGCTACTTGTGAAGTTAACCGTTCAGGGGCAAAATGTAGTGAACAGGTACAACAAAAGTGTTCCATACTTAAATTCCAATCACAGATCAAAGTCAAACGGGGGCAGACAGATTCATGGAAGTTAGAACCAGGCACGTAATCCATGTGAACTTTAAACTATTGCTCCTGCAGTACATTAGGTGGCGCTGTGGACGCTATATTTTCCGCAGGTATGGAGGTAAAAAAAAGGCAACTACAAAACATAATTTTGTATTTTGTGAAAGACTAAGGTGCCAGTACAGACCAGGTACACTGCAGACCCTGCACAGAGAATAAACACTCCTCCTTACTCACCAAGAAATGAGTTCGCCAAATTGGTGGACTGTGAAGAGAGGGCTACCCTGAAGCCCCGCCCATCAGAAGGGATGACAGTTGATTGACAGATGAAGGCTTCAACTGCATTGGCTTCATCACTATGAGGATCCTTATCAGATAGGTCTGTAACATTATCTAAACAGACGGCTGACCTAGGACCCTGAGAACATTAAGCATGGAGACAATTTTTGCGAGAACAATTTGACTGAGACACATGATACCACATAAGTCCAATAAAAACCTGTACCTCAAGCCCACACAGGCTGATGTTGAAGAGATGGTAGTACTTGGTGCCTTTGGAAGTGAAACTGGGGCCGTTCATGATGGAGCCAGTGAAGCCCATAGGACTGAAGTCAAACTGAAAAGTCTGGTTCAGCTCCGTATGTGTGAACAAACAGTCACTGAAACACAAACTGTGCTCCTAAAATGCAAAACATACAACATTTAAAGGGCTAGTACCCTTCATTCTTCTTAGATTTTATCCTATAACATTTGTTCTGCTTTGTGTACTGAAAGGAGTCATAATTAATTTGTTCTGCTTTGTGTACTGGAAGGAGTCTTAATTAATTTCTACAAGGCTATTTTCTAGGTTGTCTTTATCTTTTAACAGCACCAAACAGACTTAGTTTTGCCTGGCACTGGGCATGGTGACATTGGGCTCATGTGTAACAGCTCCAGAACACCCCAATCAGTTAACATGTACTAATTATTCGGCCGGTATGTACTGGGCTGATGTATTCAGAACTTCTTTCAGATACTGGAATCCAATGATACATTTTCTTTAAAGCTCTCATCTTCTAATCTTCTGCTCTAATAATTCTGCTAATCATTGTGAATGGAAGGACTAAAATACTGTAAGCTGAATGGGCAACTACATTTAAATGTGTTTATGCTTGTGACCTTACAACTACGATTAATTCAAAATGTTTAGAGCAGAGATTGGACAGTATGATTTTAAAATGTAAACGGTCTTTGCACAGCAGTCAATTTCAAGTTGGAAACATATTTTGGAAAAACAAAAATCATAGCTCCTTTAGTACTGTATAGCGAGGCACAAGTAACAGGTCCGGCCCATTATGAGAGCTACCCTGCCCGACCCCATCTGCAATGCTTCTGTAAGTTATTTGTAATATATTCGTCGCGAATGACCGCACTGTCACTTTTTGACACGCACCGGCTAAATGATCTAATACGCTGACCTGGATGCGCCTGCCCCAAGGTTATGTGTTGACCCACTAGAACTGTTATAGGCTAGGGGTGGACTGGCAATCTGTGCATTCTGGAAAAGTCCAGAACGGCCGTCTGGTCCATGGCCGTCCGCCTGTCTTTCTCCTTAACTGAGAAATCAGCTAACAACAGCAGAGGGCGCTGATACAATACAACACCTCTAGGATAGTGTTATTACAACTATATAACACTTCTTGTTACATGTAGTTCTTCAGGGACCTCACTAGGGATGCACTAATCTGAATCATGAATAGCTGCCAGTATCCAGGATTTTTTGTGAACATATGGGCCTATGCTGATAAATATTTAATTAAAAAAATTATTAATGAGATCTACCTGGATTACAGGGAGTATAACATTGGTAGTTTTTGTAACATTTGCTTTTGTAGGGCCGCAAATGCAGTGAATTAAATAAGATGCAGACATTTTATTTATTTCACTGTATTTGACTGTAATACAGACATCAGGTTCTGCTTTTTCAGCTCTTTTAACCCTAACTATCAGATATGAGTTTGAAATGTCGGTCTAATCTAAACATTGGTCCAATGTCTGTATTTTATAAGCAATTATCTACCAATACCAACAGGACTCTTATATCACTGTGCATCCCTACAATTCATCATGCATGGAAGCACAAAACACATACACTCCCAACAGATCGGCATATAATACTTAACATCCAAAAAATCACACCAACAAACACACTTAGCTTCAGCATCCACCTTGTTGCTGCGACTGCCTGGGCCGCATGGCTGACACGCGTCCTGGCCGTAGACGTGGTGTCCTGAGAGGAAGGTGTTGGGTGGGCACTCCTGGCACTGGTTGGTCTCCTCGTCTATGTAGTAGCCGGCTGGGCACGGCACACAGGCCGAGCCAGGCTGCTGGGACTCTATAGCACAAGCCCTACACGCTGAGGCTACACCATCTAGAGCATTTGTTACAGTGATCGAGTAGATCTTCACCATATCATTCACATACTGACGCACCTGAAGACAAGAAAGAGAGAGAGAGAGAGACAAAGACCGAAAGAATTTACATACTTATTATCCAGTAACCTATGAAAGTAACATTACTGCTGACTTTTAAAACTGGTAGTTTTTTAGGAGAAGGAGAAGATGTTCATTAATGGAATGAGATTTTGGAATTTTCTATATCATTTTTGAAAATATTCTTATAACATAACATAATGTAAAAGGGCAGCAAATAGCATGAAGTGATGAAAAGGGAAAACAGACATTAGTTTTTGATATGACTGCAGTATTACTAGGAGAGTGATATGTAAGCAGAATGAGGAAGGCCAGTTCAATCTGGACAGGTCCCTTAGGGGTACATTTGAAGAATCTGTTCAGAAATGTGTCTGTATGTGCGTGTACTGACATCCATAGCCTGGTTAGTGCGTTGGAAGGCCCATGTGTAAGACACAGATGCATTCTTAGTCATGATGTGTGTGTAGGACTGCTTCTCCTTACTGCCCTCCCACGACTCCACCACACTGGTGCTCCTTCTGTCCGTGTCCTGAGAAAACAACAAATGTAACTCATGTAAAAAAAAAATGAACCAATCTAATGATGGATGCTGTAGGATGTCCAAAATGCTGAAGACCTGCGCAGACTCACTCACCATCATGAAATACAGCTCACAGTCAGCCGAACAGATGGTCTCAAACACGAAAGTGACACGTCCAAACTCAGTTCCACTCGTTCCACTGACTGAAGTAGGCAACCTGAGAGCAGACAAGGCTTATATATACAAGGCCAACAAGAAGCGTTACACAAAATAGAGCAAGACCAGAGCAACCAGGATCATCAGAGACTTGTCTCACCCCCAGTAACTGTCTGTTTGAACTGCTGAAATCAGTCAAACGCTTCAGGAGTATTATGGCCAGAACAGAGAGGCTCAGGAGGCACTTCTATCCTCAGGCCATAAGACTCCTTAACCAGGACACAATGCCACAACTGTCCATTATAACACTAACTAAACTCTCTACCCTATTGTATCTAACCTGCTGTCTGTTATTTATGTCTATATACACCAACAGCAACTAGCACACTGTACTTTATATTACATACTCAATCTTATTTACTCTTCTTTATACTTGTCATGTTTGTCTGAAGATATTTCGCTGCAAGTTGTACTCGTATAACTATGCATGTGACAAATAAAGAATCTTAAATGTTGAATCTAAAGGCAATAGTTTTCAGTACATAAAACATTTCATTTACTTAAATCATAGCATTCTTCTATGTTAACCACTTTATGGAGTTGCCTCACCTGAATCCAGGCACTTTAAGGTTTAAGATGAGGTAATCATTATCTGAACCACCTGCTCCAGAACGGATATGATCTCCTGCCACCTCCCAACCTGACATACACACACACACACACACACACACACACACACACACACATACACACACATCAACAAAGAGACCCCTCAAAATTCACTGCATGGAAAAAGGCTCAAAAATCATATAAGAAACTAAGTATAGAGAAGGGTGCAGCTTTCACTCTCAAGCAATCTTTAGTAGTCACTCATGTTACAACACTGCCATCTACCCCCAGATTTAGGCACTGCCTGTACAAACTGAAAATCTTGAGTGGAGCTGCAGGGAACTCCCTCTCTCTCACCATTCATGCCATCGCACTTGGTGTTGGCCACGTTGAAGCAGGACGACTTCATGTTGGCAGGCAGAATGTTCCACCACTTGTATTCATAGCCCAGAGCAGGCTCTGTGCCTGCTGGGCAAGGCTGGCACTCTAGGTGGCAAAACACACACAATCTATAAACAGCACATCATCTTATCTGGTACACTATTCCATTTTTTGAAATTCATTTTGTAAAAATACCACCCCCACCTCATATAACAAATTAATGAATAAAATACAGATTTTTTAAAATTATGTAATGTATGTATTTATTATGTACTCAAATTGTGAAGCAACAAAACAGATATATACACAGATGTGTATATATACTAGGGTTGCACCGATACCACTATCGGATTTCGGGCCGATACTTCGTTATAATACTCGTACTCGTATTCGTACATGAACTGCCGATACCATGCACCAATACCGCTGAACAATACCCTATTTTACTACATAAACTGATCACACAGGGCGGATGTGATTTGTTGTCCTACCTGACTTCAATGTTTAGGGGGAGACAACGAGCTGGAAACTTGGCGTCAGATATTCTATCCACGAGCTAGTGAGAAAGTATCAAGGCCATGGACTATGGGGTGCTGTTTGTAAAAAACAGCTGAACACGGAACGTGCTCGCAGTGTTTCTAGGCAGGGCAACCACCAATCTCGGTCAAACTTCACAGTTGGATAGGGCTCAAATAGACCTTTCCAAAGACCCCTCGTTTGCCATAATAGCCCCCAGGGATCCGGAGCTATGAGCCGAAAACCATTCACCTCGCCCGGGTGTCCCATTACTTTTGTCCAAAGTGATCGGTACTCTGTATCAGTACTCGGCATCGGCAAGTACACAAATAAAAATACTCGTACTCATATCAGTTTGTAAAAAAGTGGTATTGGTGCACCCCTAATATATATGAAAAAAACATGGTGTTGTAATGTGGTAAAAAAATGCCTATTTTTATAGTGTAAACTCTAAAGAAGTTAGCCTTAAAGAAAATGTAAAGGTAAACCCGTATTCGTACTGTACTGTTTACACTGAACTCCCACAGTGCTAGAATGTATATCACAGATGTTACCCCTATATAGACTGCACTGTAATCATGCAAGTGCGGTTTTTTTTTTGGTATGCGCTGTCGTTTTCTTTGGTATATACAGGTAAATAAAGTAATAAATTAATTTACGGTAATAAAAATACAGGACTTCAAGAAGAACGAAACAAAAAACACAAGAACACTTGAGACGCTCCATGGGGGAAATTCTAGACTATAGCTGCATCAAAGGGCAGAAGCCAATCAGCAGCGAGGAGAAATAAATAGCGTTCTCAGACTGGCTACTTTCAAACCTAGCAGTATTTTACCATCCCAAGATGCATTTTCTTTGTGTTCTTTGAACACTGCCAAAACATTTATATATTTCTTTGTGTTCTTTGAACACTGCCAAAACATTTTTATATGGCAATGTAGCTGAATTTACGTTAATATTTATGTTAGAAAAATGGGAAATTATAGTTTTTTCTTAATAATTTAGCACTTAAATGTATGCAAATTTATATATTGCCACGAAAAAAGCTGTGACGGGCCTCGTGCATTAACGCAGGTTTTTTTAATGCTATTATTTTAAAAGTTCTTTGGTATTTTGTGCTTTTGAGCGTGCTTTTTGTCTTTTCATCCACTGGTGTCCTCTCACTGCAACACCAGTATGGATTGTTTAAATATGACATGCCATACTCCATATGACACTCCAATGAGAATATCTCCAAACCCCTGCCGGCAATAAAGAAATCTACTGATGTACATTCATGTAAAGGCTAATAAGCACAGATATGCTATTCAGCACAACCCACCTAAAACACTTACATCTTCAAAATGTGTGATCAGAAGTGGGCTTTCCTTGTTTTTAAACCAAAATATCTTACTCTCAACAGCATTACAGGAAGTGAGTGGAACTAATGTAGCAACAGTTCTATCTTTTAATTCTGGCTGAAGACTTATAGGAAATCACCTCTGAGGCCATCGGAGTAGGTTCCTTGAGGACAGGGCAAACAGGTAGCTGTGTTGTTGTTATAAAACCCAGGGTTGCATGGTGGACATGGTTCACGTTGGCCAGAGGGGGGCAGTGTTACTGCACCAGGAGCATCCTCCAGACAGATCTGAGGCTCTATCCACTTATAAATGATCTGGGTCTGACATACAGAGAGAAAGACATGAACTCATTTCTTAAATTATTAATTACTTCTTTCATCAAACCACATCAGGCATAAAGCATTTGTAGCATCAGAAAAGCTTTGCCTACCTTCCCCTCCTCATCACAGACACTGTGGATCTGGAAGTAGTCTTTCTCTGAGCAGGCAGGTCTGACCTTACACATAGTAGAACCTTCCACTGGTCCCAACAGAGAGGAGAGTCCAGTCACATGACAGACACCAATCATTACCATTCAAAGAGTGAACTGCATATGGGCATGATGTGGAGTAATAATCCAAGTTTTCTATAGAGCTGGGCAGAACTGATATTTTCCAAATATGTAAGGGCATTACAGTATGAGATGATATTTAAATCTGTAATAATAAAGTTAACAAACCATTGTTTACATATCTTGTTTTAGTTTGTTTCCATAATACACACACACACACGCGCACACACACACACACACACACACACACACACATACACACACATACACACACATACACATACACACATATAC
>JBBIGA010000018.1:10361857-10385931 GCA_037576975.1 Alestes dentex
ACTTTCTTTCCTTTTCAAAAACACAGACAGAAAGTGACCATTCTGTCATACGTGAACACACCACAGCACACAGTGTGTACAACACGAAATTCTACCTCTGCATTTAACCCATTCACCAACTGAAGCGTCCAGGGAGCAGTGTGTGAGGACGGTACCTTGCTCAGGGTACCTCAGAGGTGCCGCTTGGGAATCGAACCCGCGACTTTCTGATCGCAGGACGAGCGCACTAAGCTACCAACTGTCCCGCGAGCGGAGCGGCTCAAAGGGGCTCTTCTGTGCTTCATACTCTGCATGGCGATCGGGATGTTTTGACTTTATATGATAAATTAATCCCGACGTTGAGACAAACGGCTTTTTTTGAAATATAGAAATGCGCCCACACGGCAGACATGCGCGTCCAGGCTGTGGTTGCGTCATCTGCGTCATCATTGCGTCATCACTGTTTCGATCGCGTTCAAAAAAAAAAATTCGACCGAAACCGAAAATTCGGTGGCCGAATTTTCGGTGCATCCCTAGTACATACCAATCTTTATCATCTTATTTTACATTTTGTTGCCTTTAATTTAAGAGTCCGCATTGGGGAAAACCAAATTCCCCTTGTTTTTGTTAGAATAAGAGAGTTTGAAGAGATGTGTAAACACTGTTAAGTATCAACCATTTCACTCTTCAGTCCATACAGTACATTATTGATAATGAAGCTGTCTGTTCAGTGAAAGTTCAGTGAAAACGAATGCATTCACATACACCTTCCTATCAAATCCCATTCCCCATTGT
Organism: Alestes dentex; assembly: GCA_037576975.1. NCBI lineage: Eukaryota > Metazoa > Chordata > Actinopteri > Characiformes > Alestidae > Alestes > Alestes dentex. The sequence continues at coordinate 10,362,632 of JBBIGA010000018.1, forward strand.
CACAGGCCATTCACACTGTAGCTCTACGGTTTTACAGCCTGGGTTGTTTTTGAACAGGGCAGCCAGTGAGAAGAGATATATGTCTTAAAGACTCCAAAACAGCTTGTTAACGGCATAAAAGGAGAGGTTAGGAAATAAGAGGTTAGAAAATGGGCACAGAAAAATGACTGGCGCATAAAAGTTATAAGCAGGCATCGAGAAAGAAATAAACAAGAAAAATGTAGGACATGGGCTCTTTAATTACAATTACAGCCCAAGTAAAACAATCATTGGAGGGAGAACATTTGAGTGATAGTCCTTAAGGCACACATGCTTTGATTGGGTGGCACAATAGGGAAAATTGTTTTAATAGTGCTCAGCTCTGCTGTTCCCTCCGGTGTTGATTGAGACAGAGGGAAGGAAAGGCTTCCATCGGGAGGAAACTGATAAACCCTGAGCATGCCCTGCAGGTCAACACACACCAAAGCCCAGAACAGCTTTACCTACCAACACTTCACTAAACAGCCAGCTACAGTCAGATAATACTATACCTCACCTCCACCGGCCCACAAGAGAGCCAACGTAATGCTCACTTAGGAGGGCTATTAGAGGACAGCCAGGTCGATTATCATTATACAACCATTACACAGTCATGCACACAAATTATGGTGTAATTAATATAATGGACTCTTACCCATGATCCAAATAACTGAAAAAGCACAGTTCAAGAAAGATAATGTCAACCATTATGTTTTATTTCAACTGTCTGCCATGGGAGATAAGAGATGATGCTGTGCATGTGACTGCAAGGCTATTTCTACACTGGGAAGCTTCAGTCAAATAAAGGGTGATTAAACTTCCTCAATTACAATCATAGTCATTTATTACAGTAAACTGTATGAATACATGTGAGGGTCTAAAAGCATACACTCCAAAAAATCAGCTGCTGTTTGAACTTCATTCAGTTATGCCACACATTTCCATTCTGTCAGACAGAGTCTTTATGTACATACTTTCTTACCTCAGCACAGAATTCAGTGTTGAGTAAATTTTAAACATTGCAGTGCAATTTATCTTTCACTGGATGAATTTGAAATCACGGAAATGTACTTTCATTCAATCTTTTGAAACACAATTCATGTATTTACTGTCAACATCATTGAAGTTAGTAGGTCAAACAACCCTACTGGTTCATTTTTGGGGTGTTACTGAGGTCAATGGATTTGATGAGATAACCTACATCTGCTGGTTGGCATGTTGCAGGTGTTTTTAAAGGTTACTTCAAGATTCCTGGGCACCCTTATTGACATAAGTAATGAATGCTGGCTGCAATTTACTGCTTATCAGATGTTTTATATGAGTTATGAGTTTTTGTACTGAATAACAAACATTACAACATCACTGTTCAGAGAAAAGGTTTGAAAAGGGCCTATATCATAGCAAACTGAAGTTTTATAAATAATTTAAAATTCTTTTATAAAAAATCTAATAATTAAATAAAGTATGTAAACATGGTAAAAAGTGTGAAAATGTACCACTGACCCCCCATTTACTTTGTGATGAAATAAAACCCCAAGGCATTTACTTAACCCTCTGGTCCTCCTGTGGGCCATTTGTGTCCACTTCACTCGCTTTTTTGACCATTTTAGCCGTGTTAATGCATATGGAATGAAATTTCCCAAGGGTCTGGAGTTTTTTCAAATCTTTTAATTTTTAACTTTAACTCATTAAATATATCAATAGTATGCTCCATACATCCACTTGTAACACTCGACTCCCTCGTGGCCACTTTTGGCCAATTGAAACCCGTGAAAACTACATTTTTTAATTCCTTGTTATTTACACTGTTAAACCATACAATTTAGGTTAAAATGCTTTCATTCTAAACTCAACACTTGTAGTTTTTAGTGTTTTATACCAGATTATGCCATTTATCCATTTTTGGCCAAGTGAGAAATTTTATATAATATTCTTAGTTTCCAGTAGGGGAGTATGATGGCTTACTGCACTCCAATGGAACAAATGAATGACACAATTTTGACATAGGTGTGACCTTAAGGATGTCAGATAAGGGTTTGTGTTTGTGCATGAAAAAAAAAATTCAGTCTTGTTGTTAATCAGTTACATATTTCAGATTTGTTCCATTTTTTGCCCAGCAGCACTGAGAATAGAGAAAATTGCAATTTCTGAGGTTGTTTACTCACACGTGCATTGTGCAAACAAACTGGTATTTGAAGGATTTGAAGGAATAGATATTTGATACTTGTGACAAAAACTGATGTTAGTTAAAAACTTTATGTTGTAAAAATAGCAAAAAGTATTTAACAATATATAAAAATTATATATAAATATATGCCCATTATGTAAAATATTATATACAATTGCTTGCTTGGCCAAAAATGGATAAATGACATAATCTGGAAGAAAAGTTTAGAATGAAAGCATTTTAACCTAAATTGTATGATTTAACAGTGTAAATAACAAGGAATTAAAAAAATGTAGTTTTCATGGGTTTCAATTGGCCAAAAGAGGCCACAAGGGAGCTGAATGTACAGTAAAAACGAGGAGGGCCAGAGAGGTATACCTGCCTATTCAGCCAGCCTACAACCGTTAGGTCTTTGATGTTATAAGGAGAGTTTAAGGAGAGTGAGCACATTTAGTTATACCAGTCTTAAAGGTAGAGTAACACAAACAGCCTCTTTAATTTCGAACATATAAGGAGGAGACGGGAAAATAAGTAAGTCATGCATTCTCACTAATGTTGGTATGTAAACTCACACAAAAACAGCATTAAGTGGAGATCAGGGAAAAAGGTAAGACAGGAGAATGCTGGACAAAGACCTTGAGGAATCTTTCCAAGCTCCAGTTTTCAGTCTCTTTTTTTGCTGCACCGTGCAACAGGCCAACCTGCTAGAGTTGCCTTGTCTTACTGAGTCACTAACTGACTGACAGGCCAAAAGAAAGGTGGTGCTGTACACATAAGTCAACAAATTAATGAGCTATTAATCAAAATAGGGCTGACATATAAAAAAAAATGAAAGAAAGCACATTCGCATTTACCACAATAAAAGTTCTTCCCAATAACAGGTGCAGTAACACAGCAGTAAATACTGTATGGTCGTTTAAGCTCATGTGTCTGTTAACTGAAATAGCGTTTTGATGTATTACTTATTATTATATTTTGTTATTGCTATTATTACACTACTATTATTATTTGCAGCAGTAGATGCAGTAGTATGATTTAAAAAAAAAAAAATTTATTGACAAATATTGTCAGGTAAAAAAAAACATTAGGCATCTTCCAGACACCGTGGGCAGATATACTGAAATTTCATTTGCGCTTGGGACTGGAAATGGTCCAACAGGTCAATCACGTGTCCACTTATTTTCAAAATTTCAAGACTTTCTTAGTGCCACTATTATTCCCTAATCTCTCCCTGATTTAACAGGTAGGCTTGTTAAACATTTGCTCATTGCTAATATTGACCAAGGGTGGCAATCATTTTACCGGACACTGTAAAACTACTCATTATATATTATTAATCCAGAGCACTGTTGTGATTCCACAAATGTTTTCACTCCAACCATTTTCCAGATGAACAAGTGACCAAAAGTCAGTTTATTCATAGTAAATGACATTGTTACTCAAGCAACCCCTCCTTATGACAAGAATTCGTTTAGACACATGCAAGCTCACTGCAAAGCACAGATCTAGTTTCAGCTGTTGTGGAGTTCATCCTCACTACAACAAGATCTCTGCATTTTCCATTTTCCCTCTACAGCCACCCATGGATGTGCCCAATCTTAAAAGGGAGCTGTTTCAAAGGGGCTATTTTTAGGCCTCCTATCGCCAAGCACTTGAGATGGGGACACAGCCGTGACTAAAGTGGTGAAAAGCAACACTTAACTCTCCAATGGAAATTTTCTCCCCACATTAAAGATAACACAACTTCTTTCTGAAATGTCAGCTCTGTAGACAGAAAACATTTATATACGAGACAGGGTGAGCCCCCCACGGAACATGAAACCCCCATACTACTGACACTTGCCCAAGCATGATAAAATTGACAGTCTAAATCAATTTACCATCCCCCGTGCTCTCATGAAGCACAAACCCAGTAGAGAACTGACTGAGAAGGGTGTACCATGGCTGTTCACTCCATTTACCACAGAAGCACATGAGCCACTTTTGATGGGAGGTAATGGCTTACTTTATAGGGGCTCTATATTAGCCTAAAATGTAGTTTAATTTGAAGAGCAGGGGGGGATTAAGTTAATTTGAAGGCAAAAATGTGGCCATGGGAAGAACCACAGATGACTCAGCTGTTAATATTAGGCACTACAGAATACTGTGAGCTACATCCTGCTATTTAATCCAAATAAGCAGTACTCAGAGTTCTGGTGGATAGTTCCTATTCCCTGGCAAAAAGACTGTTTTGCAAAAGGAGAGCTTCCTATTTCCTATCCTTTTACCACGTCGGCCAACCTATGTGTTCTTCACATCTACAAACTTTCTTCCTGCTAGGTGGATCCGGCCGTGGGAAAGAGGGATTACACCTGAGCGTGAATGACTGGTGACAGTAAAATAATAATAATATAATAACACATGCATAGACTAACGAATAATAATAACAATACACCAATCACTACTACTACTACTACCAATAATAATAATACTAAACCAATTACTACTACTACTAATATTAATAATAATAAAATTATGATGATGATGACGATGATGATAATAATAATAATAGAAGAAGAAGAAGAAGAAGAAGAAGAAGAAGAAGAAGAAGAAGAAGAAGAAGAAATGTAGTAAACATTCAGTTATGAACAAAGGTAATTCCCTCAAGAACATTCATGCAGAAAAGTACAAAGCAAAACAGCCTCATGATCTTACTGGAAGTATCAAAAGCATATCACTGTTTCACTATTGATCTGTGGGCTGGTTCAGAGACAGATGCGGAGAAGGAGCTGGAAACCAAAACCCCCAGCAAACCAGCAGATCATGTTCAGTTCTACCAGGAGAGAGGCGTGAATAGAACACGTTCCTGCTGGAAGGGTCTCACCTCGGTGCACTGAGGCAGGTTGTCAGCCACGGCCATCACACACAGGCTGCTGAAGATCCATGCAAACCCCTCCATAAAACACATCGCTCTCTTCGGATGCTGCATTGTTCTACCATCCAACAGAAAGAGAGCAGACAGAGCAGAGTGAGACCGGCTGACAGCTCCTTGCCTCCTCCTTCATCAGCTCTCTCTCTCTCTCTCTCTCTCTCTCTCTCGCTCTCTCTCCGTGACGTCAGCTGTGACCGTGGTGTTAAAGAGACACCGTGGCTTGGAAAAAAAAAGCTCAAAGTCAGTCATGCTACTAAATTAATAATAAAACAGAAATTAAGGATTTTGCATGAGACGTTCCCTTAGCTGGAATCAATAAAGCCTTCCACGTCTCTTCTCAGAAAAAAACATTTGCCCTGAGTCTGCAGGAAAAATCGTAGCCCATATGAGACCATAGTCATGCTGATGTAAACTAAATGGACACTATATGGACAAAAGTATTGGGACACACCTGTTTTTCATGGTTTGGTCTAGGGCCGGGTTTCTCAACCACTGGGCCGCGGACCACTGATGGGCCGCAAAGGCTTTTGATTGGGCCGTGAATCTAAAATCAAGACAGGCCATTGGTCCGCAACTGGTTATTTAATGTCATCTAATGTGGCCAAGTGGGCCTTGGCAACATGCTGTGATAGATAGGTGGGCCTTAATGTTGAAAAGGTTGAGAACCATTGGTCTAGGATCCCTAGATCTGTTAAATGCCATTAGCAGCAGTCGTTATTGTATGCATTGTTTTGTATGTATTTTGTGCATATACATGATTGCTTCACCACAATTATATCAAAACCTCACAATATAATTTTGCATACACTTCATAGACAGAAGTATTGGGACACATCTGTTTTTCATGGTTTGGGCTAGGCCCCTTACTTCCAGTGAAGGGCAATGTCAATGCTTCAAGACATTTTGGACAATACCATGCTTCTGACTTTGTGGACTCCTTTTCTATTCCAGCATGACTGTGCCCCAGTGCAAAAAGCAAGCTCCATAAAGACATGGTGGAGGAGTTCAGTGTGGTAGAACTTGACTGGCCCACACAGATCCCTGACCTCAACCCCAATCAAACATCTTTGTGACAAACTGGAACGGGGATTGCGAGCCAGGACTTCTCGTCTAACGTCAGTGCCTGACCTCATAAATGCTCTACAGAATGAATAGACACAAACACTCTAAAAACTTGTGGCAAGCCTTCCAAGAAGAGTGGAAGCTGTTAACTCCATTTTAAAGTCTATGTTTTTGAAGACAATGTCATTAAAGTCCCTGTTGGTGTAATGGTCAGGAGTCCCAGTACTTTTGTCCATATGATTTAGCCTCAGATATGAGTGTTGTTTTAAGGAAAAGCAGTGATATGACACTCAGAATAATTCTTTGTACAGTGTGTGTGCCACTGGACTCCACGTGCTTTCCCTGTGTACAGTTAAGTCCATTATATTGTCATTAAAATGAGTGCATGAGATTTTTTTTTTTCAGAAATAAATGCCTATACGTGGTTTACAATAACGCTGATGTGAACAAAATTATTTCAAAAATTAGTGAGGTTTTGAATAAAATCAAATCCAAATTCAGGCGCGTAAATGAAATCTGAAGAGCTCATTGCTTGTGAGCTACTATATTCACCACTCGGGGGCAGTAAAGTCCATTAAAACACAACAGAAGGCCTCATTAATTGCATTTTTTTAATACAAATCTGAAGTAAATCAAGTGTTCAGGATGATTTTGCTTACTCACTGCAGCACAGTCATCGTTCCTGATCACAGAAATACATATACAGCACTGTGTCACGTAACGATGATGTTACCTGAGACACCTCATACACTGCAATGCAGATATCAAAAATATCATGACTCATTAATCAACATTGCATAGATTTCAAGTAATTAAAGATAAACCATACTTAAGAATATATATTGTGGTCAGAGTGGCCCCTGAGTTGTGTGGATTCTCTCCAGCTCTCAAATAAAACTGAATAATAACATATTTAACTATAGCTAAAGTTACCTAAAGTGATGCATGTAGTCACACCATCAGTGCAATCCTATGAAAAAATCATTTTCAACACATATGCAACTAAGTGCTTTTCTGTCTATTCACACATATGGTGAGCACAGTGAGTTAGTCTCGCATCTCTGCCATGTTTCAGCAAATAAGGGCGGAAAGATTGTAATAAAACAGTAGTAAGTAGTAAGTTTTTATGCATAATAACTGTCATCTGTCAACACCATGGAAGTACAGATTTGCACATAAACAGAGCAGAATGATGGAGCCAATGGTGTAGTAGATGAGGTTTCGGAACTTGGGCTCCAAGTCTCCTTGACGATACCAAAATATCTGCAAATAGACAAATGTATGTTATTTTCCGATTTATCACAGTTTATAAAGAACATAATCCATTTTTGATGGCACTCATGACCTGTCCGATAGGAACATGGGACTGTTAGTGTTACTGTTTATCCTGTTTACACTGTTACTGTTACTGTTTAACCAAATGGGGAAGGATTGAATGGACAAGACTACTAACCAAAACCAACACTGAGAAACAGATCATGCTAATGCAGACCACAAAGAAGATGTTCAGGCCTTTTGGATGAGGTGTAGGAAAGACAAATGAACTGATGATGGTTACCTTGGAAGAGTGCAATGGAAAACAGTTAAACATCATGACATCAAATGTGCAACCACTCATTTACATATTAAAGCTTCAAGCAGCTCACCAAGAATGTGGCTAAGCTGGTATTTTTGACTATGTAAATGTAGTGTTAATGAAAGGCACTCGGTCTAATTCTCTGTATGTGGAACTGGGGGTTACTGGAGGGATAATCTTTACTTACTATGACCAAAAGCGATGTGAACCCACCAACAGCCACATTGACAATTCGATCCTGAAAGGAAAAAAAAAAAAAAAGCATTTTTGCATTCCAACCACAACTTTATGTGCATCCAGAGCTGAGGGACAGTCCTCACTATTCTAACTTATTCTGCCTTTGATATTAAGATCTACACAATCTTGTTGAGACATACGCAGTCTTACTGCTGATCTCCTTCTCACCCGAGCAGAGGTTTCTCCAAACAGAGGCCTGTTGTCCAGCATCCCTGTGCCGTAGGTGCGCGTGATGTACTCGTCCATGTTAGTTGTAGGACTGAGTGGACTGAAGTCCTGGTCATGAGGACCAGCTAATCTCTGAGCCCGACCCCAGCCTCCTGCACTCATGACTCCTGCTGGCCTCTGTCATGCCAAAACACACACACACACACACACACATACACACACACACACACACACACCTCTGATCAGTCCTGTAAAAACACTTCTCACTGAAGCAAGGAGGAAAACTCTTAAAAGACACTTTTTTTGGAAATAAATTATTACTAGACAGGGTGGGACATCTGAGAGAGGAGGTCATACATTTGTCTAGCAGGAATCAATGAAACAGTGACCAAGTGATTCTCTATGAATGTGACCATAGTGAGGTTTCGGTTCTGTTGTTAACATAATCTTTTGAACCACATAAGTATGAGTGAGATTATTCTATTTGTCTGAAAACTGGATTCCAAGACACTTATTTTGAAAAATTCACCTAATCTAGATCAGCCACATTCCTAATCACTGCTAAAGCCAGTTTGACTATGCAGAACAAAATGCCAGACACTGTTTAATCTTTAAAATAGCAGCCTCACTTACAACAATGGGTTAAACACGACAATATATAAAAAAAAACACAACAAAAATATCAGCCGTGTAATTGCAGTGCAAGACCAGCAAGTCCGGCTACAGATTCCAACGTGGTGTATCTAGAAGATGACACTTCAAAATTAAAGTCTCCCATAATTTTAAAAAATTGATATCAAAGTTTGCATTGTTGTCTCAGATATCAGTGGTGCATACCCCATTTGTTTTACAAAATATTGTATTTCTATTCATTTTTCTAGTCTATTTTTCTACACTGGATTTTCACATTTGCGTTGAATTGCAGGCACACGCCTCAAAGCTCTTATTGTGAAGTCAAGCTGTATTTTCTCTGTCAGTCTGTTTTGCGGGTTGCACCTCCACACATTCTCAGCCTGATGGGATCCACCAAACTGGCCGAGGCTTGGAGTTCCAGTTAGGCAGCTGAGATCCGGGGGGATAGTCTGATTTACACAGATATACAAATATATCTATCAGTAATAGATCTGGATCAGCTGATCATTGGGACCAGGCTCCATTGTTGATGTTTTCATAGACTCCAGAAGTTCTTCATCAGGAGCTTGGGCTCATCTTCCTGCACCAACATGTCTAAAGCTGGGGCTGAGGGTGGAGCTGATACTGGTTCAGTGGTGTCGGACCCACAACACTCCCAGAAGCTTTTAAGAGCCCTCCAGTCCTTTAGACAAGAGGGGAGCTTTCAGGATGCAGTGCTGGTACTGGAGGGAGAGGAGATCCCAGTTCAGAAGAACGTTCTGGCTGCTGCGAGTCCATACGTCAGGTACCAGAACATGTTCACACTTAATGCTTCAGTGCTCTGTTTCAGCAGGGACGTGGCTCCGTCCGGAAAAAGCTCGTCGTGCTTGTGTAAGAGCTCAGATATGCAGCTGCAGATCCTGAAGCCAAACTGTCAGCTGCAGGGTGTGCCAGCCGGAGGCTCCCAGGCTCTCCTTGTTCTCTGGTCCCGCTGTGCTTTTTATACGTATCGTTTGGTACTCCATGTACTGTTATGACATTTTTGTTTCTGGAAACTCTTGGGGAAGCAAGCAGAAAAGGAAGTTCCAGTGCAGATGCAGACTAGTTATTCCCACCGATGCCACAACATTTTCCAAGTGCTAGGATAATAACTTTTGTACACGTTTAAAAAAGTAACAGTGGACGTGGTAACTCATATAGAACTCATCTGTCTCAAGTCCAGAAAAGGAAAGCAGAAGCAACATAATTATTCAATATAAAAGTATAATATAATCAGCTGTATATTATATCAAATATTGCATAAAATATAAGTATATATATATACATATATATATTTACTCTTGATCAGAAATCACATGTCATGCACACACTATGTTGTCACAAAATATGCAGAATTCAGCTTCTTTGAGGTGCACCCAGTGCTGACACAGGTATAACAATCAGCCGTAATATTAAAGCTACATTCTCTAGAATGATGGATCAATATCCAATAACCCTGACAATTGTGATGCAGGACTAATCACCCAACATCGGTAACTGACTCCTCTAATTATCTTGTGGCTGAACGCAATGAAATCCTCACAGCTATGGTCCATCATCTAGAAGGGTAGAAGCTGTCACTGGAGCAAAAGGGGAATAAACTCATTATTAGTACCCCTGATTTCAGAAGAAACATTGAATGAGAATGTCTCTACAAACTTTTCAGTGTGTAATACCCATGTCAGGCATTCATAGAAAGTATTTTGCTCAGCTTCGTCAACTTATTTTTTTTTCCTAACATGTTCACGTACTTGCAGAACCAAGCTAAATTACAACCCACCAAAAGAGGATGGATCCATATACAGAATTGAGTTGCAGGGCATCTCAGTCCCCATCATGAAGCAGATCCTGGACTACATATTCAGTGGAGAGGTGAAGTCTTGGTGTGCTGTGAAATTCCACTGTGAACAAACGCCTGTGTCACATTCTTATGCTGATGGGTTCGGTGTCAGGATTGTCTGTTAAACTAATCTCTTCCACCGTCTCTGATTGTAGATCATCTTGAATGAGGACACCATCCAGGATGTGGTCCAGGCTGCTGACCTTCTGCTCCTGACTGACCTGAAGTCATTGTGCTGCCAGTTCCTGGAGAGCTGCATCACTGCTGAGAATTGCATCGGCATCCGGCTGTTCTCTCTGCACTACTGCCTGCATCACGTCCACCACGTGTCCACCGAGTACCTGCAGACGCACTTCAGAGACGTAGTTGACACCGAGGAGTTCCACGAGCTGCCACCCGATCGGCTGTGCGAGGTGCTGTCCATGGAGAAGCTCAACGTGGGAAATGAGAAGCATGTATTGGAGGCAGTGGTCCGCTGGCTCGCCCACGACATCGAGGCTCGGCGGGTAAGAGCAATGGGCTCTACGTTAGCAGCTCATTCTTACCGCACGCGGTCATACAACGCTTCTCACAGGTCTTTTGTTTGAGTTCACTTCTGTTGTCGCTATGTCAGGTTAGAATTTTCATTTTGCTCTACATAAAGTTTGCATTACATAATAATCTACATGTAATAACAACCGCTGCTATTCACTCCTGAAGCTCAGTTGACAATCAGCCCATGTATGTTTTTATTAAGTCTGAAGTGTTTTTTTGTTTTCATTTACATTAAATAATGTGAACCTGTACTGTTATAAGTAATGCAAAAGCCAACATGATGTCTTATTATGTATAGATTAGCAGTATGAGTGTATTATTTAAATGTACAAAATGCAACCTCTGTGGAAGGGTTTTTTTTTTTGTTCAGAAATCTTTGACTAATAAATATCATGCAGTACCAGGCAATTAGATATGAAGAAATCCGAATCAGAAAAAAAAAGTCCCTGATCAGCTGGAGCGTTAAGTCATGGCGATGTTAAAATGCAGGTAGATCTCCAGGAGGAGGGTTGATAACTTTACAGAGAACACACTTCTGCACATTTTAAAGCACACATACCCTTTTATTTGCTGAATTGAAGATGCTGGTGAAAAGAATGCGGACTGTAGGAAGGTTATGGCACGTATTTTATGTTTTAGTGTTACGCTGAGTGGAAAAAGTAGAAATTGTGGAGAAAAAAGATTGCAGCAAAATGTGTTCCCTGGATCGGATGTTAACTCATTTTCACTTAGAAAATGAACACAAACATGCAGTTTGAATAGGGGTGTTTAAAATTTTGCACATGACTGACTTCATCCGAATTGAATCATGATACAATCTCCTCTTCTTTTGAACACAATCGCTGTAGCAATCGAACATTTTCAATAGAAATGCTCGGTTTAGTACAATGTATTACAGGTGGAGAAACAGCAAAACAAAATGCTCAAGGGATTTCAGGATTTGCAGGGGCCTGTTCAAGTCTGTTAAAGTCATCTTTCTGTTTCATATGTGTGTTTGTTACCTGTTCTCAGCAGTAATGACTGTTTAATTCCTCCTGCTCTCTGGATGTAGGTGCATATGAAAGAGGTGATGTCTGCAGTGTGGGTGCAGGGTCTGGACCAGAGCTACCTGCAGGAGCAGATGCTGGGAGACCCCCTCATGAGGGAGGTGATCGGGCAGTGCTGCATGGAGCCTCTGGGAGGTGCAGCACAACAAGGGGAAGAGCTGCTCGCTGCCTTCAAACCCCGCGGCTACTCTGAGTGCATCGTCACTGTAGGGGGTGAGGACAGGGCGTGAGTATTAGAAAAATCAAGAGATACAATTATGTAATTGTAACCATCAAATCTATCCTGATCAGAGAATATAATGTTGCTTTGTACTGTGAAAGTGTAATGGCACTGGTCTCCTTTGTCTTTTTAAACTGATTGTGTTTCCTGCTTTGCTTCCCGTCAGCACTCGGCAGCCCTCAGCGGTGACGCGCTGCATGTGCCCCCTCTATGACAGGAGCCGGCAGCTATGGATTGCTCTGCAGCCCATGAATAAGAGACGAATTGGTCATGGGGTGGTGACTGCTGGTTAGTGCCTTCTTTAAAACATTCTGTTTACATTTACATTTAGCAGACGTTCTTATCCAGAGCGACGTACATCAGTGCTCAAGTAGTCCACGCCCGTTCTTCAAAAAGTGAAGCAGCGGGCTGCCACCAATGAGGGGCGCCAGGGAGCAGCGTGTGGAGACGGTACCTTGCTCAAAGGTACCTCAGTGGTGCCACTAGCAGTGTTCGAACCCACAAACTTCTAAATGCAGGGGGAACTCCCTAACCACTAGGCCACCAGCTGCTTAACTGTTGTGTAGTTGTTTCCTAACTCAGAAAATGAGGACATATCAACAAGCAATTATAACTGTGTCGTAAGTTATAATAATAAAAAAATCTCTTTTATTCCTTGACAGTGCTTTTGCAGACCCTGTTGTTGAAAATATACGCTAAATGTTTGGAGTGTGACAGATTGAAGCTTGGCACTGGACCGTTCTCACAACACTACATTTTCATGCACAGCATTTTCAGTCTTTATGGAGTTGGACCATCTTTAAACCAAACTCCAAACATTGCTAACATGTGATCCAAGTCCAGTAGGAGTGATCTTGTGAATATGTCACAAATAGTGCTGAGTTACCTTTAACATTTTTAACATTCTTCATACATGATAATGAATGAGTATACATGAAAATGAAAATATGTTGTTGAATTAATAAAGGTAATGAAGACATGCTTTCTGAGAACTGGTTCTCTGTGCTAAGAGAAAATAATGTAGCTTGATTTGATAACTTGATTAGACTCTTGTTCTGTTTTCTTTTCTTAATGGAATTTTTTAAGAGAACTTCCACAGATTTCTTGGACTAAAACTAGATTTCATCGTCAGAAACGTAAACCATTTTTATGTATTTTAAATTGCACAGCAAATGTATATATACAGTACATACAGTGACATTCATAATATGTTTTTGTTATCCTTCAGTACTGCAAAACTAAAAGTCACTGTTATTGTGTGGCACCAATTCTGATTATACAGAAATGGCTAAAATTTCAGCATGTGCTGCGATCAGTGCTGAAGAGCTGTAAAGTGAAGTAAGAGAACAGAACATGTCCGTTTTTGCTTCAGGACGAATCGTGATCCACAGGCTTGTCTCTGCAGTGATTCATGGTTTCTGTTGTCCCATGTGTCTAATCAGATGGGTGCCTTTTTGCGGTTGGAGGGATGGATGAAAACAACACTATCTTGAGTAGTGGAGAAAAATATGACCCAGAGACAAACACCTGGACCCCCATCCCACCAATGAAACAGGTACGGCTTTGAACACATAAAAACATCATCAGCTTGCACTGAACAAGCAGGTTAACCTTCAAAAAACACCACAAGCATTTTATCTTTATTAGATGTTGGTCTCTTCCTGTTCATGAGAAAATAATACCATCATCTCCACTTGAAGCAGCACACACAAGCTTTTCAGGATGTGGAAAACAATATGCAATATCGAATGTTCTGCATATTGAATATAAAAAGGAAATAATTTTTTTGTGTAGAGTTATAATAAACAGTAGAATGCATGGTAATTTAAATGCAGTTTCACTTTCAGTCGTAATATAAATGCAGTTTCACCTTTCTTTGCTGTTTTTATTGTGTGCTGGTGTGACAGTCCTCCCTGTTTAACACCAGGAGTCAGTGTTTTACTGTTGTCGACTGCATGATTAGGCAAGGAGGCATTTTGGCATCGCCGAGCTGGATGGGATGATCTATGTGCTGGGTGGAGAAAATGAAGACACTGAGGTTCTCCTCACGATGGAAGTATTTGACCCTCACTTTAATACCTGGACCACCCAGACCAGTATGACCACCGTGCGAAAGGTGAGAAATGTTTATCACACCTGGATCATTCGACCCAGTTAATATTCACACCCTTGGACTTTGTTGTACTAATGTTTGCCTTTCCCATGTTTAGTTCAGCTGCTGCGCTACAATGAAGAAGAAACTCTACGTGATGGGAGGAGGATCTTATGGGAAAATTTATGACTCGGTGGAATGTTATGACCCCAAAACTCAGCAGTGGACTACACTCTGCCCCCTAAAGGAGAGGAGGTATAAGGACAAGCACTGACAGCCACAAAGAGTCAAAGTATTAAAAACACAGGAGTAGGAACAGAAAGCAAGCAGGAAGGCAGATGAAAAAGAAAACAAGTCACACACTATATTTTTTGTTAAATACTCCCAGTGCATACATTTATTGCAGATTTTTGCCAATGTCTTTAAAATGTATGAGTATGAACAGAAGTATGTATTCATAAGCATTAACAAAGATATGCAAAACGCAATACTGATGGTAATAAAATGTTTCAGACACTACAAATTAGTTACATTAGTGCATTGTTGCAAAGCCATAGTGGACAGTGGATTGGCTATACCATGCAGGCACCATCATTTTCAGTCTCTTCAGAAGCCAAGATTGAGTTATTTTGGCACTGTGTTTGGGGTTGTTGTCTTGTTGAAGCGTCCATCTTCTCCCCAGACTGTTTCTTGGCCGATGAGATTAAGTTCTCCTCTGATATCTCCTGGTACATCAGGACATTCATGTTTTCTTTGAGGATGTGCAATGACCCAGTTTCTCTGTAGCATTAATCTTTGTAGCATTAATCTCATTTTCTAAAGCCATCTTTGTTTGTTTATGAGGACATTCTTTTATGTTCACATTTATACATACAAGGCCGAATGGCATTAGATGTTTACATTTGAAGTGGTTATATCCACTGGCAGGAATCCTCAAGAGCACTGTTTATTCTTTTTAACTGGATGTAGTGATGTACAGCATATGAAGCTGTGCATCATACATCCAAGAAATTATTAATAATGATCTTTATAAATGGAGTTGTTTGTATCTGTTCAAAGTTATCAGACTGTAGTAACCACTTACCATTACACAGATCCTGCTTCATTTGAAGAAAATGCCTTCAGGTAGTATGGTATTATATTGTTGCTATGTTACCCACCCCTAGGCATACGTTCCACATAGAGGAGATCAGAACTGATTCACTCAGTACTCAGTAATGCTTTGTAGAAGTATGATCATTTAAATGGAAAAATAGTTTTTTGATTTACAATTTCACAAGCA
Source organism: Alestes dentex (assembly GCA_037576975.1). NCBI lineage: Eukaryota > Metazoa > Chordata > Actinopteri > Characiformes > Alestidae > Alestes > Alestes dentex. The sequence goes on from JBBIGA010000018.1 coordinate 10,378,436, forward strand.
CATTTTGAACATTTACACAGAATATATTTGCTAGGTGTGTAATATACAGTTGTGCATGCACATCGTAAAACAAAGATTATTTACATAAAAAGAGAAATCACACTGGTCTTACATGTTTTTTAAGGGATTTTGTGTATGCGTGTGTGCCCACATCTGTTTGTTCATGCATGCTTGAGAGGAAGATGAGCTGCTTATTTTTGGCTCTTCATGCAGATTGGGCGCTGTAGTATGTGTCAGCAATAATGTGTGTCCGTGTTTGTTTGTCCATACACAAGGCTGTAATGATACATTTTCCGTGTCTTCCTCAGGTTTGGTGCTGTGGCCTGTGGAGTCAATCAGGAGCTCTATGTGTTTGGAGGAGTGAGGAGCAGGGACGCAGATAATCCCGAGTCCAGTCAGATGACCATCTGCAAGTCAGAGTTTTTTCATGATGAGTTAAAAAGGTGGGCTTCTCAGAATGTCACTCATGTGCTACAATATGAAGTCCCACTTCGTTTGAATGGTATATAGAAGTTCATTTGAAAATGCTCAAATTAATTATAGGATATCTGCTCAAATTTAACAGCATTGCAAATAGGATTAGAACTAGGGTTATGATTTGGTGCCAGCCTAGGTCCGGGCTCAAGGTTAGGCTTAGGTTTAGAGCGAGTGGAATTTAATTAGTGTAATTTAAGTCAAAGACAAGGTGGGCTTCAACACATAGCCTATAGTGGACTATGACCTGTTAACCATTATGGTGTACACTGAATGATGTTTCTACAAATGTTTTCTGTCCCAAACCCTTGCTGCAGATGGGTGCTCCTCGATGATCAGAACCTGTGCATACATACTACTTCATCCTTTGTATATGGTGCAGTTCCTATTGGTGCCAGTATATATGTGGTGGGAGAGCTTGACACAGGTAGACATGGAACATGCAATTTCAACATTTTGTCCCTGTCTCTCGTTATTTCTCGTTCTCTTGTTCTCTCTCTCTGTCTCTCTCTCTCTCTCGCGCTGTCTGTCTTGACTGATCAACACATCCTTTATCAGACGTATGAGTTACGTCCTGTTTTCAAATGGGCTATGCTGGAATTATTTTCCTGCTATATTAATTTTTTAATTAGTGCTTAATATGTTAAAAAAATAACATTTGAGAGAACTATTGTTGAAGACATTTCCTTTTTTTTCTTGTGAATTCAGCTGTATGGTTTATAGCATTAGCCATTTTACTGTGGAGTGGTGGTCTAGTGGGTAGGATACTGGTCTCTTGTCATGGGTTCGAGTCCTACCTTCAGCATATCACCACTGGGTTCCTGAACAGGAACCCCAAGTTGCTCCAGAGAGATTGTCCCCTGTAGTTAGGGAATGGAAGTCGCTTTGGATAAAAACTGAATACCATAATGGATCAGCTGAATGCCATAAATGTAAATGTAAATATACATCCTGAGAATGTAACCTTCTTTCTTTCTACCTGTGTGCAGGCACTAGTTATGATTATGTGCGAGAGTTCCGGCGCAGCACAGGCACCTGGCACCCTACAAGACCTCTCCTGCCCTCAGACCTGTGCAAGACTGGCTGTGCTGCCTTGCGCATTGCCAACTGTAAGCTGTTCCGGCTGCAGCTCAAGCAGGGCCTTTTCAGGATCAGAGTGCCATCTATTTAAACCAAGTGCACTTCCGTACCCCCACGTCTCTCTTCTCTCAGCTTGCTGTTCGGAAGAAAGCTACATGTGGGGTCTGGGAATCACCATAGCTACAGCCGAAGCTGGATATTGGGCAAGGATATTTGAGTGAGGTATATGGGGACGTTTGGGCCTTTTTTGTTTACTTTATTTTGATGCCTTCATAAGGGAACGTGCATACACAGTTGTTTTTTTTTTTTTACCATAAGGGAATCAAGTGTTGTAGTTTTGATATGGTAGCATAACTCCGGCTGCTTTTTTAGTGTTAATACTGTTATTTCAGTGGAGCGTAGGGTGTCACTTCCTGCACTAATGCTTATTTAAGAAATGTACGATGTCGCGAAGCTTGCTTTTTTAATACATGTAGTTATGCAATAACTATTTGGGAGAAACACCTAACTTCCTAACCATGTCCTTCCTAACTTCCAAACTAATGGGGCGCTACCATTTTCTGTGACAAGATTTTGATGGGCTTGGCTCCTCCCTCTCATAAGTCTTAAGAAAGGGATTTTGGACTTCCAGTGCAAAGCAGCAGCTTCCCCAAACTCCCCCAGTGTTCTTTGGCAGTTCCACAACTTACAGTGACACTTGATGAATTGAAGGCGTGGTCTGGACCCACTAGTTAACGAACTGTCTTAAAGTGAAGCATCTTGCCTGTGGGAATTGCTTTTAATTGTCAGGGTAAGGAAGGTGTGAAAAGTGATGGTGAATTTTGCCTATTGAGAGATTGTGTATATATGCAATAGTCTCTTGGTTCCCCTTCATAAGCCTTTGCATATTTGGTACAGTGTACAATATACCTCACATGGAGATAATTTCATATAATATATTACATGACAGTGGGGCTTGAGGATGGTTAAGATAAGCATGTTGTGTGTTTATAGCTGGTAGTGTGGTCATCTGTACTGATAAAATCTTGCTTCAGGAATCACAACTTCTTGCTGAAACATAGAGTAGTTGGTCTCACTTTTTAAGTCACTGTATGTATTTTGTAGGTGACTGGCTTTCCATTCACTGTAGACGGTTTTGGCATCTGGTGACCCCATTTGTTCTGTGCGCTTCACAGCTGCTGCTGTCCATTCTAATTGAAGGCCCACACACTTCAAAATCACTTCTGCAGGAACACACTTGCACATGCAAGAACCGCATGAGTGAAACAGCTCATGCCTAATCACTAGACATATTACATGTGATGTATTACACACCAGACACACATCAGGTGGCCCTGATACCAGTGTTACATGACCATGATTACACGCTCATTGCACTGGACCATTTAGGATATGTTACTGTGAAGTCATTCTTACTTTAATTAAAGAATTCAATAGATTTGACTGTAATTTTATATTCATAGCTTCAGATATCCTGATAAATTATATTATGCATATACGTGGAAAATCTGCTGTACACTGTGCTGCATAGGATTCTTTGAGCAAGGCCATAGAAGTTATACTATTCTGTTGTTTCCCTAAAGAGCCGTTTTTTGTAAATGATACATGTTGATACATGAAGAGCCTTTTCATTATGTGGCGGTTCTGTGAACTTTAAAAACGGTTCTTTACACTGACACATGGTTCTTTTGAGAAAAGTTCTTTATGGAACCAAAAATGCCTCTTCTATGGCATCACATGGAGAATCCATTCTACATTCTTTTAAGAATGGAGGTCAAAGCCTGTAAAAGCCACATAACATTCCCTCTGGACATCAGATATGGTTCAAGTGTAAAGAACATCATATGTTCAAACTATGATATTCATATACAATATGATCATATTTGCTTACTCAGGTATCCTGTGTTCTACACAACTTTCATTTTACACCAGCTTGTGGACTCTATCATGTAAAAGAACACTCAGATGACATGCTGTATCCTGAGTGGGATGGTTTGTCGTGGCTTCAGAATGTTTTTTTTTCCCTGCAAATATCACTCTTAGCTTTTAACCTGACTCATCTGTTAATCTCTTTATCATCATGCTGGTCGTTACAAAAAGAAACAAGTGACTTGCTGTCTTCTTCTGTCGCTCAAGCAGTTGCAGTTATCTGCATGATAATACATGTGACGTATTTGGGTTTTTATTTATTTGCTGCTGTTCTTTACTTTGCCGGATTCGCGTCAATGTTTAAGACTGTCAGCGTTAAAGTGGACCAAAGCAACTGCACGGTACAGGATGTGCAATCCACTATGGTATGAAAAGTATTTCAGAAGTTTTAAACATGTTGAATTTGTTCAGAACCAGCGAGTGTCTGTGAAAGAGACCCCAGTGTGTTCTGAGTTTTGGAAAGTCTTTCTTAAATTGGCTCAGAAATCTTGCAAAGAATTTCACTATTATGAGGGACTGACTAGTATGAAGCAGGGTTACTGTAGAATATTTTGTGTATCAGTAAGACACTGGAGCCATTATCCACAAATGCACCTTTCTGACATCGAAGTTCACGCCCAGTACTTAAACATACGATGTGCTTATGCATGTGCAAACACATGATAATTATCAACACACTCCGTTCATTCATGTGCCATCCTTTACAGTACGCTGTAGGCTCTAGAGCTGTAGATGTTTTCTCACACAACAAAGCACCTTGAGAATGATGAATTGCACAATTGAGAGTTTATTTTGCGATGTATACTGATTCCATTCGGCCTTACGCATCTCATCTTGCTGGGAGATGCTCACCTCATAGCCAAAAAATGATTACAGTTATTACTAATTTTTTTACGATTACATTGTCCGAAGTTGTATTAAAGCGACTACCAAATGGACCACATTCTAAGATTCACACAAGAAGCACCTTCATAAATGATGGACTCTAAATGATGTAAGGACTGTCAGACAAAATATTGAACTTTTTGTCATTTGTATCTAATCAATGATAAACATTAAATGCAAAACTGAAATGAGTGGAGTGATTTTTCATGTTGGATGATGTATTCTTTGTTTAGTGGATGGTAGAGATGATGAAAATGAGATTTATTTTCCAACAGGTAAAGTACTGGCTCTTTCTCATGTGTATGTCGATGTAACTCTCCGCAATTATGTAAATAAGGAGTACACTGGGTGGAATTAATGGAACAGGATTATCAGAGAATATCTGGATGGAATTCATTCATTGAAACTCTGTCGCTCTCGTAATTTTACTAGAGGTCCTATGCCTTGGGACACTGATAAGTGGCTAGAAATCATATAGAGGAGCGCTGGCCTCTCAAGCCTCATATTAGGCACTTGGGAATTCAGTCCTCTGTGGTCTAAAATGGCCTGAGCACAGACATTTCCTCTCAGATGCAAAATATATTCTCTTTGGGACCTTTCAGTCCTGTGTGTTGTGTATCTGGAAACAAAGGTATTTCATTTCGTGTTTTACTTTTGGCTGATCTTATTGTTAAAGATGTCAGAGTAACGTGCAGAACTGCTTGAGTATATACCTGAAGATTCTATCCCTACACAGGGTGCCATAAATTATTTACATTTTGATGCAATGTTTGGTTTGTATCAAAAAGCACGAAGAGGTCCAAGTATGTTTAGTATTTTCATATTACTTGCACTATGGACAGATGAAGGCCTCGTCTCCCAATATGTAACCTAACATTCACCCATGTGCCATTTACATAATGGATTTGTCCCAGCCTGAAATTTTATTTAGAAATAAATGGTTACTGCATTTAGTGTAGTATTTGATAATAAAAAGTACTTTCTTTTTCTTTATTAGTTTTGCCCATAACAAATGACTGTTTCACTTTCAACTTGATGTTATGATTGAGTCTGTGGCTTGTGATTGGGTCTTGCAAAAATGAAACCTAAATGTGCTGAGCGCAAATCCAGCAATTCAGCGGTAAGGTTGAGTAATGAGAGTGGGCTGTATGGAAAAAAAGAGCGTAAAAGTGATGTGAGAAGCACACTCTTCCTGTAGAGACCACTCTGATCTCAGTGGAGAGACAATCAGAAGTGCTTGTTTTTTCAGTGCTTGACCCAGGACCTAAGGTCTGCCTCATACGCACCTTTCATGTCTCTTCACACCCATGACAAAAGACTTCCTGTGGTCCGCTTCCTGTGCCACAATTAGGTCACGTGACCAAGTGTTAAGTCATTACGGCAGATACTGTTTCATATGATCTGGGAAGTCTGATTCATGGCTTTGTCAGATGCTGGTCAGGAGGTCCGAGGGCGATTGCATACACGATGCCAAGCAGTTTATACTGCTTTTCTTTTTCAGTCTGGCCACTTTGGGATTGCATAGGCTATCATCAGAGTGTACCCAACAGGGACGTGACGGCTGTCTCAGCAACCACACATGGGAAAAACTGTAAACAAAAGAGGAGAGGACAATGCATTCTCGGCTTCAGGTCTTTCTCATGGGTACTAATCAAGCATGTATCTTTTCTTGGGGTAACAACCCTGTAATGAGTTTAATGACAGCCTGTAAGAGTTATGTTTGTCACTCAGCAGGATAAAACTACAGATACTGTATGTGTACAAACACCAGTGTACACTGCATATGATGAAGCGTACTCTGAATTCTGACATACAGACAAACAGAAGATGAAAAAAAAAAAGGATAAAAGCAAAAAATTCCAGGGGTGAAATTCGATATGCCAAAAGATTTGCTGCATGTTAGGGCAGCAGAGAAGTTTGAGTCTTGCACTTTCTCTGGCCAATATGAAATGTCATTTAATGGACCAGTATATAGTTGGTGGGTGTATACAAAAGGTTTACGCTATAAATTTCCAAAAGACTGACTTCCTTTCAAGTCGTCATCTATCCCTCACTTTCCTGACTCAGAGTGAAGACAGCTCCGACGTCAAGACATGAAAAAAAAAAGTACTGCCACATTCTTGGGAGTGTCAGTGACTGCTGTTGTCTAGCGTGGGACGGCCCGCTGCCTTCCTGAGAAATCCTGTACTCTCGGGGAGTGAGTGTTGAAATTGACACTCACTGTGTTAACATCCAGTTGATCAAGTGATATTTCACTTCTTTTCTTCAAGATTTGATAAATGCAGTTTACTGAATTTAACCTGTGAAACAAATCCAGGAGATCTCAGGATACCAGAATAACTGACAGACATACCTGTTCATTTAGGCCTTGTGGGATGGAAACTCTATACTGAATGTGGCCGTGGCTCTTCGTGGAGGCTGAATGGTCCCAAGTAACCTAAACATCATGAAGCAGACTAGCCCTCACAGCAGCCGTATAGGTTATGAACGGATTGTTTTGGCCCAAAGGAATCTGGGCCGCTCTTATTCAACCTATTTAAAATGGTGAAATTACAGGAAAGGAAAAACGATAGTATACCAGAAAGTGAGTGTCGAAACTGACACTCACAGTGTTGACATCCAGTTGATCAAGGGATGTTTTACTTCTTTAAGGATATGATGAATCCAGTTTACACAATTTAACCTGTGACCCAACTCCAAGACAGATACAGACTTAGTATGTCAGGATACCAGGAGAACTGACCGACATACTTATTCATTTAGCCCTTGTGGGAAGACTGTTTTGGCCCAGACAAAGGAGTCACTTCTCTGGCTGAGGTTGAGGTCTCTAATGATAGTACCAGGGCTACAGAACCAGTTCAGAGGTGGATTTGATCGGAGGTGAAAGGTAGCAGGGATAAAAATCGTGAAGCCTATTCGACCGATTTAATGTGGCGACAAGATAGGACAGGAAAAATGAGCGTATGGCCAACAAAAAAAATCGTGCGCCCTCTTTCTCCATTTTGTGTAAAGGGAGTTCGATGGGCTCTCTTTCCCTGTATCAGTCAGTAGTGTGTGTGTGTGTGTGTGTGAGAGAGAGAGAGAGAGAGAGAGAGAGTGTGTGTGTGTGTGCGTAGACAGACACACAC
>JBBIGA010000018.1:10386776-10403432 GCA_037576975.1 Alestes dentex
GTGTGTGTGTGTGTGAGAGAGAGAGAGAGAGAGAGAGAGAGTGTGTGTGTGTGTGCGTAGACAGACACACACAGTGCATCCGCTTGCCTCCCTATTGACGTCACCCCTGTGTCACATGGCCCAGAGAGGACCAATCCGAGCAGCACTATCGGAGTGCTCGGTTCCTCCACGAAGATAGAAGAGCTTGAGAAGGAAAAAAACAGAAAAGGGAACCATGTCTACGAGCATTTAAAGAAGCGAAAGAGAGAGAAGAAAAATCTGTATCCCACGGAGAAATCTTTGTCCCTTTTTTAATTTTTGGGATTGTGTCTCTTTCTTCCTAACCTGTTTTTTGACGGTGTAGAGGAATATGCTGTCGTGGAGAGTGACAGAATGGATATGGCAATGGCCCGAGCATATTGAATAGCTCGTTGGAAACGGAGGAAGAGACGTTTTGACGAGGTGAAAAAAAAGAAACACATACAAGGACTGCTCCACAGATCTACACAGACTCGTTTTTTAATCGTTCATCTGCATTTTGGTGCCGGATTCTTCAGCTTTAATGGCTTTTCTGGCCCGTGTCCCTCGCCCGTGTCTGTTTTACGCCCTGAGCTCTGTGAAACGGACTGAGGTCGAGTAGCTCCCCGAGCGTCCCCTGCGCGACCGTTGGTAATCGAAGAATATTGTTACATTTGAAACATAAACATATTCCTCGAAAACTACAATAGGCGCCACTGGTAGTGAAAAAGGCTACAATCATGGATTTTAACAGCAGCGGTGGCGGAAATGAGCTTCACAACAACCAGTTTTACCCCTGCGAGGAGAGCAAGCCTCTGCTGGGAGAGATGTCCGCTCTCGGAGCTCCAGAGGGGAATAATAACAATGCCAAGCCGGGCGCCGGGCCCCCGTGTCGGAGAAGCCTCCTCCCTCCCTGCAGCAGCAGCGGGATGAGGTACAAGCTCCTCCAGGAAGGAGACATCCAGGTGTGCGTGGTGAAGCACCCGAGGACCTTCCTCAGTAAAATCCTCACCTCTAAGTTCCTACGGAGATGGGAGCCTCACCACCTCACCCTGACGGACAGCAGCCTCGTCTCGGCCACGGTAAGGCTCCCGATTCTCCCCGGTTCCCCTCACTCAGAGAGGGATAGAGCGAGATAACACCTCCCCTCCTCCTCCTCCTCCTGCCATGTTGAAGCAGTGTTTAAAGCAGCTACGCTGTTCCAGAAACACTACGGAAAGTCTGGTCGATTAGAGTGGTTTATGTTGTTGGTGGGATATAAAACGGGGTCCTTGCTCCTTTCTGTTCCTTCAACGCTTGGATTTAGATTCTTGTCAGCTGGTGTGTTGAAGTGTCTCTTTGTCTTGCCTCGTTTTTCTTCACTTGGGAAGATCTGCGACGCCTACACATCTTCCAACGTTTTGGAAGATGTCAGATTTATTCAGTTAAAGTTCATTGTTTGATCAAAAAGGCCTTTCTTTCCTGTGCAGACCATGGGTGGTCTCAAAGAAGGGATACAATAAGTAGCATCTGAACATTTAAGCATTAGAGAGGGGGAGCAGAAATAAGATCTCTTGTCCTAAAATTGTGTATTAAGTGTATATTTTATCTATATTTTGTGTGTTAGGTGGATAAAGATGCTCAGTGAGGCCTACAATGTGTGGCCGTTAATGTTAATAGATGCAGAAAAATACCATTGGACCTACACTCACTTTTGTAGCAGTTTGTAACATGATCATTTTATAAGTGACAAATATTAAAGCATGTTTACAAACATCACCTCACACAGTAAACCAAGTCAGTGTAGATTAATAGATGATTCTGTTTGATTTAGGTTAAAGTTATGTATTTCTCAGTCAGACCGGATCAGTAATGGCTGCTCTCTGCAGGCAGCAGAGGCCTTCTTGCAATGGCCTCTTACTGATGTCACACATCCTTTTTTGTTGTCTTTTTTTGTTTAGCTTTTATCTCACTACTCTATTTCACATTGTGCCAGTGAAATCAGTGACTCACGTTTTACAGTAAATCCATGTGAGATACAGCCTTGTTGAAACATGTCAGATCAGCCAAAGGTATGAAAGGTATTACACATTTACGTCTTTTAGAGCGATGTTATCTCGTCTGTGAACTCTGTAGATCTGTAGGTGTTTATCTGGTGGTCTGCAATGAGTTGACCATGTGCTTGACATCTGACTGTAGAGAAGGTGTTATTCTAATGATCTAATTATTTCTATTCTAATTCTCATTATTGTTTTTAATATGTTGATTTTAAACTGTATAGGTCTCATTTTTACTTACCATATTTGGCCTCATTTGACAAGCAGGAGTAACCTGTGATCCTAATAAAAAAAATTTGTTCTTTTCCTGACTCGCTAAACTTACATTGGAATGTAAAATTGCCTGCCTTTTTATATCTGATTCTCTGTAAGTCAATTCTCCGTTCTACGTAAAAAGTGATCTCACTGAATGATACGAAAAATGTGACTCACTTTTCCTTAAGCACTGAGAACCGACATCATATTTGCGTAATTCCAAGCCATCATAAATACTCCCTGTCACTCTTTCGTTAAAAAAAGCCTTCCCCCTAAACATGTTTGCTTAAAGCAACATTTGTTTTCTTGTGGATGGAAGGAACGGGCCTACCTAGTTTCCGTCCTGAAGGGTGGGATACTGCATTTTTGCTTGAATCGGGTTATGATTTGTCCTGATAAAATTCTGTATCAGTTTTTCCCCCAAGAATATGTCATGGTGAGATCTAAGATTGCGGAGTTTGCAAGATAGTCGTAATATCTTACAAACCTAACAGAGATTGTTATGGTTGGGTTGTTATGGTTGGATTGTTTTGTTCTGCGTACAGCGGGGTTATACCAATGGGAATGACGAAATTGTAAACAGTAACCAGTTAGAGGAAACCTACTTTTAATTAGTTTTCTTGCATTTGAAATGATTTTAAAACCACCTAAAGCAACCAGTGAATGACATACATTGTAGTTAACAAATCTTAGGAGTGAACGAAAATCTTACCTCGTACCGCCAGAACTTCATCACTTGTATGCGTATTATTAAGTGCGTGGCTAATAATGTCTTTTTGTTTTAGATTTACTAAGCATATGTCCTATCATCTTTTCACAGTCTTTGGTGCCTTTGTCTAAGTGTTTTTTGTTTTTTTTGTTTTTTTAACCCAGTTGTTTTTACTGTACTAAACAGTAACAGGGGCACAATAAAGGCTGGAGACCCCATACAAACTAATTAATGAACTTTAATGGAAGTCCCTAGTTGGGATATCATTGTATACTGATATACAGTAGTGTTAGGTTTAACACAGTAGTAGTTATTGTAAAAAATCTTTGATGCTCATCACAAATAATTTTCTTTACGAATCAGAAAGAATCAGTTTCCTCGATGTTGATCTGTTTCGAAACCCGGGTTTCACTTGTGGCCTTACCTGTAGGTTAATGGTATCAGGAATGTTTATGCATTGGGAGCGAATAGATGGCTCAAATAAATTAACTTACTTACTTTACTTACATCTGTGGAATCTTTGAGAAGTTTGTGGTGTGGATTTTTTAGAGGTGTAAAAATAGTCTATCATGTTTAGCCTGTTTATTCACACCATTAAACAGTTTCTGAGAATTTGACCATTGAAACTTCAGTTGTTGATGCCTAAAAAGGGTCTCTCTCTATGTGTGTTTTTCTCTCTCTCTCTCTCTCTCTCTCTCTCTCTCTCTCTCTCTCTCTCTCACACTCACATATTTATCTGTAGGGTCAAATCTAGGTGAACGCTTAGCGATAGGAAAAGAGCCTCCATAAAGCACAGAAATAAAGTCCTAAAAGAAGGAAATAAAGAAGTCATTTGGACTGTCATTTGAAAATTGAACGCTCAGTAGCTTGTTCTGTGACTGTATTAAATACAATAACTAGCTATGTAAAACTAGTAAATGAGCTTATACAACTTGTCCTATGAGACAAGTCGGCTTTAACGTTAATCTACATATTTACTCTTCTTCTCCTACTTTCGACAGCCCTCGATTAGGGATCACCACAGCGGATCAACCATATTTAGTAGTATCTCTTAATTTAGCCATTGCTTATCAATTACAGGAGCTTGAACTTGAGGAAGATGTATTTTTTTTCCATGTTAGATCTTCACCAACAGTAGCTCATTTGGTCGTTTGTCAAAACATTGCAGAACACTGCAGTTTTATTTTTTAAAAAATGTTGCCTGAAAAAAAGGGTTTTCCCTGAAATTCAGATCCGAAGCCAGTCCTATAACAAGGCGTTATTCTAGCTGTTATTCTACATTTATTTTGCATTTTCCTAAAAGCAATAAATGTTTTTTTTGTTTTGTTTTGGGGGTTTTTTTACACAGCTGTTCACATTTAAAAACCACATTTAGGTCAGTCGATCAGTTATTTGTAGATCAGTTCAAATGAGTAATTGAACATCAAAATATTTGGTTTTGGAACCACTGATTTATACACATGAAGACGGTATTGTTGTACACAGAGGCAGAAGGGCCTTCAATAATTCTGACTGGAGTATGAATCCAGCATATGATGATGTAGCGTACAGTTTTGAAATCGAAAAGTCAGTCATTTGCGTTTGTCTCACTCATTTCTGCCCTCACTGATCTGTGATGAGTTCTGTTTAGACAGTCAGCTTTGTCTAACATCACAAAAATAAATACAACTAAATGGTTTTTAAACTACCCTTATGTTAAACCAACTGTGTTATATCACTTTCTGATTCTAATACCACAACACCCCTCCTCTCTTGGTAAGCATCCAATTGTGTATTGTGATTGGTATGTAAGAGGCAGCTTCTGTTGTTCATTAGGAGGGCATTTTCAAATGCTGGCAGATATCCACATGATCCAACATCCAGAACCACAGTTTATTTTATTATTTTTTTTGTACACTTCGCATTCAGCTTGCTCTTGTTAAAGAAATTGTTTGATGAAAAATACGATTTATACAGTTTTCCTCTTAATCCAGATGTGGTCGATCAGCCAAGGTCTGGTGCTAATTGAAGTTTACTTCAGTAGTTTCCTAGCAAAGCGTCTACCAGACTAATACATGTCTTTTTCACCAGTTTAGCACAACAGACCTGCATTACCTTTCAGCTTAATAATGGTGAGAACAGTATAAAGGAAAAATACAAACTCGAGACACTATAAACATCTATTTACAGTGGCGTCATTACATTTGGCATTCATTTAAATTGTATTTATTAATGTTTTCCTGAGCCATTCCTTTTTCTTGTTTTTTATGGCATTATTAACTGATATGATCTGACAGGCCTAATGTGCTTGAATGTATTCAGTTGCATTGTAATTCAATAAAAAAGCGATTGAGAAAGTGGGGGAAAAAAAAAAACAAAAAACAGGGTAGTGGAAGGATCGCTCAGCTGATCATATGGCATGCGGACTGTAAAGTCTGCTTCTTTGTGGTCTATCATATGAGACCTGTTGGAAATTCCTCCATATCAAGACTTGTGTGGCACTGTTCTGTCAGTGTCTTGGCTCTCTACTTCTAATGGATTCAGTTTTAAGTGTGCATTTAGGAGGTTTCTTTTCACAACTGTAATAATGTCAGGTGTGTTCAAAAGACATTTTTAGGAACGTAACAAAGATGGACGCATATGTTGATGCACAATATTGTATAGTGCCACAAAATGAAATTATTCTCTATTATACACAAGACTTTGACAGTAAGAAAGATGGTCGACAATTCATAAAACCAAATGGACATAAAATTCTGTTGATTTATGTTTGATATACAGTTTTTTTATTATTATTGTGATGTCTGTCGTAAGCTGTAACAGTCATTAGCTATAGAGTTACTGTTACTCATCTCCAGTTTTTTTTTAGTTTTTTTTTTTAAGAGGCTTATCTCTGTTTACAAAGCAATTGTAAATAAACAGAGACTACAGTTGTTCTCTGGAAATGACAGAGAATTTTATTTTAATGTATTCAAAGGCCATGCTGTGTCATAAGGCAGGAATGCTGTTCAGTGTCGGTTCCTCTCTTTCAGTGCATATTTGACATTTCGGTTTGTTTGAGAAAGTTTCTTTCTTAGTGAAGTGCCTATTTTATTCTGTGATGCACAATTAGGCATTGTGATCCACATCAGTATTTTTTTGTGTCACAAAATTGAATACAGTTTTGTTAGAAGCCGTTTGTGTTTATATTGGCTGCTGTTTTTAGGCTTTACTCTGTGAATAACACCTGTGTTACCTATATGAGTTTTTCATTTGCTGTCTCGGTGGTTGTTGTGCTGGACAGAATGCATGAAGGCAGAGTAGAATTTAAGGTTAAACCGACTTTTTAGTTACTTCTAATCACAGTCTACGGTTAAGACCAATCTTACCCTGATAGTGCAGTCGTCCTTATGGAAAAGAATGGTGATGATGCATTCTCTCAAACAAAAACTATGTAGTTTTCATTTTCAGTGGGTGACCGTTATGCATTATAAAGTAACTGCGAAGAATCTACCTATATCTAAATAATAGTGAAATCACATCAGCTATATACTGGCTTCTTAAATAAAGTAAGATGGGATTTAATATTAACTGAAACTACTATATACATACAAGCTGGCCAATTTTATTGCATCATTTACTTCATAATAGAATCTACTTCTTGGACAATCATGGTACATCATCTACTTTATAGACAATCTACTGCATAGACATACATAGTACAGCATCTACTTTATAATAGTATCTACTTCACAATCTTAGTCCATCATCTACTTCATAATACAATCTACAGCAATAGTACAGCATCTACTTCAAATTAGAATCTTCTTCATAGACAATCATAGTACATCATCATCGTATCTACTTCATAGACAATCATAGTACAGCTTCTACTTCATAGACATAGTACATCATCTTCATAATATAATCTACTTCATAGACAGTCGTAGTACATCATCTGCAAAGACTCTGATACCATGTTTCACTTGAAAAAGATAGTCTAATGGAAAATGCATTATGATTTTATACGCTTCCTGTTTGCACATTAGCTGTGGGTAGAATGTGCATGACACAACATATTCCTCTCCGTGTTCTTCCCTAAATTTATGCCACATTAACTTATGACTTTTTTTACAACATTACACCACCTTTTATGTACTGTTTACCCATTAGAAACAATTACAGTCAAGAGAAACTATCCATTGCTCCTGCAAGGTAGACATAATATCCCCCCCCCCCCCCATAAGCGAATATAGCCCAGATATCTTGGCTTTAGCAGATCAATGAACCAACTGTATAGCTGCTGAAAAAAGTAACATTATTTGTGAGATAACAATCGCATTATCATTGTATTGTTTTTGTCATCATGAACAATGAACAATTGAAATTGTCAGCTGCTAACATGTCCTACTCCTCATTCCATCCCCTGTGGGCTAAATGGTGCATTTCCGTGGAATCATGCAGCGCATTTCCAAGCCCCAGTCAGAGCGCGACTGTCCACACAGTCATAATCTGATAACATAAGAACAAGCTAGCATTTAACTTTACATCGTTTGAGGTGTACAGGTGTGCAGTTGGATATTGACATAATATTTGTGACCAAAAATAAGTGCGGTAGTTTACATGTTAGTTAACTTTCATTAAATTGATGGGGATGGTTACTCACAGGATAATGAGAGAACAGATATAGGCCAAGATCATTCAGCCCAAGTCAGCAGTTTAGTCACGTGTCAAACAGTGGGAAGTTAACTAGTCAACTTAATTGATGAATACCTTTTGACTAGGTAACTGGTAGAATGGGTATGACCTGGGGATGTGCTAGTCATTCATTTTTATGGTCGATTCTGATTTATTTCCAGCCAAATTGTTTAGTGACTGAAAGCAAGCGGAAACTAGCTTTTTTAGTACAATGAGTCATGCATAATTATCCTACAGCATTTTTGGTTTGGTGTATTAGGAGCATTCAAATGCAGCATGCATGCTTACATCATAAAACTGCAGCACAAATTGGGCAAAAAATAATTTGGCAGACTTACAATTTGGTATTTGAAGCGAAAATGTGTCATGACCCTTTAGAGCCAGCTATTTTGCTGTGCAATGTGCACAGTGTCATCAAACAAGGTAGTGTTATCGTACAGAGACTATATTCAAGAAGTTCAATAGTATTTTTGGTTTTGATTATTAGGGCCTAAAGAATGACACAGGGAGTTGGTTGTTTAAAACTGCAAACATTCGGAAGAGGGAGTTCTAGCTGATTTTCATGTAGTAAATAGGACGGGAGAAAAAGTGGAAGCGGAAACACCGCACAAACCACATGTTTTATCAGCCTTACTGTTCAGAGGTACACTGTGTTACAGTAAAACTGCTCCTAACAAATTTGAGTTTGCATAAATAAATACATTCCTCCCAGACCGAAAATTTGAGATTAAAGACTAGAGCTATACACTGTTCCTTTGGGGGGGAAAAAAAAAGACATCCCTGTGCAACACACTGCTATATCACCCAGTTACATAAATTTTCGAAAAACTTGAGATCTGAATTTAGTGGGCTTTTTTTTAAATAAAGTAGAGAATTTTACTTTGGCTATAATGAGTACATAAAAAACCTAAACACCTAAAGGCCAACATTACCGGCCACTTACATGAAGTCCACATCTCGTATGAGTAGCTTTTTGTGTTTGACCTGTTGGGTTGGCTGGCCAGTTTCATGATAGGAGAAACACTGCTTATATTTGAATTATGTTCCTTTTTTTTAGTGTTATGAATAAAGTTACTGTAGGCGTTATTCATTTCCTGTAGCATGCACCCAGTACAAGCTTTCTCACTCGTACCCATATGCTGAAAAGGCAATCTCTGCCACTGTTTCTGTTTTTTTAAGAAACTGAGTGATGTTCGTTTTGATCAACAATGCAGTTTACCTGTCTTGGTTGCTTCAAGTGATTGTTTCTACACAGTGCTGTGGGTTATGAAGGGAAGTATGCCTAGCTACAAACCATTTACTGACCTCATATTTTTTTGTGAGTCATTTATCTCTTCTCAGATCTGAAGTCCCTATGAACATAAGGTTGATTTTTGCAATAGTGTCAGTGAAAATAATTGCATAACTAGTCAAATGACAACAACACTAGTCAATTCTGTGTTGTTTTCTTCTATTATGTAGACATTGATAGTGACTAAAATGAAGAATATTTTTGTTAAATGCATCTAAAAGTAGTTATTTGCCATTCGCTTTGTACGAGTTCAGAGTAAATTTCTGCGCTAACTACTTACACTTAGTCAGATCTCACCTCTGATCTGGTTCTGGGCTAGCACCACTGATGACTGATGTAACATAATAGCCTACAGCATCTTAAAGACAAGAGTGACAGACCCGCACACAAACAAATAATCATGAATAAAGGTCGGTTATTCCTAAACACAAGGTAGCTGTTACATTGCAAATAAAGAGCATCAGGGAAATAAGCAAAAAGTAGAAAAAAGAGAAGTCTACATTACAGGAAGAGCGACAGTAAGGTATTTCAGTTAAGGGTGGATTCTTGTACTTCCTGTAGTATTAAATGTCTTCACCTGCACAGCCAGTAATAACACAGTCATAACACTTCTGGGTGAGGGGTAGCACACAGCTTCTACATTTACTGTATGTATGTATTTCTATTAAACAAAATTGACGTTAATGAAAAATGATTTACTTAAAAAATGTAATTTTTGGGATTAGATTTCAGATTGTTGTTAAACATTACTCACTATTAAATTAGTGTTCTTTGCCTTTTTTTTTTTTTTTTTTTTTTTTTTTTTGCAGTCATGACAGTAGCATAATCAAAAGGTTTTTTTGAGCATCATGCAGCCTCAAAAATCAGCAAAGACTTAATCTTATTTGTACAAAACTGAAACTGGTGATGATGGGAACTGTACCGTGTCTAGCATAATGGCTCATCTGTGCTGTGTTTCTCCTTTGCTTTATGTCTGCAAAGATGTTTTATTGCTCTCTGAGCTTTGCCAGACAGCATCAGGTTTTATTGAACCTGTTCACTCTCACCATGACCATGTTGATTTAGATTCCTCCTCGTTACTGCTTGCACTTTGCCTCTGTTGGGCTTTGCAGTTTACTTTAGGTGTGAATGAGGCTCAAGAGGAAGAAGCCAAGCTTAATGCTTTTTTTATGCTGTTGGCCCTGCAGTACTGAGGCCGTGTGTGTGTTCTAAAACCCATCTCACACAGCAGTCCAGCCTATGCTGGCTTATTTGCATTAACTTTGCATTTGCATGGACATTAGAGTGTGTATCAAATAATGTTTTGATTACAATGCTGGAGAGCTATGATAAGTTTCAGTGTCTGAGCGTGTATATTTTATGTTTGATCAAGTCTCCATCTCTGCTTCAAATTTCGTAGACATGGCACGATCATTTTTCTATGACAGTTATATACATTTAGTCACCTATTCCTGATTTTTCACACACACACACACACACACACACACACACACACACAAAATCAAACAGTAATATGAATTGTTTGTAAAAAAAAAAAAAAAAAAAAAGAAAGAAAAAAAAAATCAGTCCTTTTCAGAGGCTTCTCCTGAATGCACTGATGTTTTCCCCACATCTTTCCCATCTGGATCTCCCTGGTTACAACAAAAAAAACCTTATGTCTCTATTTCATGTCTTTGTTTCCATGGCAACATTGCAATGTGGCGATGAGAGCTGTTCAGCTCCTCTTTAAGGAAGAATTGCAGCATGAAAAAGAGGCTGAATGTGATGAACCAGAGGCTGGGAGGAACAGGGAGCTGGGGCAGGAGGAAAGCACAGGGAGAGAAGGAGGTGGCCGCAGAATGACACCATGACAGTTCGAAGCGAGAGCTAAACCAGAGTTACCACAGCAAGCTGCTGTTCAGGATATTGTCGCTATGACGACCTATGCGAGAGGTTCAAGCCTCTCTTTATGCTGGCCCCCCTGGTCGTGTAATTACCCCCCACCCCCCCATCCACTTCAAGGATGCATTTGCTTCCGCTATACGGCTATTTTTCTAGTTTGGTCATGATTCGCTCCTCACATGCAGCATGGTGCACGTTTCATCCCAGCAGCAGAGGGAGAGGGGTAGTCTGGGGAATGGCCAGTTGCTCAGTCATCTCGGAGAGGAGTTGTAAATAAAAGACTAGGGCGTTTGATTCTGTTATATAGGGGAAGAGATGGAGAGAGAGGAGCTTTTTTTTTGTTTTGTTTTGTTTTGTTTTGGATTTGGGTTTTTTTTTTTTCCGAGACAAAGTGCATGAGAGAGACAGACAGAGAATGAGTCAAAGAGATGAATAGCTTGTTTGCTATGTTGAACTGGGTGGCTGACACAAATACAGGAACTGTGGTTTGGTTTGAGTCTAGAGGGAGGGCAGCACAAATCAAGTAATAGCCTTGTTTGTTCAGCATCAGAGGGAGGCTGGTTCTAATAAGGGAAGAGCCTGTAGCAGAGCTGTAGAGGTGGGAGGGAGGCTAATAAAGGAACAGCTCCAGTGTTCTGTTGTAGAGATGGAGACAGGGAACAGCCTGTTGACATTTGAAGCCATGTGACCGCAAGCACTACAGTCAAGACTTAGTGAAGCTGAAAAATGAGATGCAGGAGCCTTTGTGATAAATAACAAGAATGCAAACCTTTTACACTCATTTCGTGATCGGTGTGCAGTGAAGGTGAACCTGAAAAAAACCTACAGAAGTTAGTAGTGGTCAGGATGAGTAATAGCCTTCCATCAAAGAGTGTTTAAATGTCAGGTTGTTTCTAAAGATTTTATCTAGTCTACAATATAGATACTGCTGCATTATATAGTCGTTGTTGTTTTATGAAGTTCGCATAGTACATGGTGATGTGTTAATCCTTCTGTAAAATCAAGGCTACTGCATATTTTAAAAATGGTTTCCTCTTTGTGTCTCTGCAGCCTACAGGCTATATGGAGACTGCTCTGTCTTATAGTTCTATAGAGGACCTGCAGCTGCTGTCTTGGGATAACGCCCCCAAATACTGTGTCCAGCTCAGCGTCCCTGGAGGGACCGTCCTTCTGCAGGTACTGCATGCACCGGCTGGGAGAAGAAAAATTATTACAATTATTTTCGATGAATTTTCCTTTGCTGTTTAAAGTTACGTCTTCAAAAACAGTAGCTCTAAACTTAAAGGAGCCTTTGGGTTACTGTAAATGTTGGGTCATAATCTGTTGTGTGAAATTGTCTGTAGTGACTAGTAGCATAGGCACTATGGTGCACGCTACAGGATTTGTAAAATCATGATTCTAATTGTTAGTCGTAGCTAGGGCTGCACAATATATCATCTGTTAACCGTTGTCGCAGTATTAGTCTCTGCAATGCTGCTATCATGGTAGGCTGCAATATGCAAACGAGCCTCTAACCAATCACAGTGTTTTTGACACTGTTGACCAATCACAGCTCGAGGTGAGTGTTGCTGGGTGCATTGATGAATCAAGGTATTCTATTGTATTTAATTGTTTTCTGTCCAAAATGTTTACCGATAGTCAATGTAATTATTCATCGAAGTTCATTCTTACATGGCCATTTTCCTACCTTTATTTACCCATTAGAAATAAAGTGTCTGTTTTGTTACTGTACCTTTAAGACTTATGTACAGACTTAAGATATGTGTAAATGATCTCTCTCTGATTGACTCCCCTGAATTGTAGCTCATTCAAAAGGCACTACAGGCCTGAAACTGTGACTGTAAATTTTTAAAGAATATTTACATACATATTTACATAAAAGCTTGATTAATTCCAGAAAAGTGACATGGTTCTTTTAATATACTGAAAGGAACTGCACCTGCAATATGTACCAGTATAATCAAAACCCTAATATTTTGTCTATATTGTGCAGCCCTAGCTGTACCCCTGCAGATTTCTGTGATAAAAATCATTCATGCTCCTTCAGCCTGCCTGTTAGATTGCACTTCTCAGAAAAAAAAAAAACTGTCTTCCTGTGAAACCTTTGAGAAGTCAAATCATTCAATTTTTGTTTGTTTGATATAACTCTGCTTTCTGATGTATATTTTTGAAAATGTCTTTAAATCTAAATGAATCATGTTAATATTGATCCTGCTTAGCTATGACACACTTCTTAGATGCCCAAATAATTCCATCACACACATACAACAACCAGAATACATATTTTTGTTCTTTGACCCGTTCTCAGTGCGTTTGTAACTGTGCATGCATGTTCTCAGGCTGCCAACAGCTATCTGCGGGACCAGTGGTTTCACTCTCTACAGTGGAAGGTAAAGTTACTGGTTTTAAGTTTTTATTTAGCATTGATGTACATGTTTTTGCACTTTGATTTTTTGAACACATTGCTGATTGTCATGACTCATCTTGTGCAATTTACATGGCCTTTTGATGCAACAGAAAAAGATCTACAAGTATCGAAAGGTGTTGAATAACCCAAGTCGCTGGGAGGTGGTGCTGAAGGAGATCCGAGCTCTGGTGGACATGGCCCTCACCTCCCCGCTGCAGGACGAGTCCATCCACCAAGCCCCACTGCACATCATCTCTACCCTGCTCGCAGAGGTACCCCACCACACACAAACACACACACACACTTATTCACCCTGTATGAGCCTCTGCATGTATTGTACGAGCTGTGTGGTATAAGTACAGACGGCGTTCCCCAAGTGCTTCAACCGCCTTCATTTTATAGTGGAGAATATTCACTGTGCTCTAAGACGTGCCAAGAATTGTGATCTGCAACAGATCAGACTAGATCTAAGTCTAAACTCAGCAGATGCAGAACGCTGTGGTTGTGGTCTAGTGCATCTATACACAGAGTCTCTGCTGTTTTGATGGATTTCCCTTTGACTGCAGTTCTTCTAAGCCCCACTGAAATAACGTCTCCCACTCATCCAGCCTACATCACAGCTACAGTCTCATGTACAGACATCTCTGATTGACAGGACAGTGTAATGCAGTGATGAAACATTGCATATCACTAGCACCAGTGTGAATGTTAACTTGACAGTACTTTGTAGGACCATATTCTGTCCACTAAAGTGAAGTCACCAGCTCACCTGGATATATGGCCAGTAGACTCCAGTAATATGCAGAGGCAGTCTTTAAGTCTAAATCTTTATTCAACCTACAGAGATTGTTATCTCAGTGTTTATTACAAGCTTCAAATGTCTCTGTTTTAGCTGGAGTGGCCATAAAATGACCGTTAGCTTGGTGCCAACATAACATTGAAAACTCCATTAGGTCTGTAGCAGAATGGTAGCTCTGGTCATTTGTGTGGCACAGGTCATAAAATCATGAACTGGCTTTAAGCATAAGTGTATATAATATGTAAGCATATAAACGCTGTTTCGTTGCCATATCGCTCAGTGTGGCAAAGGACCGTGTGAACACAGTTGTTGAGTTCAGTAGCAGAGCTTCTCCATAAAGTATTGCGACCTGACATGTTTTCTTTTTTGAAAACAAAACATGATGTATTTGACGCAGTAAAATAGATTAAGTGGTTAATTTTTCTAAACCCCAACATTTGATTTGCTCAGACCAGCTTTTTTACACATGACTGCGGTTACAGCTTCATTATTTTTCTCTGCTTGCTTGCTAAAGGCTGCACATCTAGCAACAACAAAAAAGGAATAAACACCACATTTCTGAACCTTAGCTTAGAGCCAGACAAATGAGTTATCCACACAATGTAAGTATATTATGTTCAGACATCTTAAAACATTCTGTAATACCAAATTACTACTAGCTCTCGTAGGCTAGCCCGTGGCAAGTGTTCCCCAAATGAAAATCCACTCCATGCTGTCCCATCCTCCCCTTGTGCTGTAAGTGGCCCGTTATGTAACTTAGGTGTGACGCGCTTCCGAATAGTGAGTCAAACTTGGCCAGGGCATGTAAAAAAAACAAAAAACAAACACTGAAACAAGGCGTAAAAGTTTAACATTTACGATCTGATTTTAATGTCCTTGACTGAAGCCATAGCTGTGCTCTTCATCAGAGTTCAGTGTCCACACTCCCTAATGTAACTCTACTGACACTGTCAATGAGAGCAGTGTTCATTACCATACAAAGTCAACACCTAGAATATGACCTTTGCTTCACAGATGAATAAATGATTTGGTAAAACATGTTGTACATGAACAGGATTAAGGTGTTATTTGTTGTACAGGGAACTGTTACATTGCAGAAACAAGTGAAATGTCCTTTAACACGGTTTGTGCAAAACTGGATCTAATGCTTAACTTGGAACCTTGTTAAATTTTACTGAAAGCATGTTTTGTTTATTAAATTAGCTTTTTAAAATCCCTTACATCGTTGTATCCACAAAAGCTTTGTTGCACTGGCAAATCCTAAAATTCTTCACAAAGTCAAGATACATAAGACAGACTGTGTTTTATTGTATCAATTTTTTATTCACTTTTGTGGTTGTCTCCCAACCACTGCAGTACCAATAAGCGGCCTTGGATACATGTAGTACCGCATGGAATGCAAGGATCTTGACTGAAAGCTTGGCTTGTCATCTGCATCATTGCTCTGAAGCTTTAAGAGGGATTCTTAGTAATGTGTTTGTGTCACTTCCTTCTCAGAACACTAACCTCAGCGCCCAGGACCATGAGAGCATCATTGTGGTGAGTGGGTTTGCTATGATAAATTAGTGCCTTGCTGTGTGAGATAAAGTGAAAAATTACTGGGGATGTGGCAATCCTGTAACTAAAGCTGCTGCGTCAACCTGTGTGAACTAACCTTTAACAAAAAAAAGGTGGGTTAAAATTGTAATGGCATACAAGGGACGTTTGCACTGTATTATAATAGATCCATTTTCAGGAAATATTAGTCCCTTTGCTTTGGTAATGTTTTAAGGATGGATATTTAATGGCAGATGTGCATAGTGTGTGTCTCTGTGTGTGTGTGGGATGATTAATGGTGCTGCGGTCTGCCTGCAGGCCATCGCTCCTCTTCTGGAGAATAACCACCCTCCCCCTGACCTGTGTGAATTCTTCTGCAAGGTAACACACACCTGGGCCCACCACCGCCACCTCAACGACCCAGGCAAAACAGTACATTTGCCTGACAAATATATACTCAATCTCTGCCAGTCATTCAAGCAACACAAAATTTCACAGCAATGTGATTGTGGACATAGTAGGCCCTTGTGAAGTTAGTTGGCAGCATCAGTTTAGTATTTATCACATATGGATGGGTAGCATTGTGAACAGCAGAAGAACATTACCAGAACAGAAATAAATTTGATCAACAGTTGTGATGCAGTCGTGCTTAGGTGGCATACAGCATGCGTAAGTTTTCGTTCCCTTCCCCAGCATTGTCGAGAACGTCCCCGGTCCATGGTGGTCATCGAAGTTTTCACACCAGTGGTCCAGAGGATTCTCAAACACAACATGGTGAGTGTTTATGTCAGTTACACTGTTTCTATGTCCAAGTGTTGCGGCTCTTTGGTTTATTAACTGAGCCAACTGCTCTCTTTCGTTCTCTCCAGGACTTTGGGAAGTGTCCCCGACTGCGTCTCTTTACTCAGGAGTATATTTTGGCTTTGAATGAACTCAATGCTGGCATGGAAGTGGTCAAAAAGTTCATTCACAGGTGAGTGCTGTCTTGCACATCCATCCTGATGCTGCCTTACACACACACACACACACACACACACACACACACACACACACTGATTAATACATGGACAACATATTTGGATTTTGACT
>JBBIGA010000018.1:10422878-10434625 GCA_037576975.1 Alestes dentex
GAGTGAGGGAGAGGGGGAGGGGGAGGGTGAGGGAGGGCGGGGGGGAGGGGGAGAGGGGGAGAGAGAGAGAGGGAAGGAGAGAGGAAGAAAGAGGGAGGGAAAGAGCGAGAGAGGGAGAGAGAGCGAGGGAGGGGGGAGGGAGAGCGAGAGCGAGAGGGAGGGAGGGAGGGAAAGGGTGGGAGGGAGAGAGAGGGTGGGAGGGAGGAGAGATGAGAATACAACTTGCTTAACACTTACATATTTCCACTATCACAAAACTTCGGGTTTTAAGAAATCTCACTATGCCAAAGCATTTTAAAGTGTGCCTATAAAATACTGTTGCTGAGAGAGAGAGAGAGAGAGAGAATCATTCTGTAATTTATCATTACTCATCGTTACTGTTGCTTTATCAATGTTTTTTTAAGTGACTGACTACATGAATACTTGTACTAACATACAGTATCTGTCACTATAAAGATAGCAGTGAGTGACTCACCATCCGTTGCTCTCTTTACTAACATTGTGGATCACAGCACCCTTGCAGAAGTTGAGCTCATCTGGCCGCATGGCCCGGTAATCATAAAGGGCTTTCACAGTGCACTGAGTCTGCAGAATAAACAAGAAATTACTAGCCTTAGATGAAACAAGCTGTGTGTTTCTGCCACACTAAGTCAACTCACACATTTTTTTGTGTTTTTAAAAGTCCAAGTCATTCAAACCCACTGAATCCCAGAGGATTCAGTGGGCGCACACCATTTGTGAAGCAGTCGGCGAGGTAAACGAGAGTGGGCGAGGGCACCCACTTCGATGCAACACAGATGAAATAGAGAAAATAAACTAAATACACTCAGGCATGACACTGCTGTATTAGCTGTGGCTCATTTCCTCTTTAGTGAAGATCCATTTCCTATCTGAGAGACAGAGATAGCAAACAGCACTGTTTCCCTCTTGAGCTGCTGCTAATAATGCAAATGACCTCCAGAATGTGCATGTGTGCTACATGAATGTGCTTACTAGAGACGGTTCGATTTCGTTGGCCTCCACGTACTGCTTGCTGTCATAAAGTTCCGCAGACTTACACTCCTGTAAAGAAAAGAGGAAGAAAACGTATTCAGAAGAGGCCTAAGGACACATACGACTACAATTCTATCCTTCATTCTCAAATATACATGAGAATGTATATTGGTTTATATTTATTCGTATTTCCATTTATATATGTAACTACTAGGAAAATAGTTATCAAGATGGATGTATTCATAACATTGCTAATATGGTGTTCATATCGTGTTCAAGGGGTTAACTCTTCATCTTGTGCCTGTCCTTAAAAGACCTTGGATTGAAAATCAGGTTTTGAAACTTGAGATCTTTTCCACACAAGCACTGACCGTGCAGAAGCGCTCCACTAGCTCTGGCGTGACAGGGTAGCGGAGTTTAATCTTGCGGTAGAGAGGTTTCTTCCGGAAATAGTTGACCAACTCCACCAGGCTCTCAAACTCGCTGGAAGTACCCAACACGTACATGGAGCCTTCTTTATGGATCCGGCAGTGCTTGACCATGCCCTCACCTCTAGAGTACCACAAAAACCCAACAAGACATGTTTGACTCCTCCATGCTTTTAAGACTCGATCAAGCACAAAAGTCATCAAAGCATCTCACCTTTGTGTGCTACTGTCATTAGAGCATAGTCTATTGTGTCTGCCAGTCAGTGTTAAGTCTGCACTTTAACAAGTTAACATCACGTTCAACTGCATACTTCTAGGCAAAGAATGTGTGAGCCTGTTTGACATGTTTGTTATGAGCAGGATAGCCCTTCATCATGTCCATCCCTTCAGACCCTTGATGGACAGATGACGAGGAGGAAAAGAAAGCAGCACCTGAAGGTGATGGCGTAAGATTCAGGCTCTTCTCTCTGTCTGATGAGGAAAGCTCCATCTCTAGGGATTCTCAGCAGGTAGTCTTCTGCCTCGCCTCGACTCAAGTTACTGTAAAACCACCTGCGCAGGAGAAAACCACCATTGTTAAAGCCCCACTCAAACAACGAAAACTTTTGAAAGTATATTCAAATAATGCCTGCGGGAGTGTACGTGAATAGACTTCCTTGGTACAGTACACTCGTGTGCAAATGTCGTTAAAACAGTGCTGCAACTGCAATTACAGCGAAACCAAAACAAATCATACTGTCTTGTATTACAGTGGAATGGTGAGGAATTTTATGAGAGGAAACATTTCTACAAGTTAAAGTAAGACTTATTCTTGTATCTGACAAACAGCAAACTTTATAGGAAATTAGAGCGTGAAGATTCATTTTCATCATGCTAAGCCTGTTACATGGCTGGATTGTCTTCATGAGTTTAAAACAGAACCAAATGACTGTGTATCACTAACCCTAGCTTTATACAAATTAACATATGAGCATGTGGTTTACCATGTCTTTGAGCTCAGCTGCCACAAACTGTTTGCAATCTCTTCAACAATCTCTTCAAAGCTTATTGGAAGATGCCACCCATATTTTGTCAGTTATAAAGTAATCCTTACTTTCTATAAGGTAGCTCAAAGAAGCAAAGATTCAGGATGTAAAATGTTGCTCTACAGTGCTACCATCAAACCAGTTGAGGTTTTTGCAAGTGCATGATCAGTGCTTGCAAAATTGCACCTTCCCACCATTTGAATGACTTACTGTGTTGTAAGGAAGAATAATACAAAACTGAAATAATTCCGAGGAGGGCTTGGACTCGTTTTCTATGATACGGATAATTTAAGGCTCAACCCCTGAGGTTGACAGCCTGCAAGTATCCCTGAAATTCTCTCTTTTTTTAAGACACACAGATACAAGAGAGTATAGCAATTTATAATTACAAATTTCTACCTTTTTACATTTATAACTTTTTATAGACTGTTATCCACTTTTCTTCAGCACATTTCTATACATGTCCACTGTGATCACTCACCCCTCCTGAAGGTGCTGGTTGGGTCGGGGCACAAAGTCGGTGAGGCGCAGGTTGAAATCATGGCAGCGGAGTGGGTTCTCTCTGTAGTGCTGGATCAGAGCGTACACGCTGGGAAAGTGCAGGTTGTCCGTCAGGTAGAACACGGTGTGGCCGCCTTCTGAGACTGAGCGAATCCGGCAGTGCTGAACTCTTCCACTGCGCCTACACAACACACATACACATGTTCACTGCTGCTTTAGATGAGACTCCTTTGATATGAATCACTACACAAATACATACACATACACACATGAGTCCAAAATAATGCCAATATGTGGCCTGTTACTTTTACAAATAACACCAAACCAAGCTCAAACAAAAAAAAGTGCACATGTCCAATTTATATCTGAAATTAAGATAATGACTGTACATGTAAAAAAAAAAAGTCCAATTGCTGGTTGGTTTGTATTGTTATTAGGTCAGAATAAGACTGGATAAAACTAAAATAATTGGTACCACAGTCACAGCTAGTTCTCACGAGCTAGCTAAGTCTCCCCATCACACAACCCAGCTGAGCTGGAAATGTGCTGAGTAGTGCATGTTTCCTCTGAGACACGTGAAGATCATTCGACTTAACATCACTGGACAGTTCAACATGTTTGGAGGCATTGATAACTGGCAATTCAGCTAACAGACGCCTCCATCATGCTGAGTGAGTGATGGAGGGAAGGGAACAGTGCAGAGGGAGCCAGACCAGTTTTGCTCGCTTGGACTCCTGGCCACAGAAGGCTATGGCATCAGAAGGGATCACACTCCTGATAATAAGGCCAAAGGCTTAAACCGTGGCGCCATTTGGGAGCTTCAAGTGTTTTTTTTAACATAAACCTAAAAGATTTTTCATGAGCAGGAGAAGAGGGTGGTCATACCAGAAGGAGAGAGTGCAGTCAGTGAGGAAGGTGTCACTCTCTCGCACCAGAAAGGTCCCATCTTTGCCTCCAGACTCAGCGCAGAACTCCTGCAGGAGCCTCTCAGCAGTCTGCCTGCCTTCAGATAACCGTCCGTGGAACCAGGGCTCAGACTGGTGCAGATCTGTACTACCTGGCGTCTGATCAGAAGAGGAAACAGGAAAGCTTTCAGCAGCTCATCAGGACTTGCTTAAATGTAACACAAAACACAATGGCTTTCTGAGGTTCCTTTTTTTCTTTAGCCCTCCTTGATTCCCCATGGCATATCATGGTGAAATTCTGCCAAAAATGCAGATTCAAAACTTTCGATCGCACCACATTTGTGTTTCTAAACAGAAGAGATCTTCTGTAAGGATTTAAATCTAATAAAATGTCACATGTGCAGTCTTGTAAACATCAGTCTACGTTTAGACCATGTTTTTTAACATCAAAACAAACAGGCAGTAGTGTGGCCTTGAACCTGTTGGCACAGAAGGTAAGCTGTAATCACAGTTCATTACATAACCATGTCATTGATTATGGAATTATGAAAGTACATATAAATAATCATGTAATGTAAATCTAATGTAACTGCTTCTATGGGTGAAAATCAAACAGTGCCAGCTATAGAGAATCACTGTAATATCACTCCTACCTTCCCATCATCATCCGTCTCATTCTCCTCTGCGTAGTACAGGTTGTTGTCTGAGATCACACAGTAATGCTTATACCACCTCTAAACGCAAATCACAAACACACATTTATCAGCAACACAGCTCAAATAACACACCAAATAAACAGCAAAGCACAATTGCCCTTTTACAGAGCTACACTTACAAAGCTCAATCACATCTACCATTTTGCGATGAAAGTCACAGAGGTGGTATGAAGAGGAATGTACCTGATCTATGGGGTCCCAGATATAAAGGTCTCCCTGCTTTTCACCCTTGCGCAGATTCTTCTGCCCAAAGCTCTCACCAATATTCAATTTTTTATGCTGTTTGGATGAATGAGCAGACGGGCACAAATGAGATATTAGTTCAAAATGTCGAACAAGCAGTCTAGTTTGTGCCCTAAGCCTCTGAGTGCACTTTGCTACCACTTTCAGCATGCAATTTACCAGATAAATACTGAAAATTATACTTGATTCTGCCCAGTTACATCTGGAAAAGGCAAAAAAAAAGACTTGTTTGCCTTATGGCAACATAAACCATCATGTTCCTTCACTTTGCATCCAAATTTTCAAAAGGTTAAACACAGGAGTCTAGTTCAGCTGAATTAATGAAACAGTTGATTTGCATTTGAAATCAATGACTGAAACTTACACTGAAACTGTGTTCATTACACAAAGGATGGCCACTGATCAATGTTACCGAACTATCACCATCACCTTCACTACTTTAACTACTTAAACAACATTAGTTTAACTACTTAAACAAACACAGGCTGCACTGGAGATGGTAATCATCAGAATTCCAACTAAAACTGAAGTATTTAGCGCATTTAGCATCTAGTGTCCACCTTGATGATGATCTTGCCCTTGAGTTGATTGGGAGAAGGAAGCTGCTCGGCTTCTAGTTCCACAGGCTCAGAGAGCAGCTTGTCCTGGAAAACATCTCTGAAAACCTGGGCCATAAGCTTCTGCTGCTTCAGATCGCAATGCTCCTCTATGGACAGCACCAGGGGGTACCTAGCCACACCAGCAACACTCAGTAAACATCTGCACATGATCTCCTCAGCATGATCTTATGGAGGTCTAAATGCACCAAAAAAGATGTGTTCAAACTTAAAATGTCTCAAAATAAAATTGCATTGAGCTAATAAAGTCAATTTATGCTGACTGTGTTGGGTGTGTGGTTGGAAACTCACTCAGATGCTACAAAGGCATGTTCATTGATGGCCTTCACCACATCTTTAAATTTAATCTTTGTGGTCCTTGTCCAGCCATGGTATATAATGGGCTCGTCTGATGGGCCGTTCCAGCAGTCCACTGCCACACAATAAAAAGCAAATTTAGGATGGCACTGCAGTGCCACATTGCCATACTGGTTTTCACAGCCTCAACCAGTACCACGTGGTAACAATGTGTTGCTGCTTGTGTTGCTGCTGTGAAAAAACTCTGAAGTAGCAACTTTCAGGGTGAAAGAAAAAACATCTTTATTAATAGAACTTGAAAAGTTTCTTTTGGCCTGTTCATCATGACATACTAAGAGTGAAAGGTGTGATGTAACAAGTAACGAGGTTTTCTTACGGCCAAAACTAAAAGCTGCAGTACAAAAGTCTAAGAGTAAAAGTTGTGAAACAGGATATATTGCGAATTTAGGTCACTTACACTCAATACAGCGGCAGCCAAGCCTCAGACAGCGCACATAGGCCTCTGTGGATGACTCGCTCCGCAGCTGGTCACCAGTCAGATATCTGTGAGAAGAAAAAGCACATCACACTCTGTCACAGGAAGCTAATAATAAAAGGAAGGCAGTGAGCGTGAGTGTGTGGTGTGTGAACATGTACTGAAGCCATACTGACGTGTTGTGAGAGGAGTTAATCCAGTAGTGAGACAGAGGGTTGTTCATGTCCAGGCTGGACACACCTGAGAACTTCTCATCCCAAATGGAGTTCTCTTTAGAGAAGAGAAAGTTGAGGAACTAAACGGAAGGTAGGATGAACGAAATGAAAGAGAAAGAAAGAAGTTAGCAAACACTGATGTAGCTTTATGCGATGGAACCATGTTGGAGTCATTTCCTCAAAAGAGATTCTACTAAGCTCTGGTACCTCGCCAACTGTGAACTCCGGGTCGTTGGTCTTCCTCATGTTGTCATCGATGAAGGTGGTCATCAGCTCTCGTACTTGATTCATGTTGTTAGCCCAGGCCTCCTGCAGGAGAGAGTGGGAATAAGGAGAAACAAGTAAGACATTGTAAGTAATGCTGATTTGAATACTGCTAAGTAATACAGTAAACCCCTGCTTACTCACGGTTCAGCATTTGCAGCTTCAGTCTTTCGCAAATATTTTCTTAGAACCAAACTAATAATCGTTCGCGGAAACCCCCGCATGTTTTGGGTTTTTCTTTTTCGTGCCAATATATAATTTTTCATGCATTTTAGTGCTAAATGATTAAGAAAAATATAATTTTCTAATTAATGTAAATTCAACTATATTTCCAGTTCAGTATAAACTGTACAGTACAGATACGGGTTTACCTTTACATTTTCTTTAAGGGTAATGTATTAAGCTGCTTTTAAAATGAAATTAAAGTGTTTTGGGAGCATATATGGTGGCACATTTAGGGTTTACACTATAAAAATAGGCATTGTTAGGCTTTTTTTTTTTTTTTTACCACATCACAAATTTGCATTTTGTCACTGTTCGCGGGTGCTCTTGGAATGTAACCCCTGCGAACGTTGGGGGTTTACTGTAGTAACATTAATAATAATATATATATTATATCATTTCATAAAATCAAATGCATAGATCAATGGACTGGCATGCAGAAAGACACTTACTTTTTGTTGATAGAGAAGGAATCTTTGGAAGTCATATAAGAGAACTGCTGAAGAATCTGGCTTGTCTGTGTTACTAAAACAACAACACAAACAAACAACAGTCACATTAAAATCAGAGAGAACATATTAAGATTTTAAGAAGTTCCCCTTTAATTGCTATATAGTGCATTAATAAACTTAAATGAGGGATGATGTCTTACCCCATAATGAAGGCACAGGACTCCTTTTTAAACTCATCCAGTATCTAACATAACAACACACACACACACAAACACACAAATCATTAAAAGAATAACCGAACTTAAACAGAATACTTTTACAAATCAGCCTCACACTCACCGTTTTCTGGTTTTCAAATATCAAATCATTATAGAATTTGTGAAACTGCTCAAAGTCAAGAACATCTTTCTTCCCTCCAACAGCCTACAAACAAGATGCAGACTTTAAATAGGAAGACAGCATCACATTTTTTTATTCACTTTCAGGATATTTCATATTTTCTGGTCAACAAAAAGAAGATGACGAGGTATTGCAAAGGTTGGATGTGCTGTTCCTACCACAAATTTTTCCTTCAGAAATCTCCCTCCAGGAACTTTAAAGTTGATCTGAGGCAACAAAGACTTGACCTCCTTCAGAGTAATGCTACAGACAGAGCAGACAAACATAGGACGTTGCTTTACTATTCTTCCTGAACCCTATTAACCTTTTCTTTCAGGAAAATGTGAATGATAGAAATATGGTGGGAAATGAGTTGAAAGATTTTTACCTGTTTTTCTTTGTCTGATCAACAGAGTACATCTGCTTTCTCAGCCAGCTATAAAGGAGAGAAAATAAAAGTGCATGAAACTGGAGGACGGAGGCAGAAAGATGGAGAAAGTGTATGTGTGTGTGTGTGTGTGTGTGTGTGTGTGTGTGTGTGTGTGTATACCTCTCTATGATGTCTGGAGTGAAGGCTCGCAGTGTCTCTTGTCTGAGTAGCTCCAGCCCTGTTAGCCATTTTTCAGCATCTTCTACTGAGTCAGCTTTGTGACAGAAAAAACATTTATATAGATTTGTTTAGACACTGATTATCTTGTGATAATCAGTGTATTTTTTACATAAAAACAAAGGGGGGGTTTAAGAAAGGATGGGTTTTTGCAAGGAAGGAAAGGAAAACTGTCACTTAAAATCCTTGTAACTAATATTTTTACACCATTTGAAAAGACCAGGTGCTCTTAACATTGTGTTAACATTATATTTCATGATGAATGGATCAATAAAGATGGTCTTAAATTACTTGGTGTCCAGTGGCGCCATATTTCTGAGGTTTTAATATGACAGCAATGAAACTGATTATTTGACCAATGTCTACCCACATGCACACCACTACGAAAAAAAAACCATACAAAGGAAGATGACACATACGTTGGTGTACAATATGGTGCACAGTTGGCGTATTAAACACTTACCTCCAAGGCTCAGCGTGTTCAGAACAAACTGGTTGCCGTAGAAGATTGTGAAACATGTGTTGTCTGGATGCTTGTCCTTGCTGTCTTTAAATCTCTCAAAGTCCTTGGAGTTTTTTCCGGGCCGAACCTCCCGGACCTCAGAAAGGTCCACTATAAAATGAGATCAGGACAGTTATTTTCTGAAGGGACATTAAAAAAAGTCAGCGGACACAGGCACACTGACTGAAGCAGCAGACAAGCCAAGAAATGAATTAAGATCAAAATGCTGCTCAACATGACATTCTGAACAAAAAAGAAACATTTAATGAATCTTTAGAAATATTCATATTATTAGTTTAATGAATTCTTATTTGTTTAGGATTCAAATAATTGATTATATGCAAACAAACTTGCATGTAAACATAACAAACCTGCAAAGAAGTCAAAGACTGAATAAGAAACAGCAACAGCCTGAGCTGATTTGACGAACATTAACACTTTCTCTACAGGGAACAAATTCAGGAACTGTAGCCTTTTCTGTGTATTCTATTCTAAAAAAAATCAACAAAAAATTTTGAAGAGGGGCACTTCAATATGACTGAATGTGCAAATTCTAGTTGCACACTAGGGACAGAAAACAGGATGACGGCAGGCTAAAGAAGAAACAAAACATGATCAATTAAGGGGAAAAAGAGAGTTAAAAAGTGAGAGAAGGGGAAAGCGGAAGGTCAGAAGAGATATTTGAGATAGACAGAGGTGTAATGACACAGTGTGCAGTGACATTACGCCATCCATTTTCAGCAAGATCCACTCCAAACTAAGAGCTGCTTCTCAAACATATAATACAATGCTCTCAGAAAGAACCTGCTATTAGTAGACAGGATATCCTGCATCCTACAGCATTTCTGTTTTTACAACTGACCTACCATTCTGGCATGATGAGATGCCGATGTGAATCAAGGAAAAGTTTAAAAGTTTAAAAGTTTAATGATCTTCTCCAATAATGACAATAATAATAGTAAACATGTTATTACTATTATTGGTGGTGATAATAATACTATTACTAATAATGACAATATTGCCGTCATCATCAGTGTAGTTGTTGCTGTTGCCACCATGATTATAAGGGTGATTAAAATTGAAAGCACTTTCTTTAAGAAAGAAACTGACACTTGTAAATACAGAGATTAATTTAAGACCAATATCATATTTGGATCTGCCTACAAGGTGCATGTTTAGCAAGTATATCAGCTTTTCCAGCTTCTCTGGACTAAAGTAAGCAGCACTTGTGCTTTATGAGCGTCAGGTGTGTGAGAACTAGTAAAATTGCGTGTGAAATTGTGGCCGCTTTTGACTAGAAGTGAAAATATGACTAGGTACCAGTAGGTACCAGACTAGGCACCAGCACTGGTAGAATATGGTCTTCTCCAGCCCAGACCAAGGTAAAATCAAGTCCTAGGTGATGAAGCAATTGAATTTAGACCATGCACTCACACACTCCGTCAGTCTTGTCGGCAGTGCGTGTCCAAGCCACCTGTCTGGTCTCCATAATGACCTGTACAGTGAGCCTCTCCATCTTCTGCCGGTACACAGTCATTACGATGCCCATCTCCAAGTCTCGCTTGATGAGGCTCTTCTTATACTCCGTCAGGTCTCCATGTCGACCCGCCATCTCTGCTTCTGGTCACACACTGACAAAAACACACACACACATCTGCACAAATGTATAGACTCACAGACACAATGGCATATAAATATAAGGCCTGCGTCTATATGGTCACGTTCTTTAAATAATTTTGATGCAAAAGTGGAATTGCTAGCGGCCTGCAAACAGCTGATGCATGAGGAAGTGTTTCAGTGTCTCACACACACTGCCAGGTCTAAAGCTCATGAGTATATAGCACTAAAAGAATGCTATGCATGCAGTTTTAAGTTTTGGCTAAATATTCACACATTTGCTTGGAGTGCCATTAACATCCATGTCTAGCAAAGGATAATAAGCAAACTAGAGGAACAAATCTAACAGTAACACGCTTTAACAGGACGCTGTTACTGTGATGATTAAACCCGTGAATTAAGATACTGTAGCCTGCAGGACTGCCCACACTTTTCTGCTGAAGAATATCAACAGCAGACATCTGAGTTTCAGACTTTGATGTGGACTTAATTAAACAATGTACCTTCTTTCACTCTAAAAGAGATACATGTCTGTTTTTCCTAATGCTTAACCAATGGCACACAAAACAGACAGTGACACTGTTCCTACGGCGGCCTGTATTTGCATTGCAAATGAAAAAGAAGAGCGAATCATGGAGGGACTGACCCAGAGAGTTGGAAGATTAGAGTCCTTCTTTTTTAGTAAAGCATTAACCCAGTGGCAGTAATAAACTTTGCTCTCTGCCTGTTAGAGGGAGAGACAGAGAGAGAGACAGAGAGAGAAAAATGTGACTGTCTTTTTAGTTGACCTGTTAAGAAGCACAGAAAATACTAGAGTTTAAAGACAGAAGGAACAAGAGAGAAAGAAAGAAAGAAAAACGAAAGAGGAAGAGAGAGAGAGCGAGAGAGAGAGAGAGAGAGAGAGAGAGAGAGAGAGAGAGATGTAATGTGGTTTTAAGAAACAAAGAAAATAGTCATCAGTTTTAAGTTAGAAAGGGAAAGAAAGAATGAATGAATGAAAGAATGCGAGAGGAAAAGATAGAAACAGAGAGAGAGAAAATATGTGGTTTCAGCTGACCTGTTAAGAAACAGAGATACTACTCATCAATGTAAGGATAGGAGAAACAAACAAACAAACAAATAAACAAACACAGCGAGAGGGAGAGTAACTGTAGTTTTAGCTGACCTGTCCAGAAACAGATAATCCTAATCAGTCTGAGGATAGAGAGAGAGGGAGAGAGAGAGAGAGAGAGAGAGAGAGAGAGAGAGAGAGAGAGAGAGAGAGAGAGAGACAGAAAGAAAGAGAGAGAG
>JBBIGA010000018.1:10443667-10459813 GCA_037576975.1 Alestes dentex
TTGTCTTATTATCTTTTATTCTTTCATGCTGCACTGAGCATACTAATGATAGCAGAATTTGCCTCTGGATAAATAAAGTGCTTTCTAATTTGAATACACTCCAGTTATCCTCTCTGCGGTTCCTCTGGTCTGCCAAAAGGTGGCGCTCCTGGGCTGGGACCAGGTACTCGTTCTCCGCGTCTCTGCGGCGCTTTTTCCTCCGAACAGTCGCAACGAAACAGCGCCTTTTAAGGGCATGAGATATGACTGCGAGTGGGGCGTGATGATGGGCTGAGTACAATGACTGCCTGCCTGCAGCAGACACGGACCAGTGCCGCTTCACATGACAGGGCACTCACTCATTACAATATACAAAACAGATGTGAGTAGTGTAGGGTGGTACCGGTAAAAGTCAGGGTGTGAGATAATATTTAAAAAGATAACAAAGCTCATGCTAACTTACAGTCCGTGTATCTATCTATCTATCTATCTATCTATCTATCTATCTATCTATCTATCTATCTATCTATCTATCTATCTGTTTATCGGACTATTTATTTATTTTTAGAATGTCGTGAATAAACTGTTCTAAGACCTAAAAACACACCATTTGCACCCCACCCCCCACCCTTTGTACCATCTCTATCACTCTGAAATTTGGAAACAGTGTAAATAGCAGCTGTTTTTAAAAATTCTGGAATACAGTGAAAAAGATACAAGGTTTTGTTCCAGTAATTACAATATGATGTTCATTATCTGTCAAAATGATCACTAAAATATTGCCAAAAATGGAAAAGCAATAACAAAGTGTAAGTATCCTGACATGCTGGTATATTGCCTAACATGATCTCAGATTACAGTGATATCATTCATTTCAGATTAATTCATCGATTCTTTGCTATGGCTAAGAAAGCGTGCCTTAATTATATTTGCATCATGGACAGTCTGGCTCACATGACTCTAGGTGGAGTAACAACCACCAGAACTCACTGAGGCACTTTCGAAGACTTAAATGGGATTTGACCGTGCTCTCAGCATGTAGTCTTGATTAACTGTCCGGCTGAGATCTTTCCCGCTGGGAGGATTCCCTGCTGGCCTGTAATGTGACTGCTGGCTGGCCCAGCCTGACCCGTTCCACACACCTGCTGTAGAGCAGCTGCCACTGGACTCCGCTCCGGTCCATGTAGAACATCTTTCCCAATGGAAGTGTTTGGTCTGTGTTTGTGGATGGGGACCATGCTTGCAATTAGAAGTAACCTGCAATGTATTTTGGGGGGGGGTTTCACAGTTTGACACCTCAAAAAGATCATTGCATCTTGTGTGCAGTCACTGTGTCACTGTCTCTTTGATCTCTGCAATGGGCACCTGAAAGCCACAGAAGCCATGCTGTACAGTGGTATTTGCAGTGTTGCATGTGAACAGTGCATACTGCCAAAGAGGGTGAGCCTGTTTCATTTTGGTCGAACTGTTCCAGCATGTACCCTTTCACAGTCTGTGAGAATGCAGGAACATGATCACAATAGTGAAGTAGATATTCCACAGAGGTTTCTAGTGAAAGAGAAACAAAATATGCATTCTTTAGCCAGGCCCACACAGGCCAAGCTGAGCCTTATGCAGTGGTTAGTTTGAAGAGGAACAGAAAATGCAGTATTTGCGACCAGAAAGACAAAGCTTTTACAGCAAACCTGATCTGGCAATATTAAAAGATTTAACTACATTTAAACTTGGTATTGAATTGATCTTCACTAAAAACTCCCAAGCAAAAATGTAGTATTTGAAAATTGACTATATATTTTGTTTATATGTTATATACTACTGTCAGTGCCATGCATAATATAATCACATTGTTCTCGCATATACCCATAACCTCATATGTCTTTCTGTTTGTTCATGTACGCCATTGACATTCCTTTTCCTTTGTTTACATGCCTAGGCCGTAAGGCTTTTTATTTGCATTATCCTTATTAAGGTGTTTCCTTATATCAAATCATATTTCTTCCTTCTCAATAAGTCAAAAATGTATCATGTTACCGTGTCATAGACAAACACTGTGAGTCACCTATTTCTGCAGACAGTGCATCATGTACCAAATTAACTAAAAAAATTAACTAAAAAAAGCAAATTTTTTTTCTGACCCTTTAAGGGGCTTATATCCTATCATTTTCTTATATTTAGTTTGGATTGCTTATGACATTTAGGTGGTTTTATGTATTTAAACTGAAAAGAAGTATATATATATATATATGTATGTATATGTGTGTCTGTGTATGTGTGTGTGTGTGTTGCTTTCATGATATCTGTGCATTCAAAATAGGCTGATATTGTAGATTAGTTTTTCTATTATAAGATAAGATAAGATAAACCTTTGTTAGTCCCACAAGTGGCAAATTTCCATTATGGACTGATGTGTGAATGGCATATTTTGAAACTAAACTCAAGGACAGTTTGGTTTCCCTGATATGGATGTGTTTAATTTTCGAGTCTCAACATGAACTGCTAGTTGCATATTACGGAAGTCCTACGTCAAGCTACCGTAAAAGGAAGCTGGTGCCAGCAAGTGTCTCTTCGTGAGTGGTGAAGGTTTCTACACTGACCCCTTCATAGCTGCTCTGGGGCCTGTGTCGTGTAAGCCCAGGTAGAAAGAAATGTCTGTGATGCACATGTTGGATGAGCACATAAAACACTGAGCACTTAAAAGGTATTTCTGGCAGCAGCCTGTGTCACTACCTGCCCCTTCACCAGGGTGCAAGTCGAGACACGAGAGTATTCTCTCTTTTTTCTTAACTTCTTCTTTCCTCTTCCCCTGACTGCCACGTTCTCTCCACAGCCCTATATGGTAAAAGGTCTTCAGCACAGAGAACGCACAGGAAATGATGAAGCGCCCACACTCGCACACACTCATTCATGTAGAACCTGATATACAAACGCATGCATGAACAGGATTGTGCACACACAAACACACTAAAACACAAACACAAACACATTCACCAGTCACAGTCTTCTGAGTGTTGTTTCGTTTTGATCTGGAGAAATGACAGTGCTGACCAATCGCCAGCTGTCACACACTCACTGTTTATTATGGCTAATCAATTGTAGCTTCATGGAGAAGACTGAGATAACATTCACAGCATTTGACTTTTACAAACACTCTTATCTCACATCACAGCACATTTTCTCCTGCCTTATGCACCCCAAGGCCTATAAAAAACTCTGTGCTGTGCGTGTGGTTTTATTTACTCAGACATTTCGTTGTGTGAGTGGTTTTATTTACTGTTTTCTGTCTCCTATTAAGTTTCATCACATTATGTGTGTGTTTGTGTGTGTTCTATGTCTTATATACTCTTTATTTACTGTTTTTGCATGCCATGTCTTCTTTGAAGTCTCATCACATTGTGTGCATATGTGTGTGTGTGTGTGTAAGAGAGAGAGAGCGAGAGAGAGAGAGAGGGCTTGTATTTATCTCTCTGTGGAGACCAAACGTCCTCATAATGATAGGAACAATTGTAGAACATTGGTGTGCGTTTTTGGTGGTCCTCACAAGAAAATGTGCTGTTTTTGCCACAAATTTAACTTTTTCTTGGAAAAAAAACTAAAAGATTCCCTTACTGAGACTCACATTAGGTTTAGGTGTAGTATTACTGAGATACAGATTGCACACGTCAGTGGAATGACCTCATAGATGTAGTAATATGTGTGTCTGTGTGAGACAGTCTGCTCTCAGAACACTCTGCACAGTGTGACTAGGGCATGACTGGAGTGTCTTGTGCAGGATCACAAATCTTATCTGTCAGGTAGAGTCATAGCCCAAAAGGTTGTAGTTAAGCCATTTGCCTTGCAAATCTTTCTGCCGTAATGGCCTTTGTTTCAGTCTTCATGCACCTCATAGAGGCGTAACAGCACAGAGTCAAAGCCAGCTTGATAGATTGTTAGGAAATTACAGTGGTTGAGGTTACACATTACACAAGATCGAGTTCCACATCCATGGTCATATGAGTCATGCACAACACCCTAAGGGTCTCTTGGTGAAATACTAAACCAATACAAATAACTAGACTATACCGATTCAAACAAATCTCATAGGTACTTGGATTACAAGCTGTCTTTATGAACCGTGGAACCCAGTATGTCACATCTCTTACACATTCATATCCATTCTGTAGGCTTCAGCTGCTGTGCACTTATGCAATGCACTTACGCACTTACACACACGTGAAGGGCCACTGGTGATCTATGTTGCAACAGTGTGACTCTCCAGTTATCCCCTAAAAATCAAATACATGAAACTAGTGGATATGCGTGGTTGCTCAGTGTAAAGTAAGTGATCTATAATGTTATCACAGGGGCTATTGGTGAGATATTTAAAGTGTCATTACGCAGCTCCTTTGAATCCCTCAGGGACTCTAAAAGCTGACCTTATGTATGTCATCTCTGCTTGTGACCTTTCACTCTGTGGCATGTCTCATATTTTATCGGAGCCCTCGAAAAACACAGCTATAATCAATAACTAAATAGCTGTTTCATCAAGCTCATTGATCCATGCACACAAGAGTTACAACTCAATTAAACAAGCAGTGTGATTGATTGGGGATTGTAGGACGGGATTGTTTGGAGACAGTGTCCTCATAGCGCAATTTAGTGATATAAAGACTTGAAGCAATCATGTATGTTTGTAGATGCTTTTTTAGTCTGTTTTTTATTCTGATCCCCGATTGTGTATCAATCTATAAGTAGTAGCTCTGGTAATACTGATATTACTCAAATAAGGCCTTTGACTGAAGCACCAGTGAAGAATTACAGTAAAAGATCTCCACAGCATTTGCATGGACTTTACAAGCATCAGAAATCCACAGGGCGTCCGCTTTGTTTTAGTGTAGCTTTGTTGGTGAGCATATTTTGTTATTTAAAAGTGTGGTGTTGCAGCACCCAAACCTGACCGTGAGATGTAACACTTCTTGATTGGGACTTTTCATGCATAAATTTGCTGAACTTCAACCATATATAGCATGTTTGTCCCAAGCCTTGTATTTTGATTTTGGAAGGAAGTGGTCTTTAGTTTAGTTTTGCATGCTTTGGAGACTAACAACAATTTTTTTTCTAAAGGTTTAAAACTGTTACACATTACACATAGCAGAAACATAGCATTGAGACAGCGCCTTTGAGAGGCAGAGGTCTTCAGACTCTTACTCAAGCCCCCTGGGGTACCCTGAGGAACAATTAGTAGATACTGCTTTAATGAAACCTGATTCCAAAGAGGTCTATCTTTTATGGCTTGATCTAAGTGCAGCTTTTCATACTGTTCAGAGAATCTCGACGCATTTAGTAAGTGGGTCAGGGTATGAGAGCCTGTTCGAAACTGGATTTGATCTTGTTTAACCAAGAAAATTATTTTACAGTTGATTGGTCATCTAATACCGATCTCATCTGTGAGGTGTGGTCCATTCTTGGCATTATCTTATTTTCCCAAAATATATTTTCACTAGTTTTTTATTTGGCCTTTTGATATTTCTTTTCATTTTCTGTAGATGAAATTCAGCTGAATGTTTCTGTAAAGTGCCATGACATCAGTGTTGGCCAGTCTTAAAGTTAAATGAAGACAAAACAGGGATTTTGGGGTTGCTGGCCTGGACAATATCTCTATGGATTTAAGTCTTTTAATGAATGCTAAGACATTTTTTCCACGCCTGTTTTTTTGCTGAAACTGGACACTTCTTTTCCTTTCAGGACGTAGGCAGAAGACCTCACTCATAACACCTTGTTTACCTGAGTCAGGAAACTCTGGCTAAGCTTCGTTTACTTTAAAATGCTGTCGACTGTCTTGTTACAGCGACTAGATGGGGAGGAAACTCCACCTCAGTGCTTTCTTTTCTTTACTGCTTACCAGTGAAATTTTGAATGTAAATTATTGGTGCATCTTTGTCAGATCTGAATTGTGAGGGCTCTGAATTATTGCATTATTATTGAATTATTGCAGTCTTGCAACCAAAGCCTTTTAGCTGCTCCAAAGGTGGACTTTGGACCAGTTTTCCCATTGATATTTAGTCGCTCTGAATCAGTGACTACTTTTAAGAGATAACTGAACCTTGATACCTGTTAATCTTCCTTCGTTTTTCAGTGTTTACGGTTTCTGTGTTTGGGAGTTTCAGTGTGCCTCAGTGTTCTTGTGTATTTCTTTTATTGTGTTTATTTCTGAGCAGGTGCATTGAAGAGATTTCTGAAAGATAACGGTAATGGGCCATGCTAGTTTGAGGATCTCTGTTTGAAATAAGGGAACTTTACGTATTGCCCGATTCTGGGAGGTTTTGGGGCAGGTTGTTGGAGTCCGTGATGACGAGGCTCTGGCAACTATGGGTCGGTGATGATGAAGTCTCTGCACCAATTTGGTGGTTGGCTGCAGCACAGCTCGTTAGCCGCTAACAAAAGCTGCACTGTGCCATAGTTGGAGTGGCACACAGGAGCATTGAGAAGCGACCCATTCACATTTGCATTCTCTCCCCCATTCACTTGGCCTGAAAGAGTCCC
Source organism: Alestes dentex (assembly GCA_037576975.1). Classification (NCBI taxonomy): domain Eukaryota; kingdom Metazoa; phylum Chordata; class Actinopteri; order Characiformes; family Alestidae; genus Alestes; species Alestes dentex. Next base: position 10,450,166 of record JBBIGA010000018.1, read on the forward strand.
CCCTGCTCGCCCCGGCATGCTCCCCCCCGAACCATTTGCCCACCCCAAAAACCCTGGCCCATTCAAAACAGTCTCCAGTGGTAACTCTGAAGCAGGCTGCTCCCGAGTCCTCTCCTCCAGCCCTGCACCTCCTGAGTCTGCTTTGACATGTCTTACACAGCCTGCTGCGAACCGAGCCATAGAGCATGTAAATGCCTGTGTTTGGATGCATGCAAATTCTCCATGGCCAACACGCCACCAAGGAGTAAGAAGCTTCAGTAACAAGATCACAGCAACAGGTTCCTCGAGGTTTCATGGGAAAAACCATGAGCTTATCTGCAAGACAATGTATTCATTCCTGTATGTCCTCAGCAAGTCATCTTCACATGAACACAGACTGAAAAATAAACTGAACTGAGCCGGTGAATCTGTCAGCAGCTACTCAGCTACAGTATGAAGAGATGCAGTGAGCAGAATAACAGACAAGCACATAAAGACAAAATACACCCTGAATTATGGAATCACCACCCTTGTTCACACAGCTTTTCACTTTGTGGTAAATAAACACATAATACTAAACAGTTTAGATGAATAGCTGAATATTTTGGCTTTGTGAAACATCCCTCAGACATTATTTAATGAAATTACGTTATTTAATTCATGTCATTTTTTCCACATCAAATAGAGGAAAACAAATTATGAAATCATTCAGTGTGGAGGGAATTCTTAACAAAAAAAACAAAACAATTGGTCCTTTGTTGCTCCTCCTGGGGCCTGAATTCTTTGAGGCTTTGATTTCACTAATGAAAAACAATATTCTCCATCAAGCTGCTTCTGACTTGAATAGTGATTGATAGACAGGATTTGCAGGATGGAGCCTTGTCATGGAGCATTTTTTAAATTTCCGCTATAAATGGGTTTAAGACCTATTTGTTTGCAGGCCATGTCACTGAGATCATATGCCTTTACCTAAAGAAAAGCTTTGACACAACTGCATTATCTTATTGATTGAATCATCACCTGACTTATTTTCTATCAATGGAACGAGAAGAGTGCCTGAAATTTCAATGTACACCTGCGCATTGGCTGTTAATACAATCCCAAATTACAAAAGAGTAGGGAAATTTCCCCTTTCATCCCATTTGTTTTTCATTTGTTTTCTTGTGAATTTTCTATATTACTTTGAGTTTTCTATCCTGACACAACATCTTCCATGGTCTACTTGTGTGTTTTCCTTTTATGACCTTCCCATTTTGTTTATACCCAAAGGAAAATTCTAAATGAGATTTGTCCAGCCTGTTTCTCCTAGACATAACTCAGCGCACTTTGACATTAATATGAGATTAATATGATCATTTTCTCATACTTATTAAATTCAGCTCCTGAGAAAGAGCCTTCCACTAATCTCAGCCTTATATCCAAAAGAAAACAGGCTTATAAATGAGGCTGTACAATATGCGAATTTTGCCTTAGCGATCAAATTCAAGTCTCAGCTTCCAAAGTTAGCCAGCTCAAGCTTCTGTCTGAAGTTGGTTGTTTTCTTTTGAACCTTATTTCTTCTAAGGGGAGGTTTAAAATCTACAAGTCAGAATTCAGTAATCTCCAAATAAGATGATTTATTTCTCATGAGACAAAGAAAAGACTGTTGTCAGCAGCAAAATCCTTCCTATGGGTACTTACACCAAAGTTTATACACAGCTGACTGGGAACAATCAACATCTTTTGCCGCTATATGTGTGGGATTTATAATCTGTTCCATTGTTTTAACGGACAGCTCTCTTTTTGGGACCATATTTCCTTTCAGTTAGCCACGTTTAATAGCCCAGTATCGTTTCGTCTACTTGAACTGGAAAATACCTGCCATACATTAAAGTAATGTAAGTTAATTACACCAGAACATTCAGCAATTAAACAAGAATTATTTTGTCTGTTATCTGTTATTTGTTGTTGTTGTTTTTTTTCTTTGCTAATGAGCTCATCCTCTGACTGTGGTGATTTCATAATATTTGCCAGGGTTTGTATATGTCTCTACCACTGTGCAGGAGCACACACACATACACACGCACACAGACACACACACACACACACACACACAGACACAACAGCAGCACATGACTAAAGAAATGTGAGTGGGGTACGAAATATTCCGGAGCTGGGAGGCCTCTGGAATGCAGGAAGAATCTGAGCAGAATAGCTAGCAGGGACTTCCTTGTGAATCTTTGTGTGAATTATGCTAAGTAGTCCTTTGTAAGATGTCTAACACACACACACACACACACACACACACACACACACACACACACACAACCACACATTTGCACAACAGGTTTGTTTTACAATGCACGAGAGGTCCCTCATACGGCCAATATGTTCAAACAAATGAACTGTTTGTTACAAAATGCTTTATTAACATTAATACATTCTTTAATTAATTAATTCATTTCCATGATACATTGTTGTTGGGCGTGGGCTTTCTTTTTTTGAAAGTGTATTCTTTTCAAATATCTTGTTTTAGAATTCAAGTCATCATATGTACATTTTGTGTGTAACCACTTATATGTTGCAATAGGTTTCTAATTTTCTCCGTTCTAAAAAGTGTACTAAAAAAGCATTTTTGCTGGACCTGACACCCTATGACGCTTTACCCTTGGTTAAAAGGACATACACACAGATTGAGGGGGGGGCCAGAAAGCAAACAGCAACCAAGCAAGGCTTTTGGTAAGATCTGTGGAGCTGTCTGGACATGCATCTTGCTAGAAACTCTGCAAACGAGTGGGCAGATTACAACCAAGCTGCTTAGGTTGACTATGGAGAAAAGAGTCGGTACACAGCTTGTGACACTGTGACAAGAGACTAATCATGGCCCAACAGTCATTAATCTCATTAATACAGTCCCAACAGGCACGCAGTAACACCTGTCCCACCCCCTAAACACAATGCACAATGTTTAGTCACACACACACACACACACACTGCGGAGTCATACAGTTTCTCATGCACGTCACTGCACTGATCAAGAGACTGAGATAAATACTTTCTGCCTTGAAACAAATGGTTCATATCCAGGCGTGTGCTGATGGTAAATGGTACAATTCACATGCTCCAATACACTGGCATTACTAAAATCTTATGGGTCCCGGTGGTAAAGAAATACCCCCTCCCCAAATGACATTTACTTTCAATTAATTAATGAAACTATTAATTAAATATAATGTGCTTGTTCGCTTGCTGTTGCTTTGTCTCAGCCAAACAATTCCTGTAATTTAGGCTAGTGATTAAAGCATGTTAAGTTATTGTGAGTAACGGATTGTAGTCATAGCAGTAAAACTGAGTAAACAGCAATATAAGGGGTCCCCAAGTGTGTTTACCCTTCCTGCACTTTTTGCTCTTGGGCAGCTGACTCTGCTAAATCCTCTCCCTTTCCTGTGGCCTTAAACTGCTCAACAAGATCTAACAACAGATCATTGCGTGGGACCTTTTTTTTTTTTTTTTTGCTTTGATGCCATCTCCCACTCCACCTATTTGCCCTCTCATTTGACCAAAACTCCATGTCATAAAAGCTGCAAGAGGCTTATAGATTATAGATTAAGTAATTAGGCAGGCGAGCTCACATCTGTTGGGCAGGGAGAGCAAGAAGGAGGGAGTGGGGGAGGAGTGAGAGAAAAAAAAAGAGGGACAAAACAGCAAACAACAGAGGGAAAAGCAGAGCAGGAGAAAAGGGGGTTAGTGGAGCGAGGGGCAGGGGAAAGCAGGGGCAGTTATTGACAGACTTTGGAGCGGAGCCTGTGATTGGCTGTCAGAGTGACAGAAGTGGTGACCATGACAACCCCCGGGACTCCCCTAAGTCCCTTGGGGCAGTTGGAGCATGTGGGCAGTGCAGCAGTGTTGGGATTAGCATCTTGCATTACCTAAACCAGAGCAAACATGCTCAAATACGTTTATTATTCTTGTCAGGATTTGGAGTTTTTCGGGTTTCACCTCATTTGATTATGCACATTGCGTCGTACCTGACACGCAACACAGAATGTTAGTTACATACTTGTAATGAGACATGAGGTTTTGTCAGTGACCATATGTATCTACTTTTCCAACTAAGTAAATACCCAAAGGCTAGACCTTAACCTCAATGACAAATGTCCTTTCAGTCTTTAGTTGTGAAATGTGCAGAATTTTCTGACCCTAATAAGACACTCTGTTTACCTTGTGTCACATTTACTCACAGACAACACACACACAACAAAGACATCATGAAAAACTTTTTTTTTTATTCTGAAATGATTGGTTTCGTTTGTGCCCATGTAAAGGTTTTTTTTTTTCTTTTGTTTCTCTCGGTTCGTCAATGATATTTGTTTCCAAAGAAAAATCACAGGTTAATTTTGAAAAGTAAATAAAAATTGCTATATATATATATAAAAAAAAAAACATTCCTGGGGATTTCAATTCCAATGACTAAAAGAAAGGCTACACTCAGAGAAATGGCTGCTCCATAGCTGGGTTGGAGTGATACTACCACAGCCCATCAAATTGGTTTAAGGGCTGGACACAATCTCATCCCAACCTGGAGACTACATGAGTCACAGTGCAGTGTCTGCAAACACATACACACATACACACACAAACATACATCCAATGACGCCCCTCTCTCCATGGGAGATCGAGGCCGTAAACACAGTGGTCTGCATTAAGGAAGTAGCCAAGGAGTGTGAGATTCATATACCAATAGGAGTCAAAAACTATGGAGAGATGAAAGCAGCTGTAATAGATTGGTGATGTGATATAGCCACGTTCAATTAAAATCCTCTTCACATGGGAGCCTCTTCACATCAAAAGTCCAATAGGTCCGACTGCAGTTGTCTTACAAAACAAAGCCCCCCCTGAAGAAAATGAGGTCCGCACTTGCAGCCCGGCTGAGATGAGAGTTAGATGATGCACAGTACAGCAGATAAACCAATCACGACCACACTGGAGAAAGAACTGAGAAGTGTGTGTGCAGGTGTGCACATATATATGTACGTGTGTGTGTATTTATGTATGTGTGTGTGTGTGTGCTGTGTTTGTGTGTGTGTATTTATGTATGTGTGTGTGTGTGTGTGTGCTGTGTTTGTGGACATGTGGTTGAGAAGATGAAGTCTTCCCCATCCTTTCACCCAGTTTTGACCAGCACCCCATTGCTCTGTGTGTGCCCTGCTTTGCTCTACTCCGCCTGGGCATCATAGTTGGCACCACCAGCCTTTTTTAGCTCGGTACGGATGTAGTCTTCCTCCAACTCTCGAATATCACTGACCATAAACTCTTTAGCAAAGTTCTGCAAAGGGAAAAGAGGCTCAGATCACAACCTGCTATTGATTAAAACCATCCACACTCTTTATGTGTACACATCTCTCACCTCACGATGATTTGATTATAGGAAAATTCTTCCGGAAAATTCAATGATTGGTTTTCAGTATTATTTCTGAAATCATCACTGTATCATTAGTATGATCGAATCATTTTATTATGCTCTTACAAATCCTATCCCAGTAGTTCTGAAATAGTTGCAGGTGAATCAGTACCTTCAACATGATACACTGGTCCCTTTTAAGAAAGTTCATAAGCTATTTCCTAGAGTAAGATGTCTATAAACAGTCTAGGCACAGAGGTGAGCACAGATTATGGGCCCATTTGAGACTCACCTGAACTACGTCCTTCACCAGCGTTTTGTCCGTGCTGATCTTGGCCCTTTGCAGTCCACTTACGTTCTCCCCAATCCAGGTGATGAGGGTGAACTTGGCCCGTTTGCTCATGGCATCACCTGTCGTGATTCTCACAAAACCAAATAGACGGACATCATCTGGGAAATGAGCAGAAAGCAAGCGGATTTTAAGGAACAGGGCTGCATATGAGACATGAATGAACAGCGTCCCTTTATACTGAACAAGTAATTGTGTGTAGGACAATCAGACGGTTTTGTAGGAGGTGTTTTGCTGTCTTGATTATGGCTCTGACAAATAAATTGCTGTGAATGAAGCTGAAAGAATTGCAGGTGCTGCTGATAATAAACTGTATAAATGGAGGAGAAGGCTGAGTAACTGAGGTTATTTAGGAGTGTAATAACCACAAACTCGGGCACACTGCTGGCTGGTGAAAGAGACAAAGCTTTGGCTATGCACCAGGCTCAAACAAGGGAACACAGAGAAAGAGTGAAAGGGAAAGGTATTCAGGTCAACAAACCGAATTAAGAAGGGAATTAACAGTGTAACCGTTTTTCTCAGTTATTCTCTATTGCTTCTGCATTCACATATGCACACACGCACAAACACGGTAACTGTTGATTCTTACTTTTTTAACAGGCAACAACTGCATTGCAGTGGCTCTGAGGTGCAGTTCAGGAAAAAAAAAAAAAAAAAAGGTTCAACCCCGCTCGGTCCTATAGACAAAATCTCTCTCTACGATGCACTTGGATGCACTAGAAACTTTCTGAGGACGTTTTTCTTACTATACTGGAACAATGCATGGAACGCAGAAGGATAAACTTACTGTACTGCAGCACTACCTGTGACGGATAGTGCATAGACACTGTACATGTTTATAGAGCTGAAGTGAAAAAAAGTGCGTTCAGCTCACATCAGCTCACACCAAACTGTGCCTTTAGATGCCACTGTTTATAAGAACCTGACTGGCTGTTCTTGCCAAGAAGCATTCCGCCCTTGCTACCTTGGCACCACTTTCCCCTGCAGTATATCAGATACTAAAAGTCGTTGTTCATTAACTAGGTTTAATGTTAACACGCTTAGCAGTTGAAAAATAGGTCACTGATGTAGTTTTTAAAGACTTCATTACACCGAGCAGCTATGAATGATGCATAATGACTACAAGCAATCTACTCCAACAAACTAAAGATGCAGTCTGTCAAGACTGACACATGGACCTCAAATCAAGTGTAAGAATCAGTACCTCTGAATCTACAGTACAAAAAACAAGAACTGTAGTGAAGGGTGGGAAAATTACATTTCTTGGTATAATCATTCTTTGAAATGGTTCCTGTTGCGTTTCCGCCGAGCTGGTTTAGATCTTTCCCTACTTCTACTTCCTCTTCAAGCACCACAGTTTTGAAAAGCTCTTCCCTTTCTGCTTCAGCCAGCCTTTATGCTTGCGCTGACGTTGCACCAGCCTGTCCTTAGATCAACAGTGCAACTATGATGATGCAGCGAAAAAGGGAAATACAAAGATTTTAACCCTTTCCGCTGCCCTGCGGTGCCCACTGGAGTAAATCGCTGAATAAACCCCAGTGATAAACTTCCCGCAGAGTAAAGTGCAATTCCAAAGCTACAAAACTGCTACAAAACTGTTCCGAGCTCTCAGGCTTGATCATTCTAGCTGATGACACTTATCAAATACTCACTTCTTCCTGATCAAAGGTCTGGAAACCAATCTTCAAGAAACTGATCAACTAATCAGTGTAACTCAATCAGTTACATTGTAACTCAATCACTTGCATAATCAGCCTAGACTAGTGTTTCTCAATCTTGCTCCTGCGGCCCCCCCCCAACACTGCACACTTAGTGTTCTTCCGGCTCCGACACACCCACTTCAACCCCAGGAAGAGTTTGTTAGCTGGCTGATTAGTTGAGTCGGTTGTTTTTAGAACAAGTAAAACACACCAAAAACTGCCATTCAGGAGACCTCTGGGTCAAGTGTTGAGAAACACTCCTGAAGGTAAGTATTACCAGTCTGTGTGTAGGAAGCTCATCATCTTTTATGCTAGACAGGGCTCCTGAACATTACTGTACTGTCTAACTGTAAATTACCACTCGCTAATAAGAGAGTGGTTCAGTTACACAAGTATCAAAGCGTTTTGGCCTCCGTGTAGGTGTGCTCTGCTGCAGCGCTCATTCTGGACACACCACACCCAGATCCAGCAGTCTGGTAATGGGGTGGTGGGGGTGATATCATTCTCTCTCTGAGGGATCACTCTAAGCTCAGACTATGAAATCAGCCAATCAGAGACCCAGTCATGTGAATGTAACTTGAAAAAGTCTGAAACACATGAAAGATGAGATTTTGCACACTTGTCATGTTCCAGCAAGTGCTGCCACCTCCTCTTTGTACTCGCAGCTTTAAAGCATGTAAGTGTGGAGGGTAGCCCACTCTGTGCTTCTGCTTGAGAAGTTGAGAGATTTGTGGTCTACAGTCTGTGAAATGTGAATCTGATGCAATATGCAAGACATGAACGCGGCTCAGGAAACGAGAAGTGGCTAGTAAAAGAATGAGCAACACAGGAGCTTTAGGCACTGCAGCACAGAATAACAGCTCCCATCCCAGTTAGGAGACATGCAGAGGGTGCTGGTTTTCAGGTAACCCTCCCTATTGAGTCGGTTATGCAGGGATACTCAGCTCTGTCATTTGCCACCAAGTCTAATGCTTAGAAATGCACCAGTAGGCCTAATCACGGGGTCTTACCTGTACACTGACTCTTGAAGTCTGCATAGTCGGTGCCATGTCCTGCTGGAACAATTGTGGAGCCTTCGTATTTAAAAGCTGCCCTAAGAGCAGAGGAAGCAGACATACATGTTCATTCAAAGGCTCCACACAAGATGGGCAAATGTACAAAAAGCTAAAAAAACAGTCATAAGCCAAAAAAATCAGAAGCCATGAAACAAATACCAAAGATCAAAGCCTTATTCTTTTAAATGGAGAAAAAAAAAATCAGTGGCGGAGTCTGCCAGCCAGACAGCTGGGAAACAGCCTCTGTGGAGGTCTCAGCTCTTGAAATCAGCTTTAGCTCTGTCTGTCTGTCTCTCTCTCTCTCTCACACACACACACACACACACTTACCAGTTTATGTCTGAGTTATCGTCTCGGACGAGGTTGTAGGCTTCTCTGCAAGCCTCTTTGTCGATCCGTGTTGCCATTTTGACGGGAGGGATGAAGCAGCCTGGGGGATAAAATGAGGGATAGAGGAGAGAAGAGAGCTGTGAGGGGTCGCAGCAGGGAAAAGGCTGAATAAAATCCCAAACAATGAGCCAGACGAGAGTGAACGACAGGACAGAGGGGCAGCGATGCTGGGGGGGAGACTGATCTGAGATCTGAGATCTGTGATCTGCTCTCTCAGCTGCAGGCTGCACGGAAAGAGGAGACTCTCTCTGCTCGATTCATTTCCTACTGCCGGTTTATGGGCGTTGGTGATATTTGTCAGTCATGCTGCTGTTCGAATGAACCAGGCTCTCTTTTGCAGGGCTCACCTCCTCCTAATGGCCAGACAGAGACTCGGCTGAATTAAATCCGCCCCGTCCGCCGCGGGCCACTGAGAGAGCCACTCTGCCACCTCGTGGACCCTGACTCTCATCGTTCAAGAGGAAGACAGGAAAGTGTTGACAGCACCTTTGTTACACCTCAGGAGTTACTGAGTAACCCAAATGGTGGCCATAAAATTTGCAGTGAAGAATGGATCATTTGAAGAAAAAAGAGGGTGGGGTGGCACACACGAGGATCACTCACGGTCATACTGTCTAAGAAATAACGTGACAAATTTACAGTGAAAGTATTGGGACTGGAAGTAAGGGGCCAATAACCACACACACACATATATATATAAATATATGTATGTATGTATATATGTATATATATTACATCAACATGGACCTTAATGACATTACATTGAAAAACATAGATGGAGTTGGTCCCCCCATA
>JBBIGA010000018.1:10459913-10479995 GCA_037576975.1 Alestes dentex
AACTCCTCCAGCCACGTCTTTATGGAGCTCGCTTTGTGCACTGGGACACAGTCATGGTGGAATAGAAAAGGTTCTTCTCCAAACTGGGTCCACAAAGCTGGAAGCATGGTGTTGTCCAAAATGTCTCGGTATACTGAAGCATTAGGATTAAGACTGACCTTCCCAGGACATAAAGGGTCTAGCCCATCCCCTGAAAAACAGATGTGTCCCAATACTTTTGTCCATATAGTGTAAGTCACTCAGAGTGGCTCTGATGTGAATGCTCCATTTTTACCCAGTCAGAATTGCTTACAGTGGTGGTGATAGGAACTAAATGTCTGAATAATTTAAGGCCTCTTAAAGCTACATGACACAAAGTTATTACATACACTACCAGTGCACACGATAGGTTTTAGCAGTTATCCGTTTATTTCATAAACTGCAGATTTTTATTTTTGTTTTCATTTTAACATTTGAAAGTTGCTGAGTAAACAACTACAAATGAAAATATGTCAAATAAAATAAGTCACAAGTGGGTTCAAATCCCACTGCTAGTGTCACCACTGAGGTTCCCTTGAGCAAGGTACCGTCCCCTCACACGGCTCCCCGGGCGCCTCACTGGCGGCAGCCCCCTGCTTCACTTGGTGAATGGGTTAAATGCAGAGAAATCATTTCACTGTGTTGTACTTGTATGACTATGCATGTAACAAATAAAGAATCTTGTATCCTGTATCTTGTAAGTTTCCTTTATAAGAATCTGTAACAGTGCATGTCTGATTCCTATTAACTGGTTGCAGAATCAAACTCTAGGCTGTCCTTTAACTTTAAATGCACTCGTTACTGTTTCAGCACTTCATAGCTCGTTAAATATCTAACACTTGTCTGGTGATCTAAACTGTAATTAAAATCATATTAGGTGGCTTTTTGAAAGTCAGTAGTGATGAATAACAAAAATATGACTTTCACTCAGATGCTGAACATACTGAAAATGGATTTGTTAGCAAAGAATATTGAGGGTATTTTTAGTAAATATTAAGTGTGTAACATACAAATGTAGAAAATCTCTGCATGTGCAAAACCTTTTGAGTGGGTGTGTATTATCGTGGAGGTGTACAAGTACATAAGAATGCAAAATAACCCAGATTTACAGCAATTTTACAATTACAATAGTGCAAGAACACACATGTAGATTCACTTGTGGTTTTAAAAAGTAAATAAAATTGATTTATTTTTTGCAGTCATCACAACGCTGGTTTCTATCACCACCACTGTGGAGAACAACTCTAACAACTTTGGATAACTAAATAATGCAGAAAATTTTAACAATTGGTGGTATTGCCCTGTAAGTAGTTACTTTACCCATATTTGCCGCACAGTTTATTAGGGTTTTGACAGCTGGTGTGTTCAAATTATTCAAATTATGCAAAAAACAAATTAGAAAATGGTGATACCAACAGTCAGGGGTTCAAGGTATCAATGCGAAATCGTGAAGAACGGAATTGCAACTGAAGATTTAATCATCGTATCGGCGCAGCTCGACCACAAACACACCCTCACACACAGTTACCTGTAGAAGTAGGAGCAGCCGCGGACGGTGTTGTGGCTGAAATACTCCTGAGACTTCTCATTGCCAAAGTCCTCTAACGGATCTGACCATAACAGATCACACATGGGCCCGAAAGCTGGAGGCTCCTTAAACCGGTCCAGCTGGAGAAGAGAAAGAGAAAGACAGAAGAGACACTGAAGCATTTTTTCCATCCATTAGGGCTGGGTATCACTAGGCACACCATGATTCGATTACATTTCGATTCAGTGAGCCAAGCCGGGATATGAAACGATTCGTAGTGCATCTTGATTTCTGATTCCTCCAACATTACACATAGTCTCCAGAACTACAGTTAGGATTTGACTGCAGGCTTTATAAGCCACACTTGATACTACACTCACTTCTCTAAGAGGTTTAGAGGTGTTTAGAGTAGCCTAAACCCACACTTGAGTACAAGCACACTTGCAAAGTACATGTTGAGTGGAAGTAAAAAAGTAAACAGAAGCCACTTCCTGTGTTTCCACAGTGTGCAGAATTGTGAGGCAGTTCTTCTGAGCCTAATATTCAAAAATTCAACTGATGTCGTAATTCTGAGTACACGTTTTTTCCAGCTGTTATATCTCAGTTACTGCATCACATATCATCAATGTGATCGACTGCCATTTAGCTAATTTGCATAAAGTACATCCAGAAGGAGAGTGAGTGAGTTGATTTGTTGGATACAGCCCTGTGCAAAAATCTCAGCCCCCTATGCAAATTGTTTAAATCAATTTTTCTCAGTTTGTGATCATTATTGTGTCTTTCTACCAGCAAGACACATGGTGAGGAGAACACAGGTTCGGTTCCAGATTCCTCCTCGGTTCCTCCAGCCGTTGTTTGAATTGTGAAACTCCATCAGCAGCTCCTGATTTAATTTAATGAAGGACTGACTGAGTCAAAACAGGTTTCTGATGAAAAGTAAGCAATACTGGACTTCCACAAGAACACACTGATATACTAAAATCACTATTTACCGTATGATGGTGTTTGTATTCATTCATTTTAGTTTTATTTAGTATATTTCATAATATTAATGTGAAAAAAACACTCGCTGTTGATGACAGAAGATTATGAGTGGGGATACTCCTTCAAAAAGGAAAATACAGGCCATGACTAGGCTTAATCTATGGACAGGAAACAAGAAAAAATTTGAAAAAAACTTTTATTCTGATGATAAAGTGTGCTTGTTCTCTGCTGTGGTCTGTTAACCCAGGTAAGGCTGTATGTTAGCGCCCCCTTATGGAGCCACCTGGAAAAAAAATAATGTAAAAAAAATAAGTAAAATAAAAACAAGACAAGTGAATCAAGCCTAATTGTCAAACATTCTCATCTGTTAAGCTTTTTTAAAACAAGAAAAAGTGTTTTAAAGTGTTGCATAGTCAAGTCAGTCATTCATAAAAATAAAAAAGATCTGATATTTCTTTTCAAACTATTTCAGCAGTAATTTTATTTATCTATCTACAGTATTTATATCCACCTCTATCACTGAGCACAGCATTTTGTAAATATGGTACACTGAATTTGGCACAAAGCATTTTCGGAGTATTTCTGGAGACTTTTATTTTGACTTATAATGTATTTTATGCCATTCTCCTGTTTCTGTGCATTTATGCAGTTGTAGAATAAGCAACTTCCTCCAGGATCAATGAAGTTTTCTGATTCTGATTCTGATTCTGATTCGAGATTTTCTGGCTTGTTAAGATTTCATTATTTGCAGGGTGGTGGGCTTCAGTACACACAAAATCTGAATATTTTAACCACTCTTTTGATTTAATACGGTCTTGTTTAGTCTCATGAAAGCATGTCTAATTGTTTTCTGTCTTTTTTTGAGTCCACAATAGTACATCCCTAACACCTCTGTGGTTCACGTGGTAGTACAGCATTGAACTGAATAGATCTGGAAGACAGAACAGAGTTGCGCACCTTCTTGATGTCGTCTAACGTGTGTATCTCAGGCGAGAGGCCGCCGTGCACGCACAGAAACTGCTGATTCATCAGAGCAGCCAGAGGCAGACAGTCGAACGCATCCATACATGCATCGTACACCTGCTCCGAATATTTAATTTTACCTAAGAAAGAGGGAGCGGAAAAGAGAGAAAGAGTGAAAGAGGAAGGGAGTGAGAGAAAGGGGTCGGACAGAAGGGAAAAGAGAAGTGTGAGGGTGGGAAAGAGAAAGAAAAAATGAAAGAAAAAAAGAAGTTTTAAAACATGCAAATACCGTGAAATGTTTTCAGGCTTTATTATATTTTTTCCTGAGTCTGGTTAGTACACAGAGATCCTGCAGGCATTTACACTTTCACAGAACACTGTCAACCGAGATGGAGAAAGAGAGATATTGCGTGTGTGTGTATGTGTGTGTGTGTGTGTGTGTGTGTGTGTATGTATGTATGTATGTATGTATATAAAATACAAATACAGTAGTCCCCCGCTTTTCGCGGGAGTTACGTTCCAAGAGCACCCTTATAGTTGAAAAACCGCGTTGTTGTGTTTTGGTTAAACAAAAAAAAAGCCTAAAAATGCTTATTTTTATAGTGTAAACCCTAAATATGCCACAAATATGCTCCCAAAAATTTCATTTTAAACTCAGTTTAATACATTACCCTTAAAATATAAAGGTACGCCCATACAGACTGTACTGTAATTCATGCAGGGGCATTTTCTTTGGTATGCGCTGTTGTTTTCTTTGGTATAAACAGGTAAATACGGTAGTAAATTAGTGTAATTTAATTTACAGTAATAAAACTATTGGGCTTTAAGAAGAACAAAATGAAAAACAAGAGAAACACCCAAGATGAGTCAGGGGCGGACTGGCAATCTGTGCGTTCTGGAAAAGAACGGCTGTCCGATGCACAGCGGCCGTCGGCCTGTCTTTCTCGCCCCTGCTCTGAGTGCAGCATATTTAACCATCCCAAAGCAAGTGTTCTCACGACAGTACAAAAACATTTATACAGTTACATTTTACATGGAAATGTAGCTGAATTTACGTTCATATTTGTTACAAAATTAGTAAATTATATTTTTCTTGACAATTTAGCACCACAATGCATGAATAATTATGTATTGCCACGAAAAAAAGCAATAGAAATGTGGATGATATCTGCAGTTTCCACGAATTTGCTGGAGTTTTCGCCAACAATTATTAGTCGGGTTCTAAGAAAAAATTACTGAATCCAAAACACTTTCATTTCATTTTAAACTCAGCTTAATACATTACCCTTAACGAAAATGTAAATGTAAGCCTGTATCCCGTCTCCCACAATTAATTAATGCAAGCATGTTTTCTTTGCTATGTGCTGCCGTTTTCTTTGGTATTAAGCAGGGTAAATACAATAATAATTTAATTATTTTTTAGTAATAAAAATACAGTCAAATGTACGGGTAATCACCAATTATTTTTTCAGTTCAATAATTTGCTGTTCGTCGGTTAAAGCAGACACTGGACAGCGACTGAGCTCAACAGCCTCTTTTTATTAAAGTTTTTTTTTTTTCTGTAACAGTTAACACTCAACTCTCACTTGCTCACCAGCAGCACCCACACATCGTGCTGCTCCTGCACATGACCCTCTCATCCCCCCTACCCCATCAACCCCGTATGGTGCTCTCATCGACGCCATAATGGCGCTACAGCGGCATGACTTTTTCCTTCCTGGAGCATATCCAGGAGTTCAACCTTCTCCTCGAGTGTCTTACACCTTCTCTTGCGCTTAGGTGCATTGCCAGGAGGCGCAGGGCGTTTGGGCGGCATCTTACGGCTTTTAGATGAACGAAATGAAAACACGAGAACAGGAAGGCTGCAGCCAATAAGATTCAACATTCAACATTCCTTATTGGTCACAGTGAAATGTATCCTGAACTGCTCCTTTTGACTGTACAAACATTATAAACAATAAACAGCTTTAAATTAAAAATATGGAATTCTCTGAAACACACTAAAGTAGAAATGCAAACCAATAGATAAATAAAAAACTAAAAAAGAGCACAGTCTGAACAAAGCAGTCTAGAAGGCGTCTGGATGTGGCCGCGCCACCCCCTACACTGATTTATATTTAGCTGAATTTATATTTGGATTACTATTTATGTTACAAAATTAGTAAAATTGTTCTTAATAATTTAGAAGTAAAATGCGTTAAAAAAAACCCCGTATTGCCACGAAAAAAGCACAATAAAAACCCCCAAACAAACAAAAAAAACCATGTTCCACCTTATTGTGGAGATTTCCGCGTAAAACGATCAGTTTGGTTCTCAGAAAAAAAACCGGGTGTGACTGAATCTGTGACTCCTGATCCGCGTAAAACTGGGGGTTACTGTAATAGAAATATGCAATAGGACGAGAAAGAGATGGAAAATAAAATGGCCTGGGGAAAAGAAATATGTGAAATATGTGCCTGTTAGTCTGAGTCTTAGCTGTTATTTTTCTAAAAGCTTGCATGCATCGTCTTTTTCCTTTTTTCCTGGGATCAAGAAGCACATTTCTAATGCAAGTAAAGCACTAATGACATTTCTCAGGTTTCCAGAATCTTTTTTTGACGAAGTGTAGTGGTTATTTACTTCCAAAACAAATCATTGCTGATCTATAATGAGTTCTAATTCACATAATTCGCTGCCTCTGTCCTTCTGGTGTGGTGAGCTATACTGTCCTGACTCCCTCGACTGCGTAACTGAGACATAAAACACTGGCTTAAAGAAGGACAAATACAACTGAAATGTACTCAACTTCAGGCAGGGCTTGATTTGCATTCAGATGTCAGAAAAGGCTTAAAGGACACAGAGCAAGGGCCAACATGGAGCACCCAAGTCATTGCATGTCATCTGCTGACCTTCAGTTTTGAAGATAAGTGTAATTGTAACCTCCATGCCTTCCACCGTTTCTGTAATGAGGTGTAACATATTTAAACGCATATTCTAATATGCATTAATGTATTTGCGATTTAATAGTGTTTTACATTTTATTTGTATTCTTTGTAAGGATTTGTAGTAGGTCTGCAAAGCAACCTGCAAGGACAGTAACGAATGAAGTAAGCAATTATTCAAAATCATTTTGCCTACAAATGAGTACGTCTGTATTCAGGGCTGACTGATTCATTTGACTAAAGATCCAAAGTCTGATCATTAGTCATTAATTATTAATGTTCTAGACCTCCAGAGAAGCTGTAAATGTAAAGTAGCCTAAGCAAGATTTCTACTGACCATTTTTCACACATACGTCTGTGCTGTAATTACGTTTGAACATGATTAAACCATTAATCAACTTTTTATTAATCACGAAACACAGAAGAGACGCGGATGCTTTTTGTTAATTCTGATCATTTTTACACTGCCAGTATTAACAATGCCATCCTTTACAGAAATGACTTTTATTTTGAAAAGTAGAGGTCCAAAAGAAGGTGGGTTAAGCTGAAGCTTCACTCTTCCTCTAGCCTTTTCACGATCGAGTTTGTGTTTTTAAATAATTACAACTGTTTAAAAGAGGAATTTCCTCCAGGAATATAATGGCACGATGGTAAAACGGCTTCTTTTCATTGTTACCCGGTTGTCATCACACAAAAATGAGAAGATTATGCCTTAGTGTTTAATTTTCAGGATGTTTGGACTAGCTAACTATTGTCTGTTGTTGTTTTAACTCCTTTCCTGAATTAACTACAGTAGCATAAACACCAGCTGTCATTTCTCCTAGTTTTACCAGTACTGTCTGGTTTTCCTGCAGTCTGTAATGTTAGATGAACTTCTCTTTTCTGGTTTTCCAGTTAAGTTGCATGAAGATTCTCTTTATAAGGTTTAACTTGCCCTTCTAGCTATATAGCCAACTTACACTCAACCTTGTTCAGAAGGGTGTAACAGCTGTTTAACTGGGTTTAACTCTAATGCAATGATCACCAGCTCCTTCTCCTGAACATCTGCTTTCCTGTAAGTCCCGATTGAACATATTCAGGTCCTCAGTCTGGGCTGGAGCAAAGAATGTGCCCTGCATGGACAAAAGTATTGGGACACATCTGTCTTTCAGGGTTTGGGCTGGACCCCTTACTTTCAATGAAGGGCAATCTTAATACTTCAGCATACCAAGACATTTTGGACAACGGCATGCTTCCAACTTGGTGGACACAGTTCGGGAAAGAATCTGTTATATTCCAGCATGACTGCGCCCCAGTGCACAAAGCAAGGTCCATAAAGACATGGCTGGATGACTTCGATGTGGAAGAACTTGACTGGTCCACACAGGGCCTTGACCTCAACCCCATGCAACACCTTTGGGATAAACTGGAACGGAGACTGCGAGCCAGGTCTTCTCATCCAACATCAGTGCTTGAGCTCATAAATGCTCTACCGAATGAACAGGCACAAATTCCCACAGAAATTCCAAAATCTTGTGGAAAGCCTTCCAAGAAGAGTGGAAGTGGTTATAGCTGCAAAGGGGGGACCAGCTCCATATTAAAGTCTTATGTATTTAAATGTGATGTCATGAAAGTACCTGTTGGTGTAATGGTCAGGCGTCCCAATACTTTTGTCCATGTACTGTATCCAGATCATTAGTCTGGGCTGGAGCAAAGAAGGTAGCTCTTCAGGAGCAGGGTTGGTGACCACTGGTTAACAGCATTTTAGAGCTGAGCAGCATGTTTGAGAATACTTTGCTCTTGTATTTGAAATGCTGCCACCCATTGCATGTGTGCTCTGTGCTTTTAAAACTTTTCACAGGACGTTATCAGCCATCAGAAAACCTCCCATTCTTCCTGAATTCACTGATCCATTGCTACCAGCTTGTAGGTTTCTCTTTTGTTCTCTCCCTGAATAAACACAGAGGATAATCCCCCTAAGCGGAACACACTAAAATTGGTTTCTATAATAAATATACATTCTAAATAATACACTAGATTATTTTGTTAGTGTCAGACTATACAGACAGTTTCATGGAACCCTCAAGCCAAATTTATGGAGTGTGCATCTTTTCTCATGAACAATTTCTCCCATCAGTTTCTGTCAGCCTTCTTTACCTGACCAGACGGTTGGTTTTTGGCAGGCAGGGACTTTTTGGCAGATTCACAGTTACATATATCTTCACTGTGCTTCAGTGTGTAATGTAGTCCTAGAAATGTACCCTAAATGAATTTGCCATGATCTTGGATCTGCTTTGGGTGTTCCCTGGTTTCAATATGTATATAGTACTCATGAGTAGGAAATATTTAAGGGCATTATTGTTTCATGCTGTAACAAAATAATAATAAGACATCGTCAGGGAATGAGGGTATGAATACTTTTCACTGTTTCACATTTAGGTTTTTTGTTCACTGTCTAACTGAGAAAGTATTAAAAGATGGAAAGGGTATTACAAGTTGCAAATAGTAAGTTTGTTTGTAGATAGGTTCATTGCAGACCTGAATAACGTATGCTCTAGAAGTGTTGTCACTCTATATACGTCTACGTTTGACAAATGTGTTTGAAACTTTTTCTTTTATTTTCTTCATGTTGCAGATAGTTTTAGAGGGAGATGACGCAATGGATGGTGGGAGGCAGGCTCGTCTTTCACGCCCGCACCGGATCAGTGAGTCTTCAAAGGTGAGTTTTATCTCATCAAGATTGACCTGGCCACAATTATTCAGAATCTTTTTTACACAGTGGATCTCAGTTCATTTCTTGGGGGTCCCTGCATGCACATTTTGCCAACGTTTGCTATATTCCAGCACAACTTGACCAAGTATTCAACTTTTAAAAGAGTATTTTGGGGGAGAAAAAGGACACAAATTGACATTGATAAGAGGTGTTCCAAATTTTACTTTATTGATTTGCGCACTGAAACTACGAGCCTAATATATCCAACAAATACTAGAAGTCAATATTCCTCTTAATCCTGCTCTGACTACATCCATCTCTTCATTAAGATGACATAGATCTGTTGATACTGCTTTGTTTGACATACTGCAAGCTATAAAAGTAAACAGAGCATCACTATTACAGGCATTTGATAAGACATTGATAAGAGGTGTTCCAAATTTTGCTTTATGGATTTATGCACTGAAACTATGAGCCTAATATATACAAGTAAACAAAGCATCACTGTTACAGGCAGCCATTTCAGACAGCTCCAGGGCTGGTATTCACAAAGCAGTTATAAGGAGGACTGGTCTGAGATCAGATTCTTCCATATTCCCGAAGGCTATAGTCACAAGAACTGATTTTAGATCAGCACCCCTACTCCTGAGGTGGTTTGTGAATAAAAACCCTGTTGTCTTCAGTGGGTGCCCACAGTATTCAGCCGTTAAATTTTATAGCTCCCATAAAATGCTGAATCACTTCTCTGTGCCTCCTGGCTTCGTATCGAACTGGCTGAGAGAAGTTTTGGGAATGTATTTACAGAAATGAATTGGGTGACTGTTGACTTTGTTAACTACATTTGCCTCACATCTTCAGTTATAAACTTGGACTTCTGGACTTCTTTTGACTGATCAACTGCATCTGGGCTAAGTGGAAAGTTGTGTAAATTTGAATAACCCCCAAACTATTCCTTTAGTTGCTTGATTCAGTGGCATAGGGAACAAGGACAGAGCAAAAATGACTTTTTGGGGGGTGGAGTCCTTGAGGTCTGGATTGAGAAACATTGCTTTAACTGTATCATGAGCTGTTTTGGGAAGTATGTACCACCATCTCTGTTATGATCATCTCCGTGTTCTCTGTTGTGTTAGGTGTATCGATGGGCGGACCAAGCTAGCTATCTCCTGCAGGGTTTGAATGAACAGAGAGAGTGTGGTCAGCTATGTGACGTGGTGTTAGTGGCTAATGAGCAGCGAGTACCTGCGCACCGGGCCCTACTGGCAGTCTCCAGCCCTTACTTCCAGGCCATGTTCACCCTCGGCATGCGCGAGGAGCGACAAGCTGAGGTGGAGCTGGTAGGAGCCTCCTACGTTGGTGTCAAAGCAGTCGTAGACTTCTTGTACAGTGGTGAGTTGCCTCTGGACGGAGGGAACATTGACTACGTCCTGGAGACTGCTCACCTGCTGCAGGTGTGGCGGGCAGTAGATTTCTGTTGTCAGTACCTCGAGAAGGAGGTGAGTGAGGAGAACTACCTGTATCTACAGGAACTGGCCTTGCTCTATAGCCTGGACAGGCTTGATGCCTTCATAGACCGCTTCATCTTGGAGAGGTTTGCCACACTTTCCTTCACGTCTGAGTTCTTGAGGGATGTGCGTTTGTCCAAGTTGTGCTCTTACCTGGCGAGTGAGCAGGTGCAGTATGACAGTGAACAGTCCCTCTTGCAGGCTGCCCTGCAGTGGCTGGGCCAGAGACCTGAGCGTCCAGCCCTCGCCCACCAGCTTCTTTCACACATTCGCTTCCCCCTGATCCCCGCGGAGGAGCTGATGGAGCGTGTGTTGCCAGCTGTGCACTCCCTGCTACCTTCAGACTCCAGCTGCGAGGCTTTATTTGAAGAGGCCCTGAGCTACCATGCACGTGTCAGTGCCCAGCCTGTGCTGCAGACAGCCCGCTCAAAGTTAAGAGGCGGGGTAGAGCGACTCCTGCTCGTTGGAGGGGAGGTGTATGAGCGTGGGGAGGAGCTTAGCACGGAGGTGTGCTGGCTGGATGAAGAAGCAGGGACATGGGAGGTGGAGACCCAGCTGCCTGCTCAGAGAAGTCACCACTGTGTTGCAGTGCTTGGAGGATTCATCTTCACTGCTGGAGGAAGCTCTTCAAGGGACAATGGGGGAGGTGCAGCAAGTAATTTACTGTACAGATATGATCCACGCAACAACACATGGATCAAGGTAAGCAGTTTTACTAGAGAAATAGAGGCTTGATGGCTGGGTCAATAAACCAAAAAAAAAAGCTCTGACTCTGAATTAACAGGTAATTGTTAAGACTGAGAGTTATGAAATTACTAGAGCTAGGATCGCTTATTACGCCGCAACAAGAAGTTGTGTGCGGCTTCAGGTGACTACATGGAGAAAATGCCATCGTAAACAATATTTACATGTTTAATGTTCATTTGATGTTTGGTTGCCATGTGGTTTTTTCACATTAAGGAGATGTTTGAAGATGATAGAGCTGATGTGATATTTAACATGCAAACATTCTGTTCCAATGCATTTTTGTATGAAACACTTGCATGAAAAAGCGCACAATAGTGGATACATTGAGTAGTTACAGTAATAAAGCTGTAACAAGATGCAGACGATCTTAAGTAATCTGCTAATCTCTACATGTTCTAGAAAAATAGATGAAATATGGGCACTTTAGCTCTAACCTTTAAATCATGTTGCCATGTTTTGTTGCCTTTTCTATGTCTTTTCTATTCTGTTGGTATAGGGTGCCTCCATGAACCAGCGGCGGGTGGATTTCTATCTTGGCACAATGGGTGATTTCTTGATCGCAGTTGGAGGACGCAATGATAGTGGTGCACTATCATCTGTAGAGGTCTACCATCCTGTTGAAGATTACTGGGCCTATGTAGCAGGACTACCCAGGTCATCTCTCTTCTCAGTCATCATGGTTCATTTAACAGAACATAGTTGCCTCTTTGCAGTAACATATTGTTAATTTGGAACCATTGTACGAGCGTCTTGTTGTTTCTTTCTTAAAAGTTCTCTAAACAGTTTCATGTACTGTCTTTTAGATTCACGTATGGCCATGCAGGCACCACGCACAAAGGTGTAGTGTACATCTCAGGAGGCCATGACTATCAGATCGGGCCTTACCGCCGTGACATGCTGAGTTATGACTCAAGCACCAGTGACATATGGATAGAGAGGCAGGCCATGTCCTTGGCTCGAGGCTGGCACTGCATGACATCACTGCAGGACAAAATCTACGTCATCGGGGGCAGTGATGACCGCGAGGGCACCATGGAACGTTTTGATGTGCTGGAAGTGGAGGCCTTTGACCCTCAGACTGAGCAGTGGACTAGGATAACGCCACTGCGGTATCCCAACAGTGAGGCAGCAGTAGCCGTATGGAATGGCAAGATCTATGTGATGGGAGGCTACACCTGGGAGCACATGGACTTCTCTGAAAACACTCAGGTGTTTGTTCCAGAGAAGGGTCAATGGGTGCTGGGACCCAACCTACCGAGGTACATTGCTGGAGCGTCGGCATGTGTGTGCACTGTCCGACCTCGACAGTCCTGCAAAACGGAACAGAACAGGACAGGACAGAGGGGGAAAGACAAGCAGAACCCCAGTCAAGGACAGGACAGATAAGGAGGATGCTCTGGTATTTTCTAAAATGCCCTGAGGATGTGAATCTTCAACATGCAGGCCAGGGTATGAGCTGATCTGAGATCATTATCTGTGAACTGCTGACAGAGGAGATTGGTTGGACTAAACAGCTGTTTTGAATGGTTACTGAATCTGTGGGCTGCAATAATATATGTGCTTTTGGAGGTGCCATGTCAGTTCTTTGGAAGGGTACGAGCTGTCATTCCATCTGTAGAAGTAATGTGCTGTTATGTCTGTCAAGCTGCTGGTCAATTTTTCAAAGCACAAATCTGAAGGTACATTGTCCACCGCCAGACTGTGTGATGCTTGTCTTTGCAATTAACATGTCAGAGTACTCTTTCGATATGTGCATTAACATGGGCAAACATTTTCGGTATTGCATTTAACGATTAAACACATGGCATGTTACTTAAAAAGGTTTATTTCACTTAGAATTCTGACTGAGGTTCCATGTGTCTCAGATGATCACAGTGTAAATGCAGTCACAGTTTAGCTCCAACATTAACACGGTTAATGTATGAAGAGCTGAAATCATTCGGTTTCTGATCAAACAATGTTTCAATTGTTTTTTTCCTTCTGATTCGTACAGCAGCATTGTGCCTCACTCATAACAGAGACAGTTTCTCTGCCATGCAGTACTAACTACATTTCTCTTAAAGGGGGTAGAACGGATGAGACTTCAACCTGGGGAACAGAAGGACACCTTTGTTAAGTAAGGAATTGTTTTAGATCACATTGTTATAACACTGGTTTAAGTGCTGTAATTGGTAGAGGTTAAAGTGGGTTGACTGGTAACAAGTATATGCTCTTACTGTTCTAACATGCAGGCCTTCCAGCCCCGATTCAGAGACCTGAGTGCCCTCATATCCTCTTCATCCAGGCAAAAGTCAAAGATCTGCACTCAGTTTCACACAATACATTACTCTAGAGTAAACCGCTCCGTATGCTGTAACATGCTTAAAGGGATACGGAAATACTGTGATACTGCGATTCTTTTACACATTTTAACTGCATTATAGTATGCACATGTAAAGCAGTTCTTTTCTGCATTGTCACTTTTCCAATCACGAATAATAAGGAAGAATATGCTGAGCATATTATTAATGCTGAGACTGCATAGAGAGGAATGGATTACCTTAGTGTTCTCCAGAATATGGTTGGGTTTGACACTCTTTGGAATCACTGCAATGTTCTGTTCAGTGTGATACCTTAACAAAACCTGCAAAAACACCCAGGAGTAAAAATTGGAGGTAAAGTACATTGCAGCAACATTATCAGAAACATGAATACATGCACACGGAATCATGTCTGTCCCTTTTGGATGAGAGAGGACGAATGACCTGTGCAGGAGTCCGTCTGTGTTTTGCAGCGATCTCTCCAACCACAGGGTCCTCCAAAAGCTTTTCAGGATCTTTGTCTCCTCTATGCCTGCAGAAAATTCAATAGGGAAAGTTCAACCCATTCAGAACAAGACTAATTTTCAGACTGGCATTATAACACACTGTCCACTAATTGGAACCCTAAAGAAACCCCCCACAATGTGCTATGCAACTTTTTTAAAAGTTTGACAGGTTAAATCTGTCTAGAAGTATCTAGAAAGTGTTTTAAAGTGACGATAAAAATCTGAAGTACAAACTCACAACTCTGGGGGTCTGTGTGGTGAGCCAAAAGGACTGTAAGCGGTGAGAGCAATGTTCTTCGACTTACAATATTCAATCAGTTCAGACTGCACCAGGTATGGATGAAGCTCTACCTGCAGATGGATGTGTGTTTATTTTGTAAGGACTTTGTTTAATTGTTCATGCAAACATTTTCACACTATTGTTTCTACTATATATGTTGACAAATGGTCACTGCATCAGTAAAAGGGATGTATTACTCAGTAGAGTGTCAGTACCTGATTGACAGCTGGAGGGACTTTAGCCACAGACAGCAGCCTCTCAAGTTGCAAGATTGAGAAGTTGGAAACGCCGATGCTCTTAACTTTTCCAGACGCCTTCAGAGCTTCCATCCCCTGACAGGTGACAGGAACAGAACACTACGTAACGATCAAGAACCTGTTGGCAGGTAATGGGCTTTACAGATCACAGAGTTCTCCCCTTACCCTCCACACGTCCACATAATCGATGTCTGATGTGAGAATTTTTCCATCCTTCGTTGGAAAGAGATCATCACCAACTTTCTGTGGTAAATAAACATGATTACACGCCATCAGGTTAGTATTTGTGATTAATACTAGTTACCTGACACAATACATACAGAAAGAAGAGCCTTCAGAACACAATGTGATTTCAAACTTCTGGCACCATCCTCTCAGCTTGGGGGCCCTCAAACTGTGCATGTGTGTCTTATGACATCATTTCTGTATTAGCAATGTGACATTTAGTACTTTTGATAATCATAATAATGCATTTTATTTATAGTGCCTTTCAAGGTACTCAAGAACACTCTACAATACATGGTAAAATCAGATATACAACAGTGTGACAAAACAAAATACAGCATAATTCAAAAATAGCATAAAGCAATTAGCCCTACAGTCAGTTGTAAAAAGCAAGTTTAAGGGAGTGTTTTAAGGTGGTATTTTAGGATCAGAGAAGAGTTACAAAGGCAAGGGGCAACGACACGACAGAAGGCTCTGAACCCCATGGTAGCCAAAATGGCAGGAGTTATAGTGAGACTGAAGGAAAACGATCATCTAAGAGTATGAGAAGGTGTGCAAATGTGAAGTAGATGAGAAAGTTACTGATGTGCAAGGTTGTGAAGTGTCTTGAGAAGTCAAGATGGTAATGACCATATCAGTGAAGTTCTTGTTGTACAGGACAAATTAGTTCTAGTAAAAAGGTTCTAATAGTATGGGCAGCTTAATGACATATCCCGGTAAAAACCTTTTTTTTTTTTTTTTAAACTTGAATATTCCAAAAATGTGTATGATTACATTTTTATTATGAAAGTCATGCTGGTGGTGAGTTTCCCTGCAAAGCTCATGGCAGGACATTATTTTTTTTACAGTTTCCCTACAAAGCTCATGGCAGGACATTATTTTTGCATATTATAATATTGGGGCCTGTGATGGACTGGTGGCCAGTCCAGAGTGTTTCACTGCCTTTTGCAGTGCTTCCTGCACCCAAGTCCTAAGATTTTGGAAAATCAGTCAGTGAAATACACTATATGGACAAAAGCATTGGGACATACCATTTCACTTATTAATGGTTCAGCATATCAAGGCATTTTGGATAATGCCATGCTTCCAACTTTGTGGACAGTTTGGGGAAGAACCTTTTCTATTCTGGCATGACTGTGCCCCAGTGTAGAAAGCACCTGGGTTTTACTCAGTAGGCCTACTGGGAAAGTGTCCTGGTGGAACACATCCTACCTAACATGTTAAGATATTTTTATACAAGCAAACTACACACATCTGCTGTGAATGAAAACAAACTTTGTTTTGAGTACAAATGTAAGTGCAACAGTTACAACTAACCACATGACCGTACATACTAACCACATGACATTCTATCGGCTACTGAACCTCCACTTGTGCACCTGTGACAAATGCGAGTTAGATAAGTAGCAGTTAACTAAACAGCTGGCAAGCTGTTTGCTAATATTATCTACATTTTAAAAAGTGCAGCTATGCATGGAGTATCATGGCATTTTGTAACATCACAGTTTGCCAAAGGGAACAAATTAACCAGAGTAAGCGCTGATGGGCATTATCATGTGTATTCTTAGGTCTTTGCATGTCCTAGACCACTTTTATTAGTTCCTAAGATATAAGATGATATTCAAAGTTCAAATGATAAAGGAACTAGTTCTAAATTAATTTATTCTTCTACATACTGATACTTTCTTGCAAGTAGCCATCACTTAAAAACAACATGTTGCTTCTACTTTCTTGCTGAAAATCGTAGCGTACTTTTATTACAGAGGCGAACATAAGTGAGAATATTTAACTAATATTTTACAAGCTCCTGTTTCATTCAAAGCAATAACTTGTGACAGTACATAGCTAATTTACCATTACATTGTTTCCCAATCATTTTGGTTTTATTTTTAGTTTTCAGTCATATTCATAGTATGTAATAGCAACAAGTGTCAGTGGGCCAGAATTGCTAGTTCACCTAACTGAGTTAACTCGATTTTCTGTTTTGTCCGTCCAATCAATACCCCTTGCCTTGTAATGGTAATGTTTGCTACGTTAACATTTTGCCCTTATTAGGTTGAACGTGTATCGAAGGAGCAGGTAAAATGAGTTTGAGTGACGGTAGAATGTGTTTTCCACAACCTTAAACTACTTTTAGCTTAGAAAAGATTCACTAATACAGTTAGCAAGTATGTTTTGGGAGGGTAATGTTAACTTTAGAAATGAGGATAACTAGCTTGAAGGACTGTACTTTGGAAGTGTGCAAGATTTCACATGTGGCACATCTCCAAAAACCTAATTAATTGTCAGTTGCCCAGACTTCTACAGATTGCCTGCTCTTAACAATATGTTCTGTCGTTTACATTCACACTGAATGTACAAAAAGTTCTGTACTTGACAATAATCTAAATTTAGTGGTCACCTTTAGTCCCACAGGGAAGTGCACCAGGTACAAGTCCAGGTAATCCAGCTGCAGGTCATTGAGAGATTTATCCAGACACACAGGGATGTCCTCAGGGGCATGAAAAGTACACCACAGCTGCACAAAAGAAAGTAGAGGTGCTTCACCAAATGTCTAGAAATTGTGCAATTATTACAGAAGGCATCATCAGGGATCATCAAACATTTATGCCAGCAT
The DNA here is from genome assembly GCA_037576975.1 of Alestes dentex. NCBI lineage: Eukaryota > Metazoa > Chordata > Actinopteri > Characiformes > Alestidae > Alestes > Alestes dentex. Next base: position 10,477,454 of record JBBIGA010000018.1, read on the forward strand.
CTGACTTTATATGGTGGTATAGAGGTATGGTGTTGAAAGTGTTGTTTTTAAAGATTAAGGTGTTTTGTTCACCCCATCCTCAGAGTACAGATATTACAGATTATTGTATGTTAGACTGACTCACCTTGCTTACAACAAACATGTCCTGGCGTCGAATGATGCCTTGCTGCATCTTGGAGTGGAGGGCCCTGCCCAGATCCACCTCATTGTGATAGCTGTAGGCTGTGTCCAAGTGACGGTAACCGGCCGCTATTGCTGCCTCAACGGCACCTTGACACTGTTCTGAACGTATGGTCTGGTGACCAAATGAAACAACGCTTTTAGTTTTATTGTGTACAGCGAGAGGGACGGGGACACAGTCGGGTCATCCCACACCACTTCACCTATAGGAGCCAGTTCACTTGCATACATTTTTATTGAAAAATCCTTTCATCGAATAGTTTAAACCTTGTCCAGAGTTTTATGACTACCTCAGGTTCCAAAAGAGCTTTTTAAAACTGCTAATAGAAGTGGCTGAGCCAAATTAACCAAAGTATAGATATGACAGTGACGATAATTACAGAGTACATAAAATAAGTATGAGTATAATTATAAGTATGAAATATTTAAACTCTGCAAAGGTTCAGCACGTTTTTGCAAAGGTTCAGCACAATTTGGCAGTTTTAACAGCTCTGTTAGAGCAAGGATGTCAGAAAGATACATTTTAAATAAGTGATAGAGTCTTCGCAAGAAAATTACTATCAATATCTGAATCTGTTCTTTTTGCCTCAACTTGAGTTGAAACTCTAAAATCATAAAGGCAAAAAAGACAATTTAGAAAATGTTTTAAAAAAAGAAAGGTCAAACTCATTTCTTGCTCATTTTATTCAGGTCCAAGGTGCCTGGACAATGATGGACAATGTCTTTCAAGTTAATGTTTATGTGGAATAGTATTTCAGTTAATTTGCTTAAAGGTTGTGTTATAAGGTCCAGTGATTTGGTGGGACAGATATTTATAAGCAGGCAGGCTTGAGGATTTGGCCATGACTAGAGCTATCGAATGAAATAGCCATATAACAATGGGACAGTAGAGATTCAAGATGAAAAATGCTTGCCCGTCACACGCGCATTACAACAGTGTAATCCTACCTTTGGATTCCATGTGCCCAGCCCCAGCAGTGGCATGAGGGTGCCATCATTAAGTTCTATCTTCTTAGGCTGCTGAATGCTCTCATCCATGGGCGAAGGGTTTTTGCAACGTCAAACAAATGTTAGAAAACTGGACTGGCTGGAACTTCCGGTCTTTTCCTTCCCCGAGTTGTTTTATTTCTCTCTTTCACTCTCACCTCTACTTCATTGCAAACTTCCTCTCTGCTGCCTTTTCTCTCTTTCTCTATCTTAACAGTTAATCATTGAACTTTACGCAGAGGGTGTATGCACACGTGTGTGTGTGTGTGTGGATTCTTTACTGCTGTTGTGGATGTATGCACTTCAACATGTTGACACAATCGAGGAAAGTGACCTTAACACCTAAGCCCATGTGACCCTGCTATTTCCTCAAGAACAATGGGAAAACGAGAAACTCTCTCTTCCTTTCTTTCCCTCTCTCTCTCTCTCTTTCTGAGATAATATTAATATAATTACATTTTATATAACTGTTGCAGGAGAATGGTGCTTCCCATTGTCAGAGTCCAGAAGTGCATTTTGTCTGTATGTAATTCATAGACAAGTCAGTAGGGAGTAGCAGAGACCTTGGAAATCCGAAAACCTCCAACTATGTCAAGCTGTAGTCGCGTTTCATCATTCTAAAAGCCAGAAAAATGACTACAATAAAATGTCTTTTTAAGTATATTTGTGACAATGATTTGATTTTAATACTTTATAAATTGGAAACCCGTCTTTTTATTAACTCTAGATGACAGGCAGTCTCGGATTTGGTCACTGGAAAGGTTATCGGTCCAAAGCTCATGCTCAGTCAGCTGCAGGGCAGTGCTCCAAGACTTGGGCTAAAAGTCTTACATAACGCTTTGTCAGCAAGTAGCTTCAGCGCTAGGGAGGCCTTAGATAGCCTGGTAATGGGTGAACATTCCCTGTCACGCGTGAACATTTCACAGCAAACAGCGTAAACATTGTGAAATTCTTTCTCTGCGTTTAACCCATTCACCAAGTGAAGCAGCGGGCTGCCAGCGATGGGCAGGCTGCGGAGCATGTTCAACAGCATCTTGCTCAAGGGTATCTCAGTGGTGCCACAAGCAGTCCTGGGATTCAAACTCATGGCCTTCTGATTGCAGAGGCAACTCCTTAAATACTAGGGCACCAGCTGCCCCAGAGATATGAGAGTGTGTGGTTTGTAAAAAAAAAAAAAAACTAACATGAGAGATGGGCCTAAATCATGCAGATACTCTGGTAATAATTGCATGAAAACATCTCACTGCATGAAACTAACCCATTCTTACGATTCCTGAATATACAGTGAGGAACATAAATATTTGAACACCCTGTGATTTTGCAAGTTCTCCCACTTAGAAATCATGGAGGGGTCTGAAATTCACATTGTAGGTGC